>JAUMHM010000085.1:21114402-21137671 GCA_032362435.1 Melikaiella ostensackeni
TTCGCTTAAAAATGTCATTAGCACACCTTTTGACTGAGAAGCAGAACAAAAAATTCTAGCAATAAATAATAATCATTAAAGGAGAAGATTTTTAATATGTGAATTTTACAGATTCTACTAAATTTAACTCGACATTTTTTGATATGTTCTGTAAATGTTGAAATGAGTTTAAATTTAATTTTCCAGTTTACTAATTCGAATTCTAAACCAAAAATTCTTTTTATAAAAATTGCTTGTAACGAAAAACGGATATTACTTGGAGTGGTTCGGTGGACCAAGTAAATATTTTCTTTTTACAAATAATCTGAGATCAGTCAGTTGAATATACTTTAAGGTTAAAATTCTTTCTTAAAAAAATTAATGTCCAAAAAATTATTCCCCAACTCGATTTTGAATTGAATCTTTTCATTTTTTTCTAAGTATACTGAAAAATGTACTTTATATGATCATTTCTGAATTATTTAGGTAAAATTATTGATTTTTTTTATATGAAAGAATTTAAAAAACTATATTACTACAAAGACCGAACATAAAAATGAATTATTTGCAATAACATATTATAGAACACAATTCATATTTATTTTTAAATATATATAATCAGTACAAACAAAATATATTTATATCAGAACTGTAAATCTGGGAAAGTCGAAGTGTTGCATTGCGTAACATTATAATCAGCAAATTAAAAAAGTATCAAAATTGTAATTGTTAGCTTCTTAATTTATTAATCATCGTTTTAATCTTCACCATCATCAAAGTTGTCTGTAAGGTCCGGGACGTCACACTCTGGTAAATTGAACCAATATTCTCTCCCGCTTGCAGACGCAATAAACGCACTAGTTTTGTAATGAAATCATTTTTCTTACTTTTAGGTACATATTCCACGATTAAAAATTTAAAAAGGAATGTTGAAAAATCAAAATTTGCAGTGTCAAAAAAGGACTCGATCAATTTTTTCGACTCGCGCTCAAATTATTCGGGCGAAATCAGAGAATTAAATATATTTTTACAACAATATTTATAACTTTTTATATGTTCATTTATGTGCAACAAAATCATACGAGTAATTTTTTTAAACATTGTCCAATTTTCTCACAATTTTAAAATTAAAAGCTTCGGAATCATTTTAAAAAAATAACAATTTTTCTAATATCACCAAATGGTTATGATAGTCTCTAAAAGGATAATAATGTATTAATTATATTTCTATAATTATCTCAGTTAATTAAGAATAATATTGTTAATTAACTAGAATTATTTTTTCTTGAAAATAAAAAATGCAGATGTGCTGTTGAAAAGAAGGATCGGTGGCTCAAAGTTACCCTCGAATCCGGGTGAAGAAGCTTAAGATGTACTTGTGCTATTCGATTTCAGGAAATCGGACTGGAGAAAGACCGAGGATCCTCATGAGCAAAACACATCTGCGCAGATGTGTTTTATTTATCAGGATCTGAAGGCTCAGCACTATTCCAAATCCTGGAATTCGTGTAGATATGCTACAATTTCTGCAGATGTATTGTTTCTTCATCAGGAATTCTCAAAAATCGCAGTAGATACGCTAATTGAGACCTAATTATTTCGAGACTTAATTAAAATTTTTAATAATAATTAACATAGTTAAATTCGTCTTTTCATCACGAATCCAACCATATAAAAAAGTCATTTTTGATGAAAATGCAGTTGTACAGTTTCTTCATCAGGACGGAAGTATTATGGTAAACAAATTTTTCAAAATAGCGTGACGTAGTTGTTTTACAGCCCCAAATAATGCCTACTCCTATCAACGAAATAATGTACGTTACCCACTGAGCCGACTGAAGTCGTTGATGCTTAATTATTATTCCATTTAATAATCAACTTTTGACACTCACCTGAAACAGAAAAAATAATAGAACTTTATAAGTCAAATATTCTTAATTCAGTCTTTAAAAAAATTCCAAGAAAAAATAAGACATTCTCCAATTAAATATCAAAACAAGATTGTGTAACCCTTGCTTGGTGATTATATACAACAATTTTATAAATTATGTTACTGGTTCAACTATCTCTTAATCAATGATAAAAAAATATTAGCTGATAGTTAAAGGTGCACGTTTATTCTACTGAATTATATACGAAATTAGTAATGAATTTTTATCAAGCCGCGAATAAATCTGACTCCTTTCCTCTGCGTGCAACATGAGCAACGTGTTTGAAAAATTCTTTGATTGGACAATCGGTCAAAACAAGTTAAACCGCTAATTGATCGATTACCTTGATTTGCCACCTCACTCGAACTAGAGAAATAATTGCTTATCACGTCGTAAATCTAACTGTACTCCAGAATAATGAAAATGAAGTCTCATGGTAATAAAATACAACCCCCATAAAAATTTGATGCAAACTAAAGATAATGAATAATATAAGTTGGAAAGTATCTCTGCTGTAGATTTTTCCTTTCCTTTATTATTATTATTATTATACCATTAAGCCAAATCCCTTTCGAGGTAAGCGCAGAACTACCGGGCATCAAGGAATTTATATGGTAAGGGTAAGTAGGGAATGTGTAAGAGAACGGATAGGTTTTAGATCAATATAGAAGTCGTGTCTTGCTCATTCAAATGACACATTCTTTCCACAACACCGCTCCGACATGGGTCACTGATCAATCTCACTAGCAATCACCTCAGGTGAAGAGCTACACACAGCCATCATCTTCCGCTTCATGCGTCACTCTTCTTATAAACAGTTGTCCTCCATACATCCCTATCCTTGCATACCTCTTTTCTTTCCATTACATCCATACATTTTCTCATGCAAGCTCTTGTGTTTCTTCAACTCTCTGCTTTTCCTCGTTAACAGCCAAGCTATCCCGTAGTATTATCCATACACCCTCTACATTTTTATTGCCTAATTCCAGCCTCCAGTCTTCTTAATGATATCCTAAATATTTATTCAGGTTTTCACGATATACCATTTATACTTCTGGTTTCTGCAAATTCTCTATTTTAACTCGCGTCTGTTTCAACTTATTGTTAATTCTTCTTCTTCTTCATCCTTGACCTAGGTTCATTTTTGAAACTATGAGGTAGCGACCTCTTCCACATTCAGAGCCTCTCATAAACCTTGTATCTCTCACTAGTCCTCTCAGTCCCTCATCCGCTACAACAAAGTCAATCATAAAGTGGCTTTCGCCTCTGCACCAAGTATACATGTGGATTATTTTATATCTGAACTAAATCTAAGCATAAATCTAAGCATAAGCTAATCAATTTCTCCCCGTCACCGTTTATATTTGGGTCTCCGAAATGACCAAGTACCCTGTCGGTACCTTCGCTTTGCACACCAATCCAGCCATTCACATTTCCGAGTAAAATGATTCTTTCCCCAGGATCACAAGTACCTATAATATCATTTAACGAGTCCCAAAAGGTATATTTTACATTAATACTGTTACCACCAACTGAAGTGTAGCGTGCTATAATAAATACCCTATTGATCCCACTTTCATTCCAACCGGCCGACTCCTTGGCTACCATACGATTCATTATCTACTCCTGACCAAAGTTCGAGTGTATTTTCTATCTTTCTTATCTCACATTCCTTTTTCTTTGTCTCTGGTACACATAAAATTGCTAGCTTCTTTACGCGCATGGTATCCCGTAATGCCCTTTCCTCAAGATCATTTACACCTTTAGCATTCCAAACACCCAGTTTCCATTTATCGCCCGAAACTTTTCCGAGGGCAAGCCTTTCGTCAACAGAAATGTCAATCCCACCCGAGGTTACAATTTTTATTTTTATTTGTGAGAAACTTTCCCTATTATGGGAGAGAGAGTAATTATTGATACTGATTCTAAAATGGAACTCAAAGCGGTAGATTTTTCTAAACTCTTCCTTTCCCTTGTTCTTCGATTGTTTGATTACAAAAAATTTGAGTTTACAATTGAATTGAGTCTTCGTCAAGACCCACGCACAAATGATTGCAAATGTAGTCTCGCATAGAAATAATTACGTGATTTCAACGACGCTTTCTCTCAAAGAATAAACCCCGCTCCTAAATACAATGGCCAACAACCCATTATTAAATTTTGTTGACTCACCAGCGTGTGGCTATAAACAATTCGAATTGTAATTACTTACATTAAGGACACACGTGTACAATATGTATAGAGTCAGAATATACTCCTAAGTCAATATTACCTAATTGTGAACAATGTCAATTTCAAAATATTAGTTTCAGGCTTCAAATTTGCATTTCTATAAAAAAATACATCCATATTCAGTGTTAACGTAAAATAAGAATATCGTGAATTTTAAATTTCGCGACACAATTTCGTCGAAATCGTAATGCCACACTTAAACATAACTTCTAAAATGGTCAGAACAATTTACTGGGTCACTTTGGTTGACCTTCATCCACGTTTTTAGCAAGTTTCACTCTGAATTTAAACGAATTAAAGGCAATAAATTATGACTACGAATTATTCCTTTTCACTTTTTGCTAATTCGTCAGCGGGTGAAAAAATTTCAGATCAAGAGAGATCATCGAATAAATTAAAGATGTTAAACGATTCCCACATTTTATCTCGCGGATACTCTTTCCATGCCCGCTGGCTAATTTCGAGTTTCGCGTTTCGCTGTAGCATTCGCATCGTCGCTTCGTTCTGGGTCAGTAAAACTAGCCATTCGTTCCCGGCGGTTTTGAAGGCGAGCCAGCATAATTGGTTAATTTAACCGAGCGAATCAGCGTGCCATAGGACTAGAATTGGCCGATTTAATTGAACCGTTATTATCGACATTACGAAGAACTAACTAGAATGGGCCTGACCCATTCAATTCTGTGGAGACAAAGTGACCTAGAAAACAAACCTGGCTTAGATGAAAGAATTAGTTAATGCACTTCCGACGCGAATAGACTCTTTATCGTGGGCAACTGGGCACACGCGCCGAGTTCGTTAAAGAGAAACAACCAGGTTAAATCTCTTTAATTAACTCGTTAGGCCATTTCAAGGATGAACGCCACGGGGTTATCTTAAAACGTTCTGCAACTCTGATTTTCTACGATAAAGTCATCAACCGCATACTACGAGCCCATTAGTCACTTCTAAAAATCTTCGCAATCTTTTCATTCCATGTATTCATCTTAAGGACCTAGTCGCACGCATCAAATCTATAAATTTTATCAGACAACAAATAAATTCTGCTTGTTTGTAACTTGTTAAAATAATCTCTTCATCATATTTGAATTGAAAGGATCTGAGAATGGCTTCTGCTTAATTTTATTGTCTAAGAACCAGTAGTAGAACACGTGGCAGTGGTGATTCGCAGCAGCCTGGAGAAGAATGGGTAGTCAGCTTGACTACCAGGAGCAGACCTGGGCAGGGTCGGGGACATTTGCTCACGAAGCAGATGAAGTGAAACAGTCGCTTTTTAACGATTGCATCGTCCAGCCTACCCTTCGTAAAAACCACTTGTTTCGAAGAATGTCAACAGATTTCAGGAAAATCATTCCAGAAGTTCCAGCCCAAAATATCAAGATTCAGAAATTAGTCCAAAGACACAATAATAAGATAGAAAAATATTTTTACCTTCAAATATAAAATTCATAAAGATATCGATAATTGAAAACAAAAACCTAGCCTCAAAAATTATTAATGCAGCACTAAATGAGGGTACCGTTTCTTTCACCTCAAGGTATGCTATTCCTTTTTGGCAAACTGATTTTTAGATAAGTACTAGGATTTCATCGGCGTCTCCACTGCCGATGCTCTTGATTTGCTCACGAGATATTCCAGAGTGTCGATTTGATCATCCTGATAATGATCCTGATCACCTATGGATATTCAAACAGACTGTAAAATTATGGTCTGTCTGACTATGAAGAAAAAATTATAGACGGTACTTGGTACTATCTAGAACAGGCCCCGACAGGGTCGGGGAAAGTTGCTTACGAAGCAGATGTTGGCGTCCCCACAACCGATGTTTTCGTGTTGCTAACGAGATCTTCCTTTAAAGAAAACGTTAAATGCTTTAAAAGCCACGAGATCTTCCGTCTCGTGAGCAACGCGAGAGCATCAGTAGTGAGGATGCCAACATCTGCTTCGTAAGCAAATTTCCCCGACCCTGCCCAGGCCTGATCTAAAAGACCAAACTGACCATCTAAATTTTGATACTCCAAGTTTGACTATCCATTTCTCTCCATATGACAATGAGCCAAAACAGAAATATCAACTTGCGAAAAATGCACCTCAGTAGAAAGCGGTTTTCTTTGGGTTGCGGGTTACAAGTCCTTAGACCTCTCTGGACTCTCACTGCGAATTTTCTTCAATCGAACAAGTGACCATTTGGACAACCGGTCGCGATGAAAGTGATACGCTATTAATTACCACGGTCAAACTAGAAAAAACGTCTCCCACACTTGCAACCACTCGGACCGACACCAAGTGATAAAGACTTTAGCTACTTATTTTTGATCAAGCCCGTTTCCCTTCCTAATTAAAATCGCGAAAGCCGAGTATTTGAATACTTGTAAGCACAGTCATGATTAATTTTCAGCATTAAATGCACTTAGATCCCCCAACTTCTCAATTTAGCACCAAAAAATAAAGTGGAATTACATCTCTTCACTGAATTATTAGATTGAATTAAAGTACACCGAGAAAAGGCAACTGGGCTCAATTAATGACTGAACAGCTTACTTCTTGCCATTCATTCCTTTTTCCGCAAATTAAAATTTATGATTTTCAATCACGCGTTGAGATTCGGGTTAATTTTGCAAAATGTCTAGTAAATTGCTGTTAAATCATTTAATGCGCTTGATCACTGACACTCTCCCAATAAATAAACTCGACATCCTCTTGGTAACTGGACGTGTTAAGAATTGAGTCTATTCTGGAAGTTGCCGCCTAAAACATTGAAATTAAATCGAGAGCGACGGGTTGCAGCCGCGAGTCCGTAAATCTCGGTCTCTTCGCCGCGGGCCGCCGGAGAAAGTGAATAATTAGAGACCGCCTTAAAGATGCTTACCCGCGCGGCAAGTGGTGCGTGATAGCAATTAATGCTTGAGTGCCTAGTCCTTAATTAGGTGGACTCCATCAAATCTGTACGTACCGCACACTGGCGAAATGTCTTCCTTTTTTGTAGCGCGTTTTTGTCTCGGAAAATAAAAATCCCAGGAAATGAATGACTGCGGTCGCAAACTGCGACATCGTAGTCAAGTGTGAAAGTAAAGGTGCTATTATAAAGTAAAATTAACTCCTCTCTCCACGCAATTATTTCTCCGCTGTTTGAAAAAAAAATGTGAATTTCAATGAACCGCACTTGTGGAAGGAAAGTTACTTTTCTGCGATACCCAAAGCAGTTAAAAAATAATCACCTCTAATAAGCAGATAGATTTCGGATTAGAGTCTAACGTACTCTCAATTTCATTTCATTATAAGTGTCAAGAGATACTAAGAAAAATTAACAGGTTTGTGACACAGTCACTTAAGTCACTTTCCGTTATTTTTTTTTCTCAAATCACTATTTAGTCACTTTTTTAAGATGAAGTCGAATTAGTCACTTTTTTAAATGAAAAGATCAATTTGGGCACTTTTCTTTCAATAAATTAAAACAGAGAACTCAAGGGTTAGTCGCTTTTGAATTCAGGTTTATACCTATTTCTGCATTTTATTGAATTATTTGAATTTATCCTGAATTCTTTGGAATTCCCTCGAGATCCACTAACTTCTAATCTTTTTGGATTTTCATTTTTTTCAATTTACCTTGAAAACTTTTGAGCTCTTATGAATTTGATCAGGATCTTATTCATTGATTCTATTCACTTCCATTTATCTGAACTCATTGGCATTTTTTTGGATTCTAAAACTTTTGTTCCATTCACTTGAATTATTTTTAATTCATCTTGAATTCGTATAAATTTCATCGAAATCTCTTGAATTTCCTCGAATTCTTCTAAATTTACTTAATTCTACTCAATTCAATTAATTACAAATTTTTTTTAATAAACCCTGACATCTTTTTAAACTCACCTTGAATTCTTAGACATTTCATCAAATTCTTTGAATTTCAGTGAACTCCTCTGAATTCACTCCAAAAGTGATGAATTCAATGATATTTTAAAATAGATATGAATTGTATTCAGTCCACTTCAATTTTTTTAAATTCACATTAAATTTTTATGAATTTCTTCTCATTTTCCTCAAATTCCTCTAAATTCACTAATTCTATTCAATCCCATTTATATGTTTACGGAATCCAATGGAATTTTTTGATTTTTAAACAATTTATTCCACTCATTTGAATTATTCTGAATTCACCCCGAATTCTGTTCAATTAAACTTAAATTTGTATGAATTTCCTCAAATTCTTTGGAATTTTCTCAAATTCTTCTAAAAAGGCTCTAATTTTACTGAAATCAATGGAATATTTTGGATATTTTCAATTCATTTGGAATTTACCCACAATTCTTATTAATTTTTCCTGAACTCTTTTAAATTCACTGGAATTGTTGTAAATTCACTCCAAATTTAATGAATTCAATGAATTTTTTTAATAGTTTTGAATTGTTTTTAGTCCACTTCATTTTTTATGAATTTTATCGAATTCTTCTCATTTTCCTGAGATTCCTCAAAAATCAACAATTCTATTCACTCCCATTTATCTGAAATCAATGGAATTTTTTTGAAATTAGACAAATTAGTTCCATTCACTTGAATTTTTCTAAATTCACCTTAAATTCTTTTTAATTTATCTTGAATTCCTTAACTGAATTCTTATTTTCCTTAAGTTCCTATAAATTCACTCGAATTTTATTTAATTCATTGTTTTTTATTTTATTATTTGATTTTTTCAGTGCACTTAAATTCTGATGAATTCCGCCTGACTTGTGTTCACTCTCATTTTATTCAAATCAATAACAAATTTTTTATTTTTAAAATCTTATTCAATTCATTCAAATTTGAGTGAATTTCGGGAGTCTCTTGAATTGCCTTCAATCCTTCTAAATTCACTCCAATTTTACTGAAATCAATGGAATTTTTTGATTATTTCCAATTGATTTGAATCCTTTTAAATTGTTTTGAATTGATTCTAAATTCTTATCAATTTTCTTGAATTTTTCTAAATTCACCCTAGACTTGAAGAATTCAATGAATTTTTAAAATAGTTTTGAACTGTTTCAAGTTCACTTGAATTTTTTAAAAATTCACCTTAGATTTTTATGAATTTCATCGAATTTTTCTCATTTTCCTGAAATTCCTCTAATTTCACACTAATTCTATTTACTCCCATTTATATGTTTATGGAATTCAATGGGATGTTTTTGAATTTGAAAGGTTTGTTCCATTCGCTTGAATTATTCTCAATTCACACTCAATCCTTTCAAATTAATCTTGGATTCGTATGAATTTCATCGAATTCTCTGGAATTTCCTTGAATTCTTCTAAATGCGCTCTAATTTTACTAAAATCAGTCACTGAAAGTGTTTAAGATAAATTTAGAAAGAAACATTTTTTTTCATTAACATTATTGTTTTTCTAGGTGTGAGGTTGTTTATATACGCTGAAGGAAATTTTATGACGATTCGGGAAAATGAAAAATAAGTCAGGAAAAAGTCAGGGAATTTCGAAATTGGGATTTTTCAGCAAACCTGATTTAATTAATTGGTTTTTTATTTTGATTCTAATATTTTTTTCTTCAATTTACTTAAATTTTCTAGAAGTTACGCCGAATTCTGTTCACTGCCATTTTTTTTCAATGCGAAAGAAATGTTTTCAATTTTTGAAATTTACTTCAATTCACTCACGATCTTATGAATTTCGTCAGAATCTCTTAAATTATTCTTAATTTACTCCAATTTTACAGCAATTAATGGGATTTTTTTGATTTTTTCAATTCATTTGAATTCTTTTCAATTTAACTTGAATTATTTTGAATTAATTCTGAATTGTTATGAATTTATCCTGAATTCTTTAAAATTCACCTGGAATTCTTATAAATTTCATTGAATTCTTTTGAGTTCAAAAGAACATTTAGTCAAATTATTAATGCACCTTAGTCACTTTTATTCACTTTTTGGTTCAAATAGGTCACTTTCTCATTTTTCTAAGTAAATTAGGCTGTGGCAACCCTGAAATTAACATAAACCTCAAAATCCTTGTGAGATTTGTTATCATTTGAAAAAATTCAATTTGGCTAATAATGCAGTTAGAAAATAGTAACCAGGAAGTCTATTACGCTAGGTTAACAGTAGTAGAAGATTTTGCGTATACGGGTTGTATTTGCAGGCCGAGTTCGCACGTTTTGGTTCATGTAGAGGCCAGAAGGCGACTTGCGTCGAGGAGAAAACGCATTCGGTAATAAAGCACCGCCTATTTTCTCTCTTTACGATATAGCCCTCAGGCATCGAAATCGAAAGGTAGGATCTCACGGATCGTGAGATCCAATATCCTATCGGTGGCTCTTCGCGCATCTCCCAAGAGGAGCCACGCATCCTTCATTGGAAGTCGAAAAAAGAGACAAATGCACAGTGGACTGAGAGACACCGAAAACTGGCCAAAAACCAACTTCAAAGATTTCGGTGAAAGACTTATTTTTCATATAGTAATGTAGATGAGTTGAAGCAACTTCTTTTCGAATTTCATGAAGTTTTGACAAGTCCTCTTTATTCTAGTTTTTAAAATTGGTTTTTGAAGTCGCTGATTTCGATTTTGACGTCAAAAGTTACAAATTCGAAATGGCGGATTCAGAAAGCGGACGTGCTAGCTGAATGATTAGGACGTGATAAAGAACTTCTTGAAAACGTTAAGTCAATCCTTATCGCTATGTCCATTCAGGTACCAGTAACTTCTACCCTGTTTGGCGATCTTTGCTCTTCCACCGCCGAAACGTACGTAAAGTACTACTCTTGGTACCCCATGTCATACAAATACTTTGCTTTGATTTTTCAGATAAATGTGGCTTCAACCTCAAAACGATCTACTCCCCGAACCTTTGACTTACAGAATCCTGATGATGTGACTATTGTTCATGATATTCTTTTGAATGAATATGATGACGTGCTTGCTGAAGAGGAGAATGGAGATGAGCTAGACACTGATGCAGAAGAGGACATTGAGGAAAGGGATGGAGACTCTGAAACTGATCAGGGCGGTGACAGCTCTCAAAAAGAGGAAGCACCTGTCCGAGAATTTTAATTGGATAAGGAAAAAGTAACTAAATAGTCAAAAAGAAAGCCTTCTACCAAAGTTAGACAGGGGCAAACAATGTTTTGTTACGTTTGGCTGGCACTATTGGATATGCTCGAAATGCTACCTCACCATATGAGTGCTGGAAATGTATCTTTTCAGAGGATATGATAGAAATGATCATGAATTACACTAACATATATGTTACAAAAATACAAGGGCAACGTAAAAGAGAAAGGGATGCAAAACCAACTGATGGGGTTGAATACAATAGTTTTATTGGTTTGCTCTACCTTGCAGGGGTTCTAAGGAGCAATAGACAGTCATTGGAAGAGTTATGGGGCGAAGACGGTTATGGTGTAGAACGGTTTCGTCTGATAATGAACTTGAAAAGGTTCAAATTTCTCATCTGATATACTCGTTTTGATGACGTAAATACAAGAGATATGAAAAAAGAATACGATAAACTTGCACCAGTCCGTGAAATGTTCGACTTATTTGTTGCAAACTGTCAAAACAGTTATTCAGTTGGACAATACATTACTGTTGATGAAAAGTTGGAAGGTTTTCGAGGAAAATGCGGATTCATTCAATATATTCCATCGAAACCGAACAAATATAGGCTCAAAATTCATGCTTTAGTTGATGCCAAAACATTCTATTCACATAACTTAGAGATTTTTGCAGGCAAACAGCCAGAGGGCCCTTACGTGATCAGCTACAAGCCAAAAGACGTGGTTATGAGGCTTGTATAACGTTTGTATGGCTCAGGTCATAATATTACTTGAGACAATTGGTTTAACAGTGTCGAATTATTGCAGGACCTCAAAGAAAAAAGACTGTCATTGCTAGGAATCCTTCAAAAAAACAAACGTCCACTCTCTTTTGAATTCGTGAACACCAAATCTAGAGCTGTAGGCAGTAACCTTTTTGGCTTTAGTAATGGAATTACACTTGTGTTATATATGTCAAAAAAAGGAAAAAATGTGCTAGTATTTTCAAGTATGCACAACGACGACGAAGTTGATTACGACACAGGAAAACCCCAAATGATTTTGGACTAGAATGATACTAAATCTGGAGTTGAAGTAGTTGATAAATTTTGCGCTACCTACAATGTTGCAAAGAAAGTACGAAGGTGGCCAGTGGTGATATTTTTCGCCCTACTGAATATCGCTGGTATCAGTTCAGAGGTTATACATGTTTCAATGTGTTTGGAACAACTTCAACAACAACAGGAGGTGCCTTCATGCCATGATGGACAGAGGAAGAGGTGTTCGAAATGTCCTTCATGTTACCTACTATTTTAAGAAAAACTATTGTAGAAAACGTAAAATGTTGTTCAAATTTTGTTCTTGAGAATCAAATATAACAATATTTGAATGAACACTTCAGTTTGATGAGCTTTCCCATAATCCTGGGCAGAAATCTAGTTTTTAATCTCACAGATGCGGCGCGCCCGATCGTGTAAGGATTTGCACCGCGTCCGCCCAAAGGTTATATACGAGTAAAACATCACGAAAACCAGCAAAAACATAGCGTTTAACTGTATTGATCGTCCAACTGAATAAATAAGTGCTGTAATAAGTAGCTCTGATGAGTAAAATACTTCCGAGCTGATAATTATTTGCTCCAACAATGGAATTTGCACGTCAATATCGTAAATCAACAAGTTTCGGAGGCTGTTGCGTCTGCGGTTGTGACTCCAAAGAGGATAAAAACTTCAATTTAAGTTTTCATAGAGTGACAAAACTTGAAAATGTTGAAATGAAAGGGCGAAACTTATGTGGAAAAAAATAAAGTTGTAGATAAACACAGTGAGTGGTTGAGAAATTTAAATGTGAAAGATCATAATGTCAAGAGTTTACTTGTCTGCTCTTTGCATTTTAATGAAAATGATTACTGAAGTAATAATTATTGAAATAGTTCTGAAGTTAAAGTACTAGTTTGAAGGCACAATGAATATATTTCAACTTTTTCGCGAATTTTTATGGTAGCTCCGCACATTACAATTATACCAGAATTAAGAATATTTTGGCCTTCGACCATATTTCTGGATGCAGGTGTAGCTGTTGCATAACTATACAAACTATCTAGGTAAAAAAAAAAACATTTTCTAAACTTAAACACACTTTTAAATTAAATTATTGCTACTACTCCAATATTATCCATATGGCTTCCGCGGCCATGTTTGTATGGCACTGCAGCACCCCTTTTGGCGCGGTGGATGTTTTCATTCCCAATAGAGTCATGTATTCCTTCGATTCTAAAATTACAATTGCCAGCTTGAATTCGCGACTTAGTTACGACCTAAATTAATTTAACCTTCGAGCTATTAAGTACAATCCTGGTTGAAATATATTTTTACAATGTTTGAAATTCCCTGTAAGAGGCAGAAATGAGATTGAAAATAGTTTGATCTCTTCCGACAATATTTCCTGTCAAAGAAAAATTGCATCAATTTTTTGTCGTAGTGAGACTTACTTGGCGAAATAAATATTATTTCATTTTTTTAAATTTCATCAGACTCACCCTTTTCGGAAAAAGTCTCAAAAATCAAAAATGTCTGAATTTTCCGAATTTTAAAAGCCAAAGGATATACTGGGGGGTGCTCGACGAAACATTCTTAAAAAATAAAAATCAAAAAACCTAAATTTTGGAAAGCAAAGGATTCTGCTGAATCGTGCTCGGCAAACAAACACTTTTTTCCTTTGTTACAATTTTATCAATCTCATTCTTCTCGGCATAAAAATATAAAAGAACTAGAGTTTCTAAATATTTCAGTTTGAATTTTCGAACAACTGTTGTTTTGTCGAAATTAAGAATTTTCACTCAGCAGAAGTTTTAAGGTTTTGAAGATTTTGAAAGTGGACAATTTTAGGCTTCTTTAGTTTTGGCTTATTAGCATTTTCGAAAAGGGTGAGTGATGAAATTTTAGAATAAGGAAAAAAGTGTTCGTTTCACCGTAAAAAATGGTTAGATTTGCAGATTTCGTTTTGCGGAATAAATTTATCCTTTTAATTTTTAAGAACAATCAGTTGCTGCGCAGTAAATAAAAAATTTAATTTTCTGTCAGAATTTTTGAATCTTGGAAACATTTTTAATACACTAGCACAACTTTTTTTGCGAAGTTTCAAAAGTGCGCTTCCAACTTCCGGGATATTATGATCTTACCATTTTTAATACTATTCCATCTTTGAAATTTCCAATTTAGAATAGTTTTTAACGATGTAACAGGTGATCTCAAAATTCATTTAATCTTCATAATGATTTATAAAATCGACGAAAATAGACCCAATGTTATTTGCTGTGAATTTTAAAGGATAAATCTAAGTGTTGTTCGGAAAAAATTGTTCAGTTTGAAATTTTTCATTCAACAAATTTTATATGGATTTTTGTGTTTTAGCTTTAATTTTAAGTAAAAGCTGCATTTTTTATCAAATCCTAATGACCAGTAGCTGCTTTTATTCCACGAAAGATTCTTTGTAATCGTGTTGGCTTGGGTTTTATTTTTCAAGATTTGTTTAGAAATCGTAAGGTTATTTTTAAAATCAATTTTTTTCCTAAATAATTTTAGTTTTATTTTATTTCATTTTATTTTGAAATTTTTGGTAATCGAATTGGCTTTAGGATCCAATGATTGAATACAATTTAAATTGCTTCGGACGTTTCAGCAAACGATCTTGAGTCTTCCAATACCCTTTCTATGATTTGCTCTTCCAATCTTCACTCAATCTTTTTTCTGGTTTTCATTTTCTTTTCAAATTGAAAACCATCTAATCTTGACACTTGAAAATTGAAAGCATTTGCACTTTGAACGTTTGCAATTTGAATCGCTTCCAATTCCCCTGGCAGAATGGTGTTAAAAAGAGTCTACAGCATCCAGAGAAGTACTTCGATTTCGATTTGCTTTCATAGGTACAATTAGATTGATTTGCGGGTATGTAGGAGTGAAGACAGCTATGTGTGTGTGTGCATTTGTACCACTCTGAGTCATCAAGCGCAGTAACGGCCTGGAAATAAATCGCCTACGAGTCGATACAATGGCATCATAAAAATAGGGAAAACAATGAAAAGAGCCTGAAAGTCGTAAAGCTATAAGTGGCACCGTGCAGACGTCAGCTAAAGCGAAATGTGCCTAGCCTTAAAGTTCGATCAAAAGCTCTCGTTGCGTTGGTCAATTACTCAAGGAAAAAAATAAATAGACTTAGAGTTTCAGAATTTAGATGATCAGCTTGATCATCTAGATACACAAATTACACTAATCTCTCTCGGTCTTAGGTCTGACCGGCACAGTAACGGGCGCTATTTAAATATAGTTTCAACCGGATTTAAACCGATGAATGAGCTTTTTTTATGTAAAAACTCAGGAGCGCATATATAGTCTTTGAACGTACAAAAGTATATGCCCAGAGAGTTGCGATTTAAACAACTTCTGATACGGCACTGACCCAAAAATGGAATAGTTACATTTTCAGGTAAAAAAATTAATTTCCAACCGAAAAGAAACGAATTTTCAACAAAATAGTTAAATGTTGAAATAAAAAGATGAATTTTTAAACGAAATAATGAATGCTCAACTAAAAAAAAAATTGAATCTTTAGCAAAGGAGTGCAACTTGCAATCAAGTAGTTGAATTTTTACCAAAAAAATATAAAATCTCAACAACAGAAGTAATAGTTGATATTTCAACCAGAAAAAATGAATTTTCAACAAAATAGTTAAGTCCTCAAGCAAAACAGATTAATTTTCAAACAAACAGTTGCATTCTTAAACAAAAAATATGAAAATTCTACTTTATAAAAATTAAATTCCTATTTACTTTATAAAAAATATAAATTCTATTCTAATATGAAGAAAAATAAATTAACCAAATTATTGGAATTTTCTACAAAAAAGGTGAATTTTCAACCAAGAAGACTAAGTTCTGCCAAAAAATGAATTTTTAACCAAATAGTTGAATCTTCAACTAAAGAAGGTGAATTCTTAGCAAAAAATGTAATAGTTGATATTTCAACCAGAAAAGATTTCAATTTTGAATCAAAAACATTTGTATTCAACCACCAAGGATGAATTTTCAAAAAAAAGTTAAATCAACAACCAAAACGGATGAATTTTTACTCAAAAACATATATTTTTCACCAAAAGTGACATAGCTGAATTTTCAGTTAAAATAATTAATTTTCAACCAAAAAAAAAACTGTCAAAAAATAAGTAACATCTTCAAACGAAGAAATGAATTTAAACCCAAAATATTAATTTTCTACCAAAAAAGACGAATTTTTAACAAAATATATGAACTTTCAATAAAATAGTTGAATTTTCAACGAAAAAAGAATAATTCTTAACCAAAAATGATGTCTTTTTAAAAAAAATAATTTAATTTTCAACCAAACAAAATTTTTTTCCAAAAAGGATGAACTCTTAACAAAAGATATAATTGCAGACTTTTCAATCAAAAATAATTAAAGAATTAACTTTCAAGCAAAAATAGTTGGATTTTCTTATTGTGTTACATTAATTTAGTTCGCATCAAAGTGGAAAAATGAGAAGAGGACGAATTCTCACCAAAATACATAAATTTTCATCTAAAAAAGATACATTTTCAACCAAAAATGGAGTAGTCAAATTTTCAGTTAAAAAAAAAAATTCTGAACCAAAAAAAAGCGAATGTTCAACGAAGTAGTTCAAATTTCAGCTAAAGAGATGAATTTTTAACTAAAATGATGAATCTTTAACTGAAAAAAATGAATTTTTAGCAAAGTAATTAAACTTTCGAACAAAAAGTTGAATTTTCTACTAAAAAAGAAAATTTTTTAATTTAAAATATCAATTTTCAACCAAAAATGGAATAGTTAAATTTTCATTAAAAAAAGTTGATTTTCAACAAAAAAAAAACGACTTTTCAACTAAAAAAGATGAATAATGTAATGCCACAGAAAATGTAATAGTGGATATATTGACCAAAAAACATTGTAATTTTAAACAAGAAAACAGTTCAATATAACCAAAAAATCGAACTTTCAACAAAATAATTGAATCCTCAACCAAAATAGATTAATTTTAAACTAAAAAGGATGATTTTTTAACTGAATAATTAAATTTTTAACCAAAAAAGATGAATTCTTAACCAAAAATATAACAGTAGACTTTTCAGCATCAATAAATGAAGAATTAACTTTCAACCGAAAATAGTTGGATTTCCCTAATGGGTTCTATTAATTCCGTTCAGATTTGAGAGGAAAAACGAGAAAAAACGGATTTTCGAAAAAAATACATGATTTTTTATCTAAAAAAGAGAAATTTTCAACAAAAATAAAAACGATTTTGCAAAAAACTAGTTCAATTTTCAACCAAAAAGATGAATTAAAATTAACATAATTTAACTTCTAATTTGAAAAGTTTACGGTTTAAATTTTTTCTCATTCAATTTTTCATGTTTCTAAGTTGATATTACTTAAAATTGTATAATTTTCAATATTTACAAATTTATTCATTCATTCTTCAATTTAGAGCATTGGAAGAGATAGCGTGGATTTACATTTTTAACCAGAAATCTTTGAACTGTTCAATTTATAAAAGTTTAGAATTAAAAATTTTGCTGATTAACGGCTTTCAATTCAAAATTGTTCAATTAAAAAGTGTTAAAAGCTTCCATTTTATACGTGTAAATTATTTAGCGTTTGAACTAAAAATTTTGAAGCTTTAATTTTAAATGTTTAAAATTGAAAAGAGTACCACGTTGAGTGCTTCAGTTTGCAATTCAGAGAGTTCCACGTTGAGTGCTTCAAATGGCAATTCAGTTGTGATTACTGCCAAAAAAAATATGTTCAAATTTAAGAGTTCGAATTTTTTAATTTCAATCACTGAACAATTTTTGCAAACCTGGAAAAACCCAGGAATTTTTTTTTAGATTAAAAAACGGCAACCGTGTATGAGATATGTACGTTCACCTGTGACAAAAACTACATCGGCAATAGTTTTTGTGTATAAACTTATAATGGCCATGCTAAATTCACGTCTGATATACATATACATTGTAATTGAGTGTACATTTTACATCTTCACACATTTCAAAGTCTGTCATTTATATATCTTAAAAGAAAAAAATCTTGTTTTATGATAAAATTTTTGTTTAATCTAGATAAATTAATAAAAATCACATAGAATTCATCGAAAAATTATAATTGAATCGTAAAGTTTGTCTCAAAATTTACGTGTCGTTTGTTTAACAGTGATATTTTTTACTTCGAAACCGCCAAAAACATCTAAGAATTTATATATTTTTCAAGGTTAAATTGTACTTGTAATTTAAAAAATTACATTTTATATATTGATATTTAATATATAATATTATATTTAATTTATTTCATTAATTTAAAAAAAAATTAAATTGTAATTGTAAGGATCATTTTGTTGCAGAGCAATATGCTCCAGCGATCATTTGACTCTCGAGATCATAATGATCTGTTCAATCGGATCATTTTGATCTGCTTTCAGGGTTATCTGTCAGCATAAGCAAAATGGCCGCCAGTTTTTGGTGTGGATGCACTAACCTAAATATTTTATCTAAACGCGTGCACGTGACAACTAAACTTAACAGAAGCTATATTCTGTCATCAAGTTTCGTTATTTTTCAACTTTTCAAGCACACTATACGATCAGAAATCATTAAAAGCTCGCATATCAGCTCAAGTACTCCAAGAACGTCGGCCATCTTGGCTTGACCTGATTATAGTACATGAACCTGTGTCAAATCATTATGAGCTCAAAAATCGATCATTAATTCCGGCCGATAAAAATGCTCTTGATTTCGACATCATTTTTGTTGCATATCAAAATGATATTAATTCCCGTATCATTTTGATATAATTATTTTTCATTGCGAGCGCTGATCAGCATTAACGCGTCGGATTGACAGAAGAACGCTCCTGCGAGCTGTCCTTTCCGCTGGTACACATCTGTCACACGAAGAAAACTGTATGGAAGTAAGATCCATAAATATGGTTGTCACAACCACAAAAAATTGTAAAATATGGTACAACTACAATTGTGGTTCTTACAACCACATAGCTGTTTGGATAAGAATTAGCTATAAGGTCTCAACTGTGTGGTTGTCGCAACCATCCACTGTGGTTGTCACAACCACACAGTGGAAATTTTCTCTAATCTGTCAACATCACACATTATATATATCCTCACGTCCAAGCTAATTCATATACGCCCGCATATACTATATGAAATTGTCAGTCATCCATACATCCATCCAGAAAATCTTGCATTCCTGTAGATTTTGCACACATTTCTCCTTGATTCGCTATTGTCCATCCACGGTTAATATAAAAAAATATCAGCACTTTAGCACTTGCACTTTTCACTTTTACATATTTTTTGCATACAAGAAACAATTTTGCAGGCGGTCGGATATGATGCAGGCTCGGTTTGCCTCGTCTAGGACGGCATCACTACTTGAGAATTGGATCATTCTGATGCTCAACTCGCTGATCAAATAAAAAATCAAAAATCTGTATAAAAGCGTTGCATATCATTTTGATCCGATTTCGGGATCAAATTGATCAACTGGCATTTAGTGTTGAAAGATATGATTTTGCCTTAAGTTTAAAGGCTCTACTGAGTTATGATTTCTAAATTCGAGAAAGTCGACAACATACTTTGCTTACTTTTTTCACTTGCTCCTTGCAACATTTGGTGAATGTACGTTCTTGATGAAAAACGCACGCGATACACGCACGGTGCTTTCTCGATAATAAGAAAATTACATAGCAATCGACGGCGGGCGTGAGTCCGGTACTCTATCCTTCCGATCTTCACACACCTAGTCCTTGCGAATAAAACGGAAGTATCCAATCAATGAGAAGCGATTCTATAATATTCGTATAATGACTCAGACACATGGACACGCCTCGAGCGACGATACTTTCCAACTTTTCTCTTTTGCCTGCAGCTTCATTGTCTTGTCAGAAACCATTATGTTCCAAGCACTGTTTCATGCTTGCCGACAGTCAACAAATCTTAAGAAGAACTACCGATATGTCCTAGGAACGACTTTCGTTTTCAAAATATACGGGAGAAGCGGGTAATTCGGCGCGCATAACATATACCAATCGGTAAAAATCAAAATATAATCTATAACGTAATGGCAAAATATGTAACACGTAGATCAATATCTTAGCTTTGCTTTATTTACAGGGAAAATTGAACCTGTATCAATTGAAATACTTAATTATTAAGTCTTCCAAAAAATACCAAGTGCGTCAACTTACCCTACCTGTTGGGTAATGCGGCAAGCACTATTAATGTTATCTCTCTGCAAATTAAAAATAAATTTCTGAAAATCGAACGCACAATTTCAGTAAAATCAGATTTCTATATTCATTTGCTATTAAACAAATATATTGGAGGTCACATTTTGGGAGTGATTAGCATCTAAAGCTATGAACATACAATATTCAACATTTTACGATCAAAATGGCCGTCCGTGCCGCATTACCCGCTTGTGTGTAGTATTGAAACAAGACTTCTATTTGCAGATTTTAACTCACTTTACGTATTTGCGACACCTGACATTCTTCGAAAAAGTCAGGAGATCAATATTCACAAAGATTTAATACATATTTTCGCAACTGTCATAATAGATGACTTCAACAAACTTCTCAGCCCAAAATACCCTTAAAACAGGGGATATAGGATGATTTTTCAAAATAATAGGGGAATATTAGTCGAATTAATTCTTTTGAATAGAATTATTGTTCTAAAAAAAGTAATGTTCTACTAAAAAAAAAAAAAAAAAAATCAAACCAAAAAACGAATTTTCTACATACATTATTGAGTTTTCAAACAAAAATGCGAATTCTCTAGAAAACAGTTAAATTTTCAACCCGAAAATATGAATTTCCAACCAAAAAGTTAATTTTCAACCGAATAGTTGAGTTTTGAACGAAAATAATTGAATTTTCAATAAAAAGAGGATTTTTAACAACAAAGTTAAATTTTTAATCAAAGAGATAGATCTTCCACTAATATAATAAATCTTTAACAAAGTTATTCAACATTCAACCAAGTATTTCAATTTTCAATCAAAAACATTAATTTTCTCCCAAAAAAGACGAATTTACAACAAAATACATAAATTTTCAACCAAATTTTTGAGTTTTCAACTAAAAACAATCAATTTTCAACCAATAATGGGAAAGTTAAATTTTCAGTGAAAAAAATTAATTTTCCACCAAAAAAGAACGAATTTTCAACAAAGTAGTTAAATCTTGAAGCATTAAAATGATTGTTTAACAATGTAGTTCCACAAGTAGTTGAATTTTTAACCAAAAAAGATCAATTCTCAATGAAAACTTTAATAGTTGAATTTTCAACTAAAAACGATCAATTTTGCAACCAAAAATAGAATAGTTAAATTTTCAGTTAAAAAAATTAATTATCAACCCAAAGAAAAAAAATTTTCAACAAAATACTTAAATGTTCAGTCAAATAGTAGAATTTTTAACCAAAAGAGATGAATTCTCAACCAAACATATAATTGTAGACTTTTCAATCAAAAAGAATTTACTTTCGACGAAAAATAGGTGGATATTCTTTTTGGAATCTATTAATTCAGTTCGCATTTAAGCCAAAAAAAAAACGAGGAAAAGGGAAAATTTCTTGAAAACAGGAGAAAAAAGAGGAATTCTTTCGTTAAGGGGTAAAAACCGAAATAGGGGAAAGAGTGAAATTATTCAATTTTTAGTGAATTAAATTTCAAGTCATTTATAACTATAAAGGAATTCACTTGGAAATTGCATAATTTTTAACGTTTAAATTAAAACTTGCTCAAGTTCAAGCGCTCCTAATTCCAAATAAATCTTTTTTTTAATTTCAAGTAAAACTTACGTGAATCTGAAATTATTAAATTTTTATCGTTCTAAAAAAATTATTCAAGTATTAAAAAGCTTTTATTTTCTATCTTGCAGCTTTGAACAATTTAAATTTTTTTTAACCAAACCATTATAAATGTTTCCATCTTCTAAAATTATTCAATACTTTCAATTCAAAGTTCTTCTACTTCAAAAGCTTTAAATTTCTAATTATACTGTGCAATTGATTGAAATCTATGTTTGAAACCGAACAATTTTGCAGATTCACATCTCAATTTTAAATGCTTTCGATTCAAATCCTATCTTGCAAAAGTGGCTACAATAAATGTTACAAAAAAGGCGAACAAAAAAGGTAATTTACTTGCTAGCAGGCTTGAAATACGCAGTCAAAATTGAAGATCTTTGAACTTCTAATTATCCAAATTAAACAATTAAAAATGTAGAGACTTAAAAATTAAAGTTGTCGAATTCAAGCCTTTCAAATTAAAAGACTTTAAAATGAAGATCAACAATTTAACAATTAAAAAGCAAAAGAACTTAAAATTGTAAATTTCCAATTGGAATCGTATAACACTTTAAAGAATTTCAAAACGAACTCGTTCAGTCTCACGCTATTTTATAAAACTATTTCAAGTGTCATTAGTGTCATTTAAAATGATAGATAACTTTTTCCACTGTAAGTAAGCATGGAAATGAATTAAATTACACTGGAACCCCTATTCAAGTGCCCTCCATTTACCACCTTCCGAGAATTTCAGTCGACTCGCATTCGTTGATGAGGAGGTCCAAGGATCACAGCGAGCCATACCCGAGACCCTCTTTAAATCGAGGTTCCAGTGCACCACTTATTATTAAGTAAATACTAAAGAAATAATATCTAAATATTAATTTCTCAGTTTAAAAAGGATTGAATAATAGAACCGTGGATGAGACATTAGAAATGGAGACTTTAATGCCAGCAAAGAAAGTGTCGCCTTACCCTGAGGGTCTTTTCAGCATAGATCGGTTACTGTGAATAAAAAAAAGACTCTTACCTTCGTGCGGTTTAGCGGGTTCGAGAAGTCCCATCCCGGCGCCACGAAGAGGTACCCGCACTTGGAGATCTTCCTCGTAGCCTGAAACATAAATCAGGTCCTTCATTTACTCCTCTTTACCCTCTATCTTTCTTATGAGCTACGGCTTTATATAGTTATAGTATATAGTATAATACCATGT
>JAUMHM010000085.1:21147789-21160793 GCA_032362435.1 Melikaiella ostensackeni
GCATATCACTCTCATCATATCACTTGATTGCATTACCAAAATGCGTCCGTGACTGATGATATAAACCGGGATAGTCCAAGCTTTAAGAACTAAATTTTTCAATTTGTAAATACATGTTTAAAATTGAAATTGTAAAATTGAAGCTTATAAAATAAAATGAATCTAAGTCAAATAATCTTTATTAACTGAAAAACCATTTGAAGTATGTTCTGATGAAATAATTGATATTTAACAAACGCAGTCTGTATTCATTGCATTATTTTCCTGTTGCAAGTTGTTACGAGGCGTATTATCTTTAAACACCAACTGTAGTTATAACTGGATCAGTTTTTGGTGAATATAAATCAACATAAACTAAGTTCCTTTTTAATGGACAAAAAACCGCATAAAATTTCCAAAAAAACCGCGTAGAATTTCCAAAAAACCGCATAAAATTTCCAAAAAACTTATTTGAATAACTTTTACGCAAACAGTTAAAATTTGTCTCTGTTTTCTAAACTTCAGTCGCCAGATGCATCAGCTGAATTCACATGGTTCAAGAGGAGGTGGCAGTGGTGGGATGATGCCAAAACTAGTTTGATTTTTGAAGCTCGCCACTTGAAGCCCTACTTCGTTTATAAGAATTTTATTGCTTCTTCTTTAGATTGGACAAAGATGTAAACCTATTATGTTATTATAAGACGTGGTTGAATATGAGGTGGCAGCGGTGGGATGGTACCAATTCTGGTTTGGTTTTCAAAGCTCGTCACTTGATTTCCTATTTCTCCTTCGGATTTAGTGTGAAGTCGTTTATAATATTTTTTGCACTCATCATGGGAATTGGAGAAGACGTAAGAATGAAAACTTGTCGCCCTTTCACGCGATATGTGTAGATAAATGCGATTATTTCAATAAATTTCCGAGCGTGTCATATGACTCGCGAAATATAAGAGTATCAGCAGCAATCCGACTTTTTCGCACGCTCCAGAATCGTGACGAGTTGGCGGTTTTTCGCGAGTAGCACTGCCAGCATCAGCACAATGCCACATGGCGTCCTAAGGTTCGTTCGTCCCTGATACGCTTATATACTGGGTACTGCCTTTAATTGCACTCGCACGCCATGCCACGAGTTGTGCTGTCCCACGTGACAAATTCGCGCGATTCGTTTCCATTGGTGCCCGGTGAACAAGGCGCACTGAGAAAAGCAATGGCTGTTAAAACAGCCATAATTCAACTACGTGTGCACCGAAGCCCGAGTGTCCGCCTCGAACCGACACGACTCGCGCTTTATGAATTACGAGTCCGTGAATTTTGAATGATCGACGAATTTATACTTGAACGTCGTCAAAGACTGAAAATGAATGCCCTATCAGAGAGATCAGGATTGAAGCAAGAATAGAATCGGATCACTTCCCAGTTGAATTTATACAGGGTTGCACAGTGGGCCAGGAGATCCGATTTTTTTTCAAAAAGTCAAATTTTCAAGCTCTCAAATTCACACGACGAATTAGACTCTTGAAATCAGTAATAGTTAGAGTATCTGTGACGTAAATTATTAATTAATTAATGAAATCCTGCTCCGAAGGCAGTTATTGAAAGTATACAAAAATATTTGAATTTTTTATGTGCTTTTGGTTCAAATATTTGAAATATTTATTACTCAGTCATTAATTTCAAAATGATTGCTTATTTTATTTCATTCTTGAGCATGGATGAGTAAGAAAGTGACAATTAAGTTAAAAAAATTATTTTTCAGCTCAATTCAACAATATTAATGTCAAGAAATAATTAGTACTGCTGTAAAGTGTCTACTGCCTTTTAAAGATTCCCCGGGACTCCCCTACTTATTGAAACGTAACATACGCCAAAAAGTTCCCTAAGGTGTGTTAAAGATAGGTCGGCTCAGTTTTTTCATATTTTTTCATTCATAAAGTTATAAACAATTTTTAAAACTATTAAGGCTCATGAGCAGAACAACAGCCTTAACAAAGAAGTTAATATTGTGATGAGCGAATTTTATTAAAAAATGATTTTTCATAGAAAAGAATCTGATTTTTCAACTGTTGAACCAAAATTGTTCGATAAATTTGTTAAAATTTGTGACTTAAGGAAAAAGTGAATATGCCATTCGATTCTGCGAACATTCGCTTAGCATTATCAGCGAAACCGAGCCGCAACCTATGCAGATATGCAAGGGAATTTGAAAAGCTAGCTGGAGAATCAGAAAGCAAAGGAAGATTCATTACAAAAATTGTAACTTTCCTCCTGAAATTTGAGCAAAATGTCGATTGAGAAAGCTTTTATCCATGGGAATCGTTGCCGTTAGACTAATACAGAAATTGATGCTGTGAAATTTGATGCTGAGAAATTTGATGCCGAGAAATTTGATGCTGATGCGTAGTAAATGACTACAATTAGCAAAATTGACATTATCCTTCAAACATTAAATCATTACTCGGAAAGAACAATAATCATGCTGAGAATACATAACCGTTCAAAGAGAACGGTTGGCAATTGTAGGTTATCATGATGTGCTTCCATGAGAGCCCATAGAGCCCTGTAAGTACATAATAAGTACACTGGTGCTCGTACGTAAGACAGCGAAATGACGCGTTTGCTCTAGGAACAGACGATAGGTGTAATTGTCCCTTTCCCCACATTATCGGTTCAAGAGATCTGAAATGCCGTTTCAGCCGATATAATACCATCCGCCTGGCCAGCAAATGAAGCCGAGTATAACGGAGGCCTTTGATTTGATTTACGAATGCACGAACGAAATTCTATGCTGCATTGACATTTGCCCTCTTGTCTCGATTAAAACATTAAAATAAAAAGATTCGTCAGAAGGGAGAATAGACTTGCCTTGCATCACCATTATCTCATTTCATAAATTTCATCTAATCAAGTTACTTATTTGGAAACTTGGGCCTAAGATTGTACGATTAATTTTTTTTACTTTTTCAAGAAATACAATTGACTATATCGACTATAATTGCACAGAGAAAAATGATGTAACGTGGTGTATGGTGCACTTCACATAGCTTCCCCCTTTCCACTGCGAGAACTGACTTAGAGTGGTAGCGGTGAGGCAGTCGGTGATAGGATGACTGCATGTAACTCGTCACCGACTTCATGGTTGGCGCAGTTGTAGCGCATCGGGGCTTCGAGCCAGCGGCTAAGGGTTCGATTCCCCGGGCCGAAGACAATTTTTACTGACGCTCACTTGTTACGCTTCCAACACTCGACAGTCACCCTTCCTCTTCCTTTCCCCTGTCTAGCTTCCTCGCTACACATGACGCCCAACAAAAATTACCCACATCCAATTCCAAGAATGTTTCGAAATAGGGATGGGGGGGTGTAACATGGTATATGGTACATGAAGAGAAAAGGTGACTGTCGAGTGTTGGAAGCGTAATGAGTGAGCGTCAGTAAAAATTGACTCGGGATCGGGGAATCGAACCCTTAGCCGCCGGCTCGAAGCCCGATTCGCTAGCACTGCGCCAACCATGTATCGGTGATGAGACGATCACGTACTGCCTCATCGCTACCACTCTAAGTGGTACTAAGTGGTATGTACCGCCCTGAAATTGGCCGCTTTTTGTGTCTCTGTATAGCTATGTAACATCGATTTTTTCACGGAGGTGTAATAAAAACTCTCTTAAAAGTTCTGGAAAATCACTTTTGTAACCGAGAGTCGCGAATTTATTGAAATTACTTATCATCGACTTACGTAATACTCTAAACCAGACCGTCTCGAAATCCTTGTACGGCAAAGCAGCATTCTCACGATCCGTGGTCATTCGACATGTATCGGTCATCTCTCGACTTCCACTCGTCGTGTCCAAAACTGTTTTTTCATCTCTTCTGTCCGTTCCGCATTTCACTTGGCGCCTGTTTTCTGTACATCACGCGATGGATTTGTCTCGATGATCTCGGTCCCCGACTTCTTGAACAATATCAACTTACGATCTATGAGCAAACACTATGCTAATTAGATTTCCACTTGCCAAGAGCAATGTTAATCATGTACTCTGAAAAATATCCGTCATACACAGAATAACACAGACATGGGTGCATGTATGCATTCAGATGTAGGTACTCAAGTACCATACAAGATAAAGTTGCTGCAAAGTGGAAGGAAGCCAGTGACTTGCGAACTGGAGCAGGTTGATTGATTGAAACCGATCGCTGGTTGGTTACTTGCTAGTCTCAATGTGACGAAACTATGAAAATGCTTTCTCGCATTTGAATTTTGAGGTGGCCTCTACAAATGGTTAGCTTCTAACCGAGCACCTAATTAGACTCCTCTTCGAATTTTCTTATCCTCCTACGTGCGCCGCACTTATCAACCGAGTAATTTGCTACTTCTTAATTGAAAGGAGTTTCTCCGGACCTACCGCCTCGCCTCGCATTCTCTCAAATCCTACACGCTAATCCTGCTTTCTCCTCCGCTAATGAGAATTTTCAAGGAATCACCTTTTTTGCCTTACCGCATCCAATAAAAACTTAATAGCCTCCTTAACCTTGACCTTGCAGTTTCCTAACCTATTTCCACTTGCCGAGATTTGTATTTTACGTCCTTTTGTTGGTACACCTTGCGCTTTCTCCCAATTCCTTCTTTCATTTGAAATTGAAACAGATCCAAATTTAATACTGTAAAAATGTATAGATGCCACGAACTTTGAGCAACACGTTTTTTTATAACGGGGACATTAATTTCTCTGCGTAATCAGCCCGTTCTCGCTTAAATTATTACATAAGTAAACGTAAGGCATTCTCATTCGGCAAACCTGAATCTCGAAACGTCAGCGAAAAAAGTGCCTCTTTAATTATGCGGCCGCCATATTGAGGTGTTCCGAATAGTTTTGCGGGCTCAGCAAAACTCCTAAAGTCACATACTGAGCAGGTTTTGGAACTGGATTCTTCCTATGCTAATTATTACTGGTATCTAGTCGGAACTAATTGTGCCACCAAAATGTAAAATCGTCTATTCGGCAAGTTACGAACTTGTTACGAGTATCGCCGATTACATCGATATAGGCCACTAACGGAGTCGGGGAAAAATAAAGGAGAATAGTGCGCTGCTATTAAAATTATTTGACACCGATTACTTTCTCTGTGCGTGTTTTGCGCAAATCCCGATAAAGGCAGTTTGCAAATTAAGAGCAGATAATTTCTGAAGTCTCATATTTTAACTGACATCTATTTTTGTCCAATTACAGAAGTCAGAGTTATTTTGAAGGTTCTGGTTGATTGATAGACAGTTTGGGCGAAAAATAAACATAATTTGATTAGCATCTCGGAATCAGCCAATTAAGTTTCATTTAGGCCACTAACGGAATCAGAAGGTAATATCGTGCCCAATAGTCTGAGGGATATTGAACAAGTCGAAGAAGTATCCGAATGATATCCCGAAAATGATTTCCGCGCTTGGGAGCACGATGTATATTTAAATAACTAGGCATGCTCTTCAATTAAACCGCCACCAGTGCAGGAAGTCTCGGTCGTTAACTAGACGGAATTCCAAAGGAGTTTGCTTCACCGAGGCAATATCTACTCGTTCCTGATTCCTGAAAAAATACGCCTTTTCCTCGCGCCGCGTGCCGATCTCGCGATTGCACTAACTCCGTGCCCGTGGCTTTTTGACTTCCAGGGAACCGGCAGCCAACTTGAGCGATAAACCAATGGCGTGCTTCGTGCAGCGTGCCGGGGTCAGGATAGGTTATTAGCAACATGGGTGCAATATTCTTTTCGATAGGAGCATACAGACTCGATAAACAAGTCATTGTTTGCCATACAATTGAATTCGTCAGATTTGGAGTCTTGATGATTGTTAAGGAGTGGGGTATAAAATGTATCGTCGAGAAAGAAATTATATCCTCAATATACATGACACATTCTGTAAGAATTCCTATCCTCTATCCGGCAGAAATTACTCCAGTTCATCGTCGCATATTACTTAAGCTCAAACGATTAAATTCCTCCTTTGATAAATCTGTTTATCGGGAAGTCGAATTTCGTGACGAGATCATCTTTCTCATACTCTTTACAGTTAGTGGTTAATCACCTGTCATATAAATTTATCGGAGGATTAATCAAGCCAAGACACCTTCCATCCGAGAAGTAGTTGCCTCAAGTGTCGCATACATGGAATCGCGAGCAGTTCATCATCTGCGAGATTACAATCCTTATCTCTTCCCTTAATACTTCACTCGCGTAGTGCAGATGACGTAGGACATGCAATTCCAACCTTATATTACATCATAACTTCCACTTCATATTTTGTTAAGGACTCCATCCTGTATGTGAAGTGTACTCTCTAAAAATAGATAATTTTTTGGTTTGTGTAAACATATTTCTTTTTCGTATTTGTTATTACCGTGTTGCATTAGAGTATGACCTCATCGGCCTTGTGGTTATCGGCCTTCGTTATACATATTGTCAATCGCAGAGGCTATCCGGCAACCGATGTTACGGTTAATGACCGCGTATTACAGCCTTCCATTAGATTAGATGTGCCTACACTACACTAGTGCAACGCGTACATTCCTTCGTGGCAGATTAGTGGTATAGAAGAACATTTTTTTAATTTATAGAGGCTACAATATATAATTTGAAATATACAAAGGAAGAGGAGGAGGAGGCATGTTTGCCCATAGATCGTAAGTTGATATTGTTCAAGAAGTCGAGGACCGAGATCAAATGCATGGAAATCGTGATATTCTGTGCATGTAAACCGGAACGAAAATGCCTGATTCCTACCTAGTGACAGGTAGTTTTTGGCGCATGCGCATTACGACAAATTGACCTTATAACTCCTTAAGGAGTTTTAATTGATAACATAGAGGGAGATGTTGTCAAAACGTAACCTCCATAATTCAATTAAGTAATGACGATATCCACATACGTCTGTTACAAAAAAAAGTTGTGCAATTGAGGAAACTGATCGATTGACACTCGTCGGATTTGCTGACTTTCCTCCCTAGTTGCATAATATACTATTTTCTAACCCCAACAATATATGCTGGATGAGAAATTTTGGATATTGTTTGTTGCATCTGTTAGACCAAAACCCTGGTGTATGCGTGCTCGTATAATAGACCAGAAGTAGATGGCCTATCGTAGGACTGCTCTGGCATAAGGACCATTGGCTATATTGGCAGTGGCCGCGTACCGGTGCTATTGGTACAAGGGATAATCCATAGGGAAAGATAGTCCATACGGAGAATGAGTTATACTGCATTCAATATCAACAGATAGGATCTTCTCTCACTCCTTCTTCCTCCCGCAATCTCTTCTTGTCCATCTTTCTCGCTCTTTTTCTCGCTCTCTTCTTTCTCCTTCCTTGTTCTTCCTCTTCTCTCAGCGACTTCCTGCTGGTTTTCAAAGCCACCGCGCCACTGCCGGCAGCATTACATCGCTCTTCGGCCAACCGTGCCTATTCCCATTCGCATTCCCATTTCTATTCTACTCTATTCTCTTCTTTCCTCTTTTTCTCTTATTTTCCCTTCCCTTCTCTACTCTTCTCTCTATTCCTAGTCCCGTTTCTTCTTAGGGCTTCGTAGACTTAGAGGCTACCATTAGCCAGGGTTCACACACGCGCGTTAATTGGCACCTGTCCCGTCCTTCTCGCGCTTACGAGCGGGAAATGCACTCGCCGCGTTCACTCATTACTTTGTCAATGCTGGAGGAAAACGCATCGGGACGCTAGGATGATTGATGAAGCCAGCGATGGAAAGCCTGAGTGAGCGGATATTAAATATTCTTAATAGCCACGTCAATCTAGACGAGCGATCTTAATACGGTCTCGGGTTGGCTTGCTCGAAATTGATCTGCGGTTATCCTATCGCAGCTAATATCAGTGTTTCATGACACTCTTCGTATAATTTCATCGTGCCAAGTTCACAGATGGAAGCACGCGGAAAGAACGCTATTATGCTCCATGATAATTTTCCTCCCGATTAAATGTGAATTATTAGCGTCTTTTCTATTCCGAGGCTTGTGTCGATAAGTTATAGAAGCCCAGATCCATTGACTTGCTCCTCGTTTACGGATTTCAATTTAATTCTCAAGTCTTCACGATTCAATTTCCAAGGGAGTCCTTAGCAAAATTAATGCTAATGTGCTAACTACCTACTTCACAGTCAATCCTCAGGTACCAAAAGTGCTGCAGCTCATTCAATTTCTTCCATTTAATATCAAAATGATCCAATCTAGTGAATCAAAAAAATATACTAACCCAATAACTTGACGAACTTAGCAACCGACAGTCGCGTTATTTTCTTTGCAAACAGACGGAAAAGGGTCATACACAAATTACGTAAGGTGTTTTTCTAAAATTTTCAACCACTCGTAAGATTTTTTTGACCCCCCCTCCACACGCATACACCCAAAATCTGACTAAGACTTTATAAACTTGGGGAACGAAGATACATATAAATTCTGTTAATTAAATAAACTTGGAACCTTAATGAAATTGGTATCAGAAAAGAAAACTTCCAGTTTTCTGACATAATATTTTTAAATTATTACAAATTAACTTCAAGGTTGATTTAAACTATTATTCTTTAGTTTATAATTTTATCACAGGCTTTAAAGTCTTTCCCCTATTCCGCTCTTTTCCCCCTTTTGTCGTTTTTCCACTCAAAAGCGAACTGAATTCATAGAACCCGATGAGAAAATCCAACGATTTTTGTTTATAAGTTGATTCTTTTTGGTTGAAAAGTCTACTATTTTATTTGTGGTTGAGAATTCATCTTTTTTGGCAAATATTTTTATTATTTGCTTGAAAATTAAATTGTTTTATTGAAAATTCATCTTTTTTCGTAGGAACTTCATTCTTTTTGGTTAAAAATAATTCTTTATGGTTAAAAATACAAAACTCTTTGGTGGAAAATTAATCTTTTTCGGTTATAGATCTAACTATTTTGTTGAAAATTCGTCCTTTTTGGTTGAATTCAACCATTCAATTGAAAATTCATGTGTTTTGTTCAAAATTCGTTTTTTTGGTAGAAATATAAAGTTTGGTTGAAAATTCAACTATTTTGTTGAAAATTTATGTATCTTGTCGAAAATTTGTCTTTTTCGTAGAAAATTAATCTTTTTGGTTAAAAATGCAACTGTTTGCTTGTTAATTATTGTGTTCCAGTTATAGATTCAACTATTTTGTTTAAAATTCGTCTTTTTGGTAGAAAATTAATCTTTTTGGTCAGAAATGTAACTGTTTTGATTAAAATTATTTGATTTTAGTTGAGGATGCAACTGTTTGAGTAAAAATTCAACTATTAATTTAATTAAACATTTATGTGTTTTGTTGAAAATTCGTCTTTTTGGTAGAAAATTGATCTTTTTTGGTAAAAAATGCAACTGTTTTGTTAAAAATTATTTGGTTTAGTTGAGGTATCAACTATTTTGTTGAAAATTCGTCTCTTTTTGCTGAAATCAACTTTGTATGATTTAAAATTGAAATATTTCTTGGTTGAAGTATCAACTATTACATTTTTGATTGAGAAATTATCTCTTTTGTTTGAAAATTCAGTACTTGGTTGAAAGTGGAACGACTTTCTTATAAATTCATTTCTTTGTTGAGGATTCATCATTTTAATTGGAAGTTTAAATATTTTTCTAAATATTCAACAATATCATTAAAAAGTCATCGTTTTTGATTGAGAATTAAACTGTATGTTTGAAAATTGATTCTTTTTCTGCAAATTCGTTTTTTTTGTTGTTGAAAATGTATCTTTTTTAATTAAGATATCAACTGTTTCGTTGAAAATAATTGCATTTTGTTGAAAATTCTTTCTTTGGAAGTTCGTTTTTTTAGTAGCAAATGAATCTTCTTGGTTGCAAATTTATCTTTTAGGGTTTAAAATTGAATTATTTGGATAAAAACTTATTTTTTGAATTGAAAATTAATTTGTTTCAGTTGAAGATTCAACTATTTTGTTGAAAATTCGTCGCACTTGGTTGAATTAAATTAATTGAGATTTAAAATTAAAATCTTTTTTGGTTGAAATAGGTATCAAATATTACAGTTTTCGTTGATAATTCATCTTTTTTGGTTGAAAATTCAACGATTTGATTGAAAAATGATGTATTTTGTTGATAATTCCTCTTTTTTGGTTGAAAATGCAACTTTTTGGTAGAAAATTCATCTATATGGATAAGAATTCTTCTATTTTGTTCAAAATGCACTACTTTTACTTAAAATTTCAGGGATTTAAAGCGTTTCAAGTTAAATTTTCTAACATTTTGAAAAACTTATAACGCCATAAATTACGCATTTTCTTTAAGTGAAAATTCTCTTTTGGTTCTACAGATCGAATTTTTTCTGGACTTTCCTTTAAGTGGCAATATCTTTGGGCTTATTATCTTTTTATTAACATTTTTTCTTATGTAATATCTTCTAATTATCCAAAAAAATAAATTTATTTGGAAACATAAGGCGCTATAAAGTGCTATAAGGTGCTATATGGTGAACATTGACATTTGATACATTTGCCAAGTGTCAATGTTCTTTTGTCAATTATAATTTTGATACCAAATCTGAATCATTTCAATCAACTGAGTGTCAGTCTGCTGCAAATCACTTTGATCCAACTTCAAGTCGATAGTAAAACCCCAGGATATTCTGTGTTCTTTTAGGAAATCCACTTAGATGTACTTTTTATGATATTGCAGTGATTGGATTTTTCACAATTTTAACTTTTTTAAAATGTTTAGACAAAACCTAATAATATTATCTTTTTTTTTATTGCAGGTGAGTTCGTCTTCTTTATAGAATGTTGAGAGCTCTCAATTTGAAAGGCAGACTCTGGTCTTTTGAAATTGAATTACTTCAAGAAAAGTGAGTAGCTTCATGAATCTTTAGAATATGTCGGAAGTAAAGTATGTTGAATAGAGATTTTCTTTACGAGTTCGAGCTTTGAGCCTTTGAAGACGCGATGACGTGTTAATGGGGATTCGCTTTCACCGCTAACCAAGTACCCTTCTTCGTTGGTACTCTATCCTTATCGCACGACGTCCACTCTTCCGTCTTCTCTTATTTCGATGAAACCACAAATATCTTCCTTAACCTCACATAACCTCTGAGAGCGACCTCCCACTAACACAATGCACGATTCTCTTTTTCCAAAACAACCACTAAGTACTTTAGTCCAGGCATCACGTAGGAAAAATGCTTGAAATTCCAGAAAAAATAAGAACAATAAAATTTCTGAAGCACCGAAAGAAAATGTGTCGTATGCGGTAAACTAGACCCCCATACCTATTTGTCTTTGAGGTTGCTGAATCCAAACAAAGTGTTTGTTATGCTCCATCAGGTCACCGGTCGTCCCTAACCTCAAATAATAACTTAAGAACACTGAAATAAGAACACTGGCATTTAACTTAAGAACACTGAAACTCCAAAATATCAAATTTGCAGTTGAGGCATAAGCCTTCATTTATTTTTTCTGTGGTATCGTGCTCTTTTAGTCTCGAAAGATCTATGAATAGGCTTTCTCTTACGTTTTTTGCCCTTTCCAAACATGCTTTCTTTTCAACGTCCAACAAAAGTCAGCCATCATATTTGTATTCCGCATCTCCCTTGATGTCGACGTTCCATTTTTTTTATATCTTGGCGGAATCGTTCTCCTTGTTTCTCACTGTACTCTCCTAAATTTATTGGGAAATAATCGAGACGGGAAAAGAAGAAGTGCAGCTTCAGATTTATCAAACACCCCTTTTTCCAAAGTTTTTCACCACATCAGCTACTATTTTTTTTATAGTTACTACTCTTGTGATTTCCCGGGAAACTTTCTACAACTTGCTTAAAACTAATCCATGCTCCTCCTGTTTTTGATTCAGTGAGGTAATGAAATTCTTATCATTGAGCATTTTCCGAATTTGTGGGACATCGAAAATGTCTCCTTTAAATTTTGCATCCGATAATTTTGGAAATTTTCCTCTTGAATACTCGAAGCAACTTCCTTCTTCCTTGAGGGCTTTGATAAACTGTTTCATTAGACCAAGTTTTGTGTGAAGAGGGAGAAGTAATAATTTTTTTTTTGGTCAGGGGATTAGCGATGAGGTTATTAAAACTTGGTTGAAATGATGTTCTCTTTGGCTACGTTTTCTGTTTAGAGTGATTGTCTTGATCCCGACTACGCTATAAGCACAAAAAGCAAGGGTTGTTTTCGAAGCCTGCTTGCTGTATGATGTTCAAAATTTTGGTATTCACACAAACTTGCCAATCATGTTCTGGATATTTTATTTTCTCTAAAACTAGTTGAATATTACTGTATTGCTCTTTCAACTTAGTTGAATGTGATATTGGTATGAGAGCAAACAAATTAGTATTATGAAGCAATACTACTTTCAGTCTTATTTTAGATGAATCAATAAATAGCCTCCACATATCAGCTGTGTAAATGCCTGGCTTCAATTCATTCATCAATCTATTGATGTCATGACACTATACCAATGAAGGTTCCTTTGTTTCTGGAAAGTACTTTCTGAAATTCTTCTCGCTATCTTTATAATTCTTCGCATTCATGCCTTCTGACAACAAATGTTTACTTTTTAGTACTGATGCAAGGTATTCTGCACCGTGCTTAGGTAATTCAAAGTCTCTTACAAGATCGTTCATTTCTTCTTGCGTAAAAATATTTAGAACTCTCTTACTTTCATTGTATAGGATGAAATCCTCATCACGAGAGCTTATTTCTTTCACTTTGGAACCATCGGTAATCTCCAAATCATCATAATTGCTCCCATCATCAGTCTCGAACGATTTAATGGGTCTCGTTACTGATGTAACATCGACATAAGAAATGTTTTTCTTACCCTTCCTAGTAACCTCTGCCAAGTTATTCATACAGAAATAGCAGTCATTTTCCGATAGTGGGTTTTCCCTCAAAGTAGGTTTCGTGAGATTCAGGGTTTTACTATCTCGACTGATATCCCAACGACTCAACATTATATGGCAACTAGAACATATTTTGTGTGGAACCCATTTCTCATTTTGATCCATAACATCGAGACCA
>JAUMHM010000085.1:21195281-21205761 GCA_032362435.1 Melikaiella ostensackeni
CAATTTTGTTGAAAAGTCGTCCCTTTTGGTTGAAAACGCGACTTTTGGGTTAAAGGTTCATCTTTTTTGGTTGAAAGTTCATCTTTTTGGTTAAAAGTTCAACTGTTTTGTTAAAAATTCGTCTTTATATGTTGAAAATTAAACTATTTTGGTAGAAAATTAAACTATTTGGGTGGAATTAACTTTTTTGTTTAAAATTAATATTTTCGGTTTGGAAATTCAACTGCTTTGTGGAAAATTCGTTTTTTTGGCTTGAAACTTCAACAATTTGGTTGAAATTGTTTTTATTATTTGATTGAAAAACCTTTCTTAGTTGAAATTCAACTCTTTTATGTAGTTTCACTTTTTTTGTTTGAAAATTCATCTCTTTTGGTTAAAAATCTTAATATTTGGCTGAGAATTTAATTATTTTGTTTAAAAAATAATTAGTTTCTTGAAAATTCAACAATTTTGTTGAAAAGTCGTCCTTTTTGGTTGAAAATTCGACTTTTGGGTTGAAGGTTCATCGTTTTTGGTTGAAAGTTCATCTTTTTGGTTGAAAGTTCAACTGTTTTGTTGAAAATTCATCTTTTTGATTTGAATATTCATCTTTTTGGTTTGAAAATTCAATTATTTTGGTAGAAAATTAAACTATTTGGTTCGAAATTAACTTTTTTGTTGAAAATTCAATTGCTTTATAGAAAATTCGTCCTTCTGGCTTGAAATTTTTTTCCTTGACTGAAAAATCTTTCTTGGTTGAAAATTCAACTCCTTTGTTCAATTTCATCTTTTTGGTTAAAAGTTTAATCTCTTTTGGCCAAAATTTCTTCTAATCATCTTTTCGGATTGAAAATTCAACTTTTTGGGTGAAAACTACACTCATCTCGCGTTACTTGGCCAGCATCGGGTCTGGTCGGCCAAGTACCGGGTGCTGTTGAATTTTTGTTTCAGCCGGATTTGAAGCGACGAGCGAGTAAACACTCAGGACCGCATATATAGTCTCTGAACCCTGCACACGTGCGAAAGTATATGCCCAGAGAGTCGTGATGTAAACAACTTCTGATACGGCACTGACGGTCCGAGCGAAGACTGAATACAGGGCGTCAATGGACGCTCAGGGAGAAAGACAGAAACATTCAAGCCTAAACAATTGTGAAGCCGGTCGAAGAATGGGCGCCCAAGTTACGCGAGATGAGTGTAATCTATTTTAGTTGAGGATTCTACTATCTTGTTAAAAATTCGTCTTTCTTGGTTGAATGTAACTATTTTTGATTTAAAATTAAAATCATCAATTTAAAATTAAAATTCAACTGCTTGGTTGAAAGTCGTACTACTTTGTTAAAAATTCATTTTTTTGGTTGAAGATTTATCATTTAATGTAGTAATTTACATGAGAATCAAATAAACAAAAATTTTAATTTATTAATTTTTTTTTTAAATAGTCGTTTCTTTTAACGGGTCGCCATTAGCAAATAATGTTTTGTAAAATTAATATTCATTCAATGGATTCTCAGTAGAAGATATGTAAGATTTGAGAAAAAATCAGTCTTCGGCGCAGTTATTTACGTACGTATATATAGTCTTTAAACCTGGCACCACGTACAAAAGTATATGCCCAGAGAGTCGCGATGTAAACAACTTCTGATATGGCACTAACTGTCCGAGCAAAGACCGGTGTTAAGGGACGCTGGGGGGAAGACAGAAGCAATCAAGCGTGAACAACCGTGATGCCGGCACAAGAACGGGCGGCACAGTAACGCGAGATGAGTGTACATTATTATTTTTTTTTGACGATACTTTTTTCTTCAAAAAGATACTTTTCTGCCAATTTTTTAGTTCTATAGAGCACTTCGAAGCCTGAAGGAAATTTTTGCAAGAAAAGGAAGACACCTGGTCGTTTTGACTATGTAGGTTGCAAATTCATCTTCGTTAATGTCGATCCGCGATTTGAAAAGCGGAAAGGAAAAGGAGTAAGGACAAAATCATTCTGCGTCTGATTATCTCCGTTTTCTCTGTCACGACTTGTGTTGGTGAAAAAATAACTGATTCACGATCGTAAGAGGAATAAGGTTGAGGTATGTTGTGTTGGTACATTGCAGAGTGCAGACTCTTCAAGTACTCGTTACGCAACGCGATCCACTATTCGATGGCAGACCGTTAATTTAATTTGCACTTTCCAGTTAATTAATCCCAATTACATGCACCTCTAAGCACCTGTCTGCTACTCAAGTATTGCGAGCCTTCTATTAAGGTATTAGAATAGAAATTCAAGCGGTTTGAAGAGTTTCAGAGTTTTTTTTAAGGATTCAGGTTGGAAGTTTGGAAATTTAGTTGATTTTAATTAAATGTGTCGAAATTTAAAGGGGGTCAATTATTATAGGTACACTCATCTCGCGCATCTTACACTCAGAACCGTATATATAGTCTCTAAACCCGGCACACGTGCAAAAGTATATACCCAAAGAGTCGCGATGTAGAATTTCCGCCGGCTTGCATTTGTTGATGAGGGGGTCCAAGAGACCGAGAGAGAGAGGCGCTGCGAACTCAGCGGAGTTCAAGAGTTCCGTTCAAGAGTTCCGTAGCCACAAAGCAGGCAGTTCGAACACTCGCATGCATATTTCGCATTTATTTCTAAATACACGCGTAAAATTCTCTTTTCATTAATTTGTCTTCATCATTAAAAAAGGTCCGTCCTTAATGATAACAAAAATCTATATTGGTACAAAATACAGTTGATTAATATTATGTATTCCTACTGAAAATGGTTGACACGGCCCTGACTGTTTACATCATAGAAAAAACTTGGAATAACCTCACGGTCATAGCAAGCCACACCTGAGGCAGCTTCTTATTCGAGGTTCCAGTGTAATTTATGTATGGAATTTATAACAGTAATCTATATTACGAGAATGCTATTCAGAATCAAAATTTAAATTATTATTATTTATGATTTTCTGGTTTTCTAATTTATATTTGTTTAACTACTAAGGCTTATGAATTGAAACAGTTCAATTTGAACAGATTCAGATTCGTCCGATAAAATAAATTATTGTTCAAGTTTTAATACTCCAACAAACACTTCAATTTAAAAAATCATCAATTAACTTATATTTACAAATGATAATCTGAAAACGTTTTTTATCAAAAATGTTTAATTTCAAACGCTCTTAATTGTCTTGTAATTGACATCAATTGGAGCTGCAATTCTTCCAAGTTTCATGATCATAGCTCTTTTACTTCTCGAGACATGGGAAACAGAAAAAAGTTACATGCACACCAAATCTAAGGGTATCGTTTCTGCTGCAATCGTATTCAATTGATACGAAAATCTATATCAATGTAAAGAAACAAAAGACGTGGACATCAATTGGAGCTGCAACTCTTCCAAGTTTTATGATCATAGCTCTTTTATTTTTCGAGTTATGGGAAACAGAAAAAAGTTACATACACATCACACCTAAAGGTATCGTTTCTGCTGCCACGATATTCAATTGATACGAAAATTTGTATCAATATAAAGAAACAAAAGGCTGTTACATTCTTGGATCATTCTGTCGCAGATCAAATTAATACTTTCAGATTTAGTGTATACACGCAATACGTATTTTTTTTAATTGCAGTTTTCAGTTCCTGAAGTTAAATTATATCTAAATACGTCAATACAGTAAATTTGAAAATTTACATCTGTACAAACCTTCCATTAATTACCTTAATTGTTAATAATATAATTGTAGGTATGCAAGACTTGGTCAGGTTAGTGAAATTTGAATTGTAGAACCTGAACTAGTCACAGGGAACTCAATTTCTGCAGATATTATATCAGATTATAATACTTTTTTTTTCTAAAGAGACTGAATTGAACAGTATCAATCTATTCCATTTTTTTTATTCTCATTGTTCTATATTCATAACCTTAACCTAAAAACCCGAGAGCGCGAAAAGCATATGCGTGAGAACTAAACTCTAACAAGCAATTCACGCTAGCTGCATAACAGCTCATTCCAACAAATTGAAAAATGCTCGTTTCTCTATTTTTTTTATTCATATTTGTAACTGTCCTCTTTCCATCTGTAAAGCCCAAAAAGTAGCCTTTTATGTAAAAAAAAACCTTTTATACCATTCATACATATAGTTGATTCAGCAGTGCATGTATCTTGAACATTGAGAAAATAATAATAACAAATAACTTGGCATCAGACTTTCCCATTGAAATTAAAATTCAGATTAGAATACTATAAGCAATTCTGTAGTTAATTTTACATGAAAAATGTTGGTATTCATTGAAGCATTACGTGATTTAATTTTCTAGTTATGGCTTACGAAGTGAATTTTGATGAAAGATAATATAATGGAGAGAATACGTTGTAATCTTATATGCTTACGATTACATCAAAATCCTCGTGTATACCTCGCACATTGTCTAGAGTGAATCCATCTGAGCGTTTGGTTATTTACGTCGACCACTACCCTGTTAATCGGATTATTTTCAGTATTAAATGGATTTTCGCTAATACCAAGTACAGTTAATTTTAAGTTTTAATAATTATAATTACTAATTTAGTATCTCTTGTGAGTTTAGACTTGATTAATTAATTATCTTGCTTTAAATCTCGACTTAAATAGAGTAATATTAGTGCTTTTTAGATAAAACCAGAAGTATAAATTGATCCTGTGACTGAATAAATGTCTGGATAAGTTACTGAATAAATTAAAACATCACTGAATAAATAATACATTAAAACGAATATCAGATTTAAAGGGAAAGCATAGATAAATTCACGCGGACGTATTAATTGGAATCAGTGAAATAAATGCAGGTTCAAAAAGCAATAAAAATAACAGAGCTTCCAAATGTATGGACTTTTCGGAATATTGAAAGAGCAAGAATGATATACAGAATGATAAATAATCTTATAAAAACTGATTAGGTAACAATCCAAGTAGGGAACAATGTGTATAATTACATCACAAGATTTGCTGGCGAATTAAGAAATAAATACCATACAACTAGAACAGCGCAAATATCACCTATTAACTGTAGTATTACCATTTTTAACAACCTTCCGAAAGAGATTCGAGAAAGTCAGACGATTTATGAATTTGTACAAAAAATAAAAGAGTATTATGTTGAAAAACAAAACTAACTGATAGAATTATAAAACTTTTTTGTCTGTAGAGAGGAAGTTATCAGGCATTCCCTGTTTATTGTTCACACATTAAATAAAAAAAATTGAGGCAACGTGGACAAGGTTTTGATGTACGAATCGAGTCTAATTCATGCAGTAATATAATTCATAATACATTAATTAAGCAGTCTTCATTACATTGGTTTATATTTTAGTGGATGAACGAAGACTATTCATATTACAACGATAAGATATAAGTGAGTGATTCTGTATAAAATGTTTCCAGGATGAACCAGTTAGCACGAATTGCCTGTTTATGGTTTACACAATAAATGAAAAAATTGAGGCAACGTGTACAAGGTGTTGATGTACGAATCGAGTCTAATTCATGCAGTAATGTAATTTTCAATGCATTAGTTAAGCATTCTCCATTACATTGGTTTATATTTTACTGGATAATCGAAGACTATTGTATTACAGCGATAAGATAAAAGTGATACTGTATAAAATGTTTACTGGATGAACCAGTTATCAGGCATTGCCTGTTTATGGTTCACACAATAAATGGAAGAAAAATTAGACAACTTCTGCAAGATTTTGATGTACAAATCATCTGTAATTCATGCAGTAATGTAATTCATAATGCATTAATTAAGCAGTCTCCATTACATTGGTTTATATTTTAGTGAATAGGCAAAGACTATTGTATTACAACGATAAGATAAAAGTAAGTGATACTGTATAAAATGTTTACTGGATGAACCTGTTATTAGGCATTGCCTGTTCATGGTTCACATAATAAATAAAAAGAAAAAAAATTGAGGCAACTTGTGCGAGGTTTTGATATACGAATTGAGTCTAATTCATACAGTGATGTAATTCACGATGCATTAATTAAGCAGTCTTCATTACATTGGTCTGTATTTTAGTGGATATTCGAAGACTGTTGTATTACAAATTATAAGATAAAAATGTTTCTGTATAAAATGTTTGCTGTATGAACCAGTTATCAGGCATTGCCTGTTTATGGTTCACACATTGAATGAAAAAAATTGAGGCAACGTGTGCGAGGTTTTGATATACGAATCGTGTCTATTTCATACAGTTATTTAATTCATGAGGCTTTAAGTAGGCAGTCTTGGACAAGAACGCAAAACAATTTTTTTTTCTTGGACCGCTAGAAGGAGCCGGTGAAAATTTCTTTAAAGATGAGAAAAAGTTAACGAGTGGTCTCTATGTTACGTATTATAGAATATTGCGTGTTGTACTCTTGTAGCCTACAGTGCACTACAGGGTGCCTCTTATTGCAAAGACGACCTTATTTAGCGCGCCAAGAATTCCTCTTGCTACACAGTCCATACTACTTTCATGTATATTTGAGGTCGTTCCAAAGATTCTTGCAAGAATCCTCAAATTCTTCAATGGTAGACCATTTTGTGTCTCTTGTTTAGATATACATTATGTGATGAAGGAAGGAGGAGTAAATAAAGTGGAGCGAAACAAAACTTAGAAATCGAAAACACCTTAGCTATGAAGTTTCACTTTGAGTCCCTTTGGAATAGGCCTGAACAGGGTCGTGGAAATTCGCTTATTTCATAGATATTGGCGTTCCCACTATTGATGCTCTCGCGTTGCTCACAAGATCTTCCGTCTTGTGAGCAATGCGAAAACATCGGTAGTGGGGACGCCAACATCTATGAAATGATAAAATTTACTCGACCCTGCACAGGCCTGCTTTAAACTGTCTCAAATTTGAAATCATTTCGAAATACCCTAAATTTGTTTACAAATAAAAATAGGAACACTATTTTGCTGCATCTTAATGAGAGTTACACATTTATGTATTCAGATCCAGATCTAATCAAATATCCATTTCAGTATATGTTTTCTCCCAATAATCATGCTAAAATTATTCAATCTTTCCAGTCTAGCAATTATAACCGGATGTTTTGAGATAAAGTTAACCGTTTCTGATATATCTGGACCAAGGATTTAAAAAAAATCTGATCTGTAAGCTTAAGTAATTTGGGTTTGACAGTGGGTGGAACTTTTTTTATTTTGGTGCAGTTGAACGACCGAAAATTGCTGATTCTTTAGAACCTAATATTCACTCCTACAAAACATATTTACTTACCAAGCCTCCGATGCAATTTCATAGTTTCGCTGGCGGCGTGGGACTTTGCGATAGACAATTACCTGGTTGGTTAAGCCCCTCAACTTCAGCAGTTCAAGGACACTTTAAATGTACCTTATTGCCGGAACTAGCAAATCCGCTTTGCAAACAAAGCGGATCTTTTCGCTGGGGATCTGAGCTCTGAGTGAAGATAGTATCGAATCGCGACTCATCGTGGATCCCGTTTTTGTCGTTTCACTGTCCCGTTTATTTTGACCTGCGATGATGCCGAGGAAGAAATTGATTCCCCGCATGCAAATCATCCTATCATATAAAGCCTAATCCGGAATTTAACTGTACATGTCTTGCAAAGCGTAAAATAAATATCTCAATGATGGTCCTTTGAGAAACGTACTTATATAAGGATATTTATTACTTTATCGTGTTCGATATTAAAAACGCTTCCTGGAATTGAAAATAAACATAATTTATTGAGTCACATCGTTGATTTATAGATTGGATTAGATTTTTTCTCCATGTATACCCTTTTCGGGTATTTACTTATCTATAATTTTCCCTCACACAGGAGATCATCAGACATTTAACCCTTAGCTAACATCCCTTCACATAATCCCCAATTAACCCAAATCTCATAATAAGCCTCCAAGCAATGACTGCCGTACTTAATCCTGTGGGTTTTATCAATCTCTAAAATCCCCTACCGTCTGCAGCCAAATTCTTATAAGAAACGCTCGCATTCGCCTGAGCGTTTGGTCAGGGAAGTGGGAAACTGCAGAAAACTAAAACTGCTTGAAAATCTTTGATGGCGAATCACAAACAGTTCAAGATGACGATTGCAAAACGAAGCTTTTGTCTTCTCTAAAAAACACTGCTTCTTTTGCATTAACGCGTCATTGGATTTTCTTTCCAACACAACAAAACGATCCTCTCGTTCTGAAAATCCATTCTTCATTTCTCTTGCATAACCAAGTGAATAAATGTTTCAATTCTCATTGTCTAACGATTTTTGCTCTACTGTGTGTACACAGGGCTGCCACACAGTCACTTAAGTAATCTAATTACGTATTATTATTAATATATTATTAAGTAATCTATATTATGAAAATGCTATTCAATGTTAAGATTTAAATTATTTGAATTTATGATTTTATGTTTTTCTAGTTCCAATTGTGAGGCATTACACTAAATCTGAAGGTATAAACTTGATCTGCAACGAAATGTAGCAGACTTTTGTTTCATTATATTTATACAGATTTTCGTATCAATTGAATACCGTTGCAGCAAAAATGATACCTTCAGATGTAGTGCAGTTGCGACACAATTTTAAAAAATGTTGATATTTAAGTATAATAATACTCATTGTTTCTCGAACTCATTTATCACATAAATGTATTAAATTACTTTATTTTCATTTAGAAATTAGATTTTCAAAACGCAAATGTACAGAATAATGTCACATTAATCATATGCATTTTAGAATAGTAAAAAACTCAAATTCTACAATGTAAAGTTAAATTGAATCAAATCAGATGCATTATACAGTTTTTAAACTTTCATTTAACAAGTGCAAAATTAATTTTATTAAGAAATAATAAACAAAACTTGTGTGTTTAACAACAACTAAAACGTAAATATTTTTCAGCACTTTCGTAGCTTCATTAAAATCGTTATGTTTAGTTTTTTTAAAATTAAAACTTACCTAGTAAGGTTCATTTTTGGTCAGAATTATCATAGCTGTAGCCCTTTTTTCAACTTTTGATGCTAAAATATGAAAATTTTCATTTTGAAATTCAACACTCTAACGGTTTTGTTCATTTTCGCGGATGAATAACTTGTAGGGAGAAAGGTAAAAATATCCAGGATTTACAGTGTACACTAGAACCCCATTTAACGGCTCTCCATTTACCGTCTTCGTGGAATTTCCGTCGGTTCGCATTCATTGATGAGGGGGTCCATCGAGTCGATAGAGAGGCGCGTAAGCTCAGCGGAGTTCAGCAATTCCGTAGCCACAAAGCGGGCAGTGCGAACATTCGCGTGCATATTTCGCATTTATTTTCAAATACACGCGGAAAAATTCCTTTTTATTGATTAGTCTTCATTATTAAAAAAGGTCCATCCTTTATGATGACAAAAATCTGCATTTGTACAAAATACAGTTAATTAATATTATGTATTCCTACTGGAAATTGTTCATACTTCCCTGACTGTTTACCTCACAGGAATTCTTGAAAGAGCCTCACTATCATCGCAGGTCATATTCGAGACCGCCGTTAAATGGAGGTTCCAGTGTATCAAAATTTTTAAAAATCAGGCCGTAACCGACTTCGGCGAAATAAAATGGAATGACCCCTATTTAGCTTATAATAAAATTAATTATACAATTTATCTGATCATTACTTGAAAAATTAATTATAGCAATTGTGACCTTGGTATTCACCCCCGAATTCAGCAATAGAATTTGATCTAATTTTTTGTGTGATCAGTGGTCACTTTTAGTCACTTGCTTTGTTCAAAATTAGTCACTTTTAGTCACTTTTCAGCTTAAATTAGTAACTTTTTGCCTTTTTTTTGAGTACATTAATCTGTGGGAGCCCCGCGTGTACAATATACTTTGTCTTGTAAAAATCGAATGCAATTTTTACTACAATGGCAAAGTTGTAAAAAATACTATTCGGTAAAATTCTTCTGATACAAAAAAGTATGAGAGAATTCCCTAGTTAAATTTGAGTTATTATTTTTGTATAATTTATACGAAAGAACCTTGAGGAGATAAATCTTGAAGAATGTTTGAAGTTGATTATGCTAAGAACTTTTCTCTGAATCAATAAAGCTCGGGAGAATATTTATCTGTGATAACTGTTCATACAGAGATGCCTTTAAAGGCCGGTAATTGATATTTTTATATCCAACTTTGAACGAAATAAAGAGCAACCTGCGGTTGCCATTAATTATCGGTATCGTCTGGCAGTCTGACCTACATTCCGACGTCGTTGCACTTGTCGCTGTTATTATTTTTTTACGACACGACGTCACGGCGGATAAGGATCAGCTGTCCTTTTCCTCGTTTTCGTCCCACTCACCTTCCTATCTGTCATTCTTGATCCACATCTTTATTGAGGTTCTGTAACAACATCAAAACATCAAGTTATTTTGTGTTTATACTCTTGTATTTTTTATTCACTAGTTCATGATTCTTTTTTATACACTGAGGGGGTCCAAGAGGTCTAGAGAGAGGCGCTGA
>JAUMHM010000085.1:21205861-21220053 GCA_032362435.1 Melikaiella ostensackeni
GGCGCTGAGAGCTCAGCGGAGTTGAGCAGTTCCGTAGCCACAAAGCGGCAGTCCAAACACTCGCGTGTATATTTCGTATTTATATTTAAATACACGCGGAAAATTCTCTTTTTGTTAATTAGTCTCATTATAAAAAAAAGGTCCATCCTTTATGATAACAAAAATCTACCGGAGACCGGCGGTATATCAAGGTTGCAGGGTACTTATTACCTTCTTCGGTTCTGCGTTTCCAGATTTATCTAAAAATTATTATTGTTCAATTTGTTTTCTCATTTTTTATGTAAAAATGGGATTCTAACTTTCAACTTGTCTTCTGAAGTAATTTGAAGTACTTGGAAAGTATCTGAAGTCTCTTTCAAATAGTGGAATTTTTCTCAAGTCACTTGAAGTGTTACAAAGAAACTGGAGCTTCCTGAAGTGACTTACAGTATTCAGAAGTGACTGACGCTTCTTGAAGTCTCGCCAAGGCTCTAGTATTTTTCTGGAATCACTGAAGTTTCCTGAAGTCACTGAATTATTCCAAAATTAACTCCGGTATCCTGAAATAACTTCAAGAAACTTGAAACTGTCTGTGACTGATGCCTCTTAAATGCTTCCAAAGGCTCCCAAAGAAACTGGAATAAACTTGAAATCTTTCCTAGTATCCTAAAGTATCTAAAGTCTCTTTCAAATCATGGCAGTCTTCTAAAGTCACTTGAAATATTACAAAGAAAGTGGAGCCTCCTGAAGTGACTTACAGTATTTAGAAGTGACTGAAGCTTCTTGAAGTCTCGCCAAGGTTCCAGTAATTTTCTGAAGTCACTGAAGAGTTCTGAAATCACTGGTTGGTTCCAAAAGTAACTGTGGTATCCTGAAGTAACTTGAAGACACTTGAAGTTTTCTGTGACTGATGTCTCCTGAAATCTCCTGAAGGCTTCCGAAGCAATTTGAAGAAACTTGAAATATTTGGAAGTATCCTGAAGTATCTTGAGTTTCTTTCAAATCGTGGAAGTCTTCTAAAGCCACTTGAAGTGTTACAAAGAAACTGGAGCCTCCTGAAGTGACTTACAGTATTTAGAAGTAACTGAAGTTTCTTCAAGTCTTGCCAAGGCTTTAGTAGTTTTCTGAAGTCACTGAAGTTTTCTGAAATCACTAATTGATTCCAAAAGTAACTGTGGTATCCTGAAGTAACTTAAAGAAACTTGAAGTTTTCTGTGACTGATGTCTCCTGAAATCTCCTGAAGGCTTTCGAAGGAACTTGAAATATTTGCAAGCATCCTGAAGCATCTTAAGTCTCTTTCAAATCGTGGAAGTCTTCTAAAGTCACTTGATGTATTACAAAGAAATTGGAGTCTTCTGAAGTGACTTAAAGTATGTGGAAGTAACTGAAGCTTCTTGAAGTCTCGCCAAGGCTTCAGTAGTTTTCTGAAGCCACTGAAGTTTTCTGAAATCACTAAATTATTCCAAAAGTAACTGTGGTATCCTGAAGCAACTTGATGCAACTTGAAGATTTCTGTGACTGATTTCTCCTGAAATCTCCTAAAGGTTTTCGAAGCAATTTGAAGAAACTTGAAATATTTGGAAGTGTCCTGAAGTATCTCAAGTCTCTTTCAAATTGTGGAAGTCTTCTAAAGGTACTTGAAGTATCACAAAGAAACTGACGCCTCCTGACGTGACTTAAAGTATTTAGAAGTTACTGGAGCTTCTTCAAGTCTCGCTAAGGCGCCAGTAGTTTTCAAAAATCAATGAATTATTTCAAAAGTAACTGTGGTATCCTGAAGTACCTTCAAGAAACTTGAAACTGCCTGTGGCTGATATCTCTTAAAGTTTCCTGAAGGCTACCGAAGAAACTTAAAGAAACTTTAAATCTTTCGATGTATCCTGCAGTATCTAAAGTCTTTTTCAAATCGTGGAAGTCTTTTAAAGTCACTTGAGGTATTACAAAGAAACTGGAGCATTCTGAAGTGACTTGAAGTATTTAGTAGTACCCGGAGCTTCTTCAAGTCTCGCTAAGGCTCCAGTAGTTTTCTGAAAGTACTGAATTATTCCAAAAGTAACTGCGGTATCCTGAAATAACTTCAAGAAACTTGAAACTGTGTGTGACTGATGCCTCTTAAATGCTTCCAAAGGCTCCCAGAGAAACTGGAATAAACTTGAAATCTTTCCTAGTATCCTAAAGTATCTAAAGTCTCTTTCAAATCATGGAAGTCTTCTAAAGTCAGTTGAAATATTACAAGGAAAGTGGAGCCTCCTGAAGTAACTTACAGTATTTAGAAGTAACTGAAGCTTCTTGAAGTCTCGCCAATGCTCCAGTAGTTTTCTGAAGTCACTAAAGTCTTCTGAAATCACTGAATGATCGCAAAACTAAGTGTTGTATCCTGAAGTCACTTGAAAAAACTTGAAATTGTCTGCAACTGATATTTCCTGAACTCTCTTGAAGGCTCCCAAAGTAACTGGAAGAAACTAGAAGTATTCTGAAGTACCTAAAGTCTTCCGAAGCACGTAAAGTATTTCAAAGTAATTGAAGTATGATGAAGTAACTTGAACAAATTTGAACTTTGGTTTTGCGTCTTTAGAGTTATTCAAATATTATTATTGTTCAACTAGTTTTAACATTTTTTAAGTACAAATTGACGTCCTCTGAAGTCTCCTGAAGGCTTCCGAAGCAATTTGCAGAAACTTGAACTGTACTGAGGTAACTAAATTACTAAAGTCTCCTGCAAGTCACCGAACTATCCTGAAGTTACTGAAGTCTTTCGAAGTCACGTTCAGTATTTCAAAGTAACTGAAGTCTTCTGAAATATCAAAAAGTTTTTTGAATGCTCTCAAATTATCTGAAATATCCTAAAAACACTTGAAGTAATACAAAATAACTAATCTCCAGCATTCCTTGAAATCACCTAAATTCTTCTGAAGTATACTGAAGTCACTTGAATTCTCCTAAGTTCAATTAACTTCTCCCTATAATAATATAAGGACTAAAAACTGAGCAAATCTAAAATACGACTCTGCTCTACTTTTCCTTAAGCGAATGATGACATCGCTCTCGATGATTCTGCTGTCTCAGGAATTTTTCACTGTCGCATCGCAGTCGCAAGTCGCAAGATGAAAGTGCTAAGGTCGATTCGCTCGTCTCGTTAAGTTCGTTCCAGCGTTCGCTCGTAATTTATGCTTGTCCTCGCTTTACGCCTCTACGCTCCCTCCTATGTGGAGTAGCATATCGTTTTCTATCGTTACCGGTGACGAGAAGGATCGTAAACAAAATTTACAACTCGCAGTTCCTAAAAGTCTGAAGTTTGTAATCTTCAAGTGTCCCTTAATTCCCATTTACATTAGTAATGAAATCATTCGGTCACACATGAAACACTTTTCCTTCTTCTCAGTCTGTAAATTCTCCATTTTCGACATACACTCATCTCGCGTAACTGTGCCGGCTTTGGGTCTGATCAGCGCAGTAACGGGCGCTATTAAAATCTAGTTTCAACCGGATTTAAAGCGACGAGTGAGTAAACACTCAGGGCCGCATATATATAGTAGTTTCTGAACGCGGCGCACGTACAGAAGTTTATGCCCAGAGAGTCTCAATGTAAACAACTTCTGATACGGCACTGACTGTCCGAGCGAAGACCTTGAGAATAACGTGTCAAGGGACGCTCAGGGAGGAGATAGAAGCAATCAAGCGTGAACAACTGTAAAGCTGGTACAATAACGGGCGGCACAGTTACGCGAGATGAGTGAATATATTTACAGAAAATCTTGGGGTTCTACTTTCATCTTCAAGTTAGATCAAAGTGAGTTGCAGCAGATTGATACATAGTTGATTGAACTGATCCAGATTTGGTATCAAAATTATAATTGTCAAGTGAAGACTGACATTTGATGCATGTATCACCTAAGTGGTCGTCCACAAATTACGTAAGGTGTTTGTCCGAAATTTTCAACCCTCCTCACTCCAGATTTGCTCTGACAAGTATTAAAAATGAACATCAATGTTTATTTAAACTGTAATTCTTCAGACTAAATTATGAAACTTTCTATTTATCGCAGGCTTCACACTCTTTCCTCTATTCCTTTTTTTCTTGTTTTTCCACTTATATGCGAACTGAATTAATGGAACCCAATAAGAAAATCCATCTATTTTACTTTGAAACTCAATTATTTTTGTTAAAAACTCAACTGTATGTTTAAAAATTCGACAATTTGATTGAAATTTCATTTTTTTTGGTTAACAGTGCAGCATACCCGATACTTGACATAAATCCAGAGTTGAGTGTAATTGGTTGAAAATTGATGTATTTTGTTGAAAATTCGTCTTCTCTTTCTGGCAAAAATATAATCAAGTTGATTAAAAATTCAACTAGTTGATTGAAAATTTATGTATTGTGTTGAAAATTAGTTTTTATTTTGGCAGAAAATGAATCTTTTTAGTTAAAAATGCAACTGTTAGGTTGAAAATCAATCTGCTTCAGTTATGGATTCAACTATTTTGTTGAAAATTCGTTATTTTATTTATTGAATTCAACTGTTAAAGATTAAAATGAATTTTTTTTTTGGCTGAAATATCGACTATTACATGTTTTGTTGAGAATTCATCTTTTTTGTTTGAAAATTCATTTTTTCGTTTGAAGATTCATCACCTAATTTGACAATTCATCTTTTTGGTTTAAAATTTATTTATTTTATTGAAAATTCGTTTTTTGTGGTTGAAGTCAATTGTTTTAGATTTAAAATTTGTCGTTGAGAATTCATCTTTTTTGGTTGAAAATTCAACTACTTGACTCAAAGTGGAACTAGTTTGTTAAAAAATCATTTTTTTGTTGTTGAAGATCTATCATTTAAGTAGAAAATTCATATTTTTGTTGAAAATTCAACTATTTTGTAGAACTTTGTTAAAAATTTTTTTTTTTTTACAGATTCATCCTTTAAATTGAAAATTCATCTTTTTAGTTGAGAATTTAACTATTCTAGGGGAATTTTTTTTTTTAAATTGTAGTATTTTGTTGACAATCCGTCTTTTTCGTAGAAAGTTAATGTTTTTTATCAAAAATGCAAATCCGGTTGAAAATTATTTGGCTTTAGTTGAGGGTTCAACTATTTTATTGCAAATTAGTCTTTCATCTTTTTATTTAAAAGTTCAATTATTTAGTTGAAAAATTCTGTATTTAGTTGAAAATTCTTCTCTTTTGGTTGAATTTAATTCTTGATGATTTAAAATTAAAGTCTTCTTTGGTTGAAACTGGAACTATTACATTTTTCGTTGAGAATTCATCTCTTTTGATTGAAAATTCAAGTACTTGATTAAAAGTGAAACTACTTTGTTATAAATTTATTTTTTTTTGTTGAAAATTCATCTCTTTTGGTTGAATTTAATTGTTTATGATTTAAAATTAAAATCTTTCTTGGTTGAAATTACAACTATTACATTTTCCGTTGATAATTCATCTTTTTCGATTGAAAATTTAAATACTTGGTTGAAAGTGGAACTGCTTTGTTATAAATTCATTTTTTTTGTTGAAGATTCATCATTTTAGTTGAAAATTTAAATATTTTGAAATTTTTTTTTTTTGTTGAAAATGTTTGTTTTTAGATCGAATATTCAAGTATTTGATTTAAAATTTCATGTATTTTGTTGAAAAATCGTCTTTTTGGTAGAAGTGACTCTTTTTGTTCAAAACTTCAACTATTTGGTTGAAAATTCATAATTGTGTTGAAAATTCGTCTTTTTTAGTAGAAAATTAATGTTCTTGTTTAAAAATTTATCTTTTGTGGTTGAAAATTTAATTATTTTACTAAAAAGGCATCCTTTTTGATAAAAAATTGATCTGCTTCAATTATGGATTTAAATATTTTGTTGAAAGTTCAAATTTGGGGGTTGAACTGAGTAATTTTAGATATAAAATTAATATCTTTTTTGGCTGATATATCAACTCTTTCATTTTTTGTTGAGAATTCATCTCTCTGGTTGAAAATTAAACTACTTGGTTATAAGTGGAACTGCTTTGTTGAAAAATCATTTTTTTTCTTGTTGAAGATTTATCATTTAAGTTGAAAGTTTATTTTTTGGTTAAAAATTCATATTTTTTGTTGAAAATTTGACTATTTGGTTGAAAATATATGTGTTTTGTTCAAAATTCATCTCTTTTGGTTGAAAGTAGAACTACTTTGTTATAAATTCATTTTTGTTTTCGTTGAAGATTCATCATTTAATTTGAAAATTCAATTTTTTATTAGAAAATTGAACTATTTTACAGAAATTTTTTTTTTTTTTGGTAGAAAACTAATTTTTTTGACTGAAAATTCAACTATTCTATTTTTGGTTGAAAATGCGTGGTTTTTGGTTAAATTCAACTATTTGGTTGAAAATTCATATATTTTGTAGAAAATTCGTATTTTTTGGTAGACAATTAATCTTCTTGGTTGAAAATTAATCTTTTTGGTTGTAAATTTTATTTGTTTAAAAATTTATGTATTTTGTTGAAAATGCACTTTTACTTGAAATTTCAGGGACCAAAGCGTTTCAAGTTAATTCAAGTCAAAAATTTCTTCTTAGCATCTATTTGTAAAAAAAACAGCGTGACTGTCGTTTGCTAAGATCGTGAAGTTGGGCTAGTAGATTTTTCTATTAACTAGATTGGATCATTTTGATATTGAATGGAAGGTTGGATTGAGCTACAGCACTGTTCATATCTCAGGATTTACTGTGTTTCGCAAAAAGATTAAAAAATCTCTTCCCTTTCTGAGTATGCAAGAGCCGAAGGTATTAAAGTAGAAGATACACATTGAAATTCACACCATTCAGACCAAACAAAAAGATCATAACGATCGTGAAACCCAGGTGTGTAAAGAAATAATTCCCAAGGCTAGAATTTCTGCCAATGCCGTTCATATCTCGAAGGCCAGTCTCCAAGAAGTAGATGTGCAAATATCCAAACGAGTCTCGGATGTTAGTCAAACGACCAAAATTCACAATAATCGCAATAAAACATTCTCGGGAACCAATAGGCGCTCGGCGCTCCCAGTTAAATCACTGAAAATCCTGGGGTTTTACATACGTTCATCTTAAAGTTGGATCAAAGTGATTTGCAGCAGACTGATAGTTGATTAAAATGATCCAGATTTGGTATGAAAATCATACAATCATCTCTCCCTTCGTGGCCACCCTCGGATCTAGTTGGCCACTAATTGAAGGCTATTCAAAATCTAGTTTCAACCGAATTTAACGCGACGAGTGAGTAAGAGTAAACACTCAGGGCTGCGTATGTAATTTCTGAACCCGGCACGTACAAAAGTATATGCGCAGAGAGTCGCGATATAAATACCTTCTGATACGACGCTGACTGGCCGAGCGAAGACCTTGAGTATAGGCCGTCAAGGGACGCTCAGAGGGGGAGACAGAAGCATTCAAGCGTCAGCAACCGTGAGGCTGGCCAGAGATGGAATGGCCACGAATGGCGAGATGAGTGTAATTGACAGGTGAACATTGACACTTGATACATGTATCAGATGTGAATTTTCACCTTAAAGCACCATGCAGCATCTTATAGCACCTTATGTTTCCACAAAAGTTTCTTCGCAGGAGGAGTTGGAAGATCTTACGTAAGAAAATCCAAAAATGTTACAACTTAGAGGAAAGTCCAGCAGAAATCAATGAAATCTTAAGTGAAAGTCTTGCATTTTAAACGAAATAGATGAATTTTTATTCAAATAGATGAATTTTCAACCAAGAAGACAAACTTTCTGCCAAAAAAGACGATTTTTCAACAAAATACATGAATTTTCAACCAAATAGTTGAATTCAACCCAAAAACACGAATTTTCAATAAAATAGTTGAACCTTTAACCAAAAGAGATGAATTTTCAAACCAAAAATACAAATTTTCAACAGGAGTTAAATTTTCAACCAAGAGAGATTTTTCAGTCAATAAAGAAGCAAAAATCGTCCAAAATGTTGAACTTCCAAGCCAAAAAGACGAATTTTCTACAAAACAGTTATATTTTCAACCCGAAAATATGAATGCGCAGTCAAGAAGATTAATTTTTTTCTAAAAAAGTCGAATTATCAAGAAAATAAATACATTTTCAAGCAAAGAGTTAAATTTTGAACTAAAAAAGATTAATTTTCAAATTAAATTATGAATCCTCAACCAAAAAATTGAATTTTTAACAAAGTAGTTCCAGTTTCAACCAAAAAAATAATAATTTTCAACAAAATAGTTCAGTTTTCAACTAAAAAGACAAATTTTCAACCAAAAATGGAATAGTTACATGTTCAGTAAAAAAATATATTTTAAACCAAAAAAAATTTCAATTTTAAATCTTGAATAATTAAATTCAACCAAGAGAGACGAATTTTCAACAAAATAGTTTGAGCTTCAACTGCAACAGATTAGTTTTCAACAAAATATATGAATTTTTAATTAAAAAGATTAAATTTCGGCCAAAAGGTCAAATTTTCAACAAAATTTATGAATTTTAAACCAAATAGTTGAATTTGAAATGAACCGCCAAACAAAGAAATGAATTTGTAACAAAGTAGTTCCACTTTCAATAAAGTACTTCAATTTTCAAACAAAAGAGATGATTTCTCAACGAAAAATGTAATGGTTGATATTTCCATAAAAAAGACTTCAATTTTGAATCATAAAAAGTTGAATTTAACCAAAAGAGACGAATTTTCAACAAAATAGTTGAATCCTCATCTAAGACCAAATAATTTTCAAGCAAACAGTTGCATTTTTCACCATATAGATCAATTTTTTACCAAAAAGACGAATTGTGAACAAAATAGTTCAAGCTTGAACTGAAACAGATTAATTTTCAATAAAAAAGGATGACTTCTTAATCAAATAATCAAGTTTCAAACCAAATAATTAAATTTTGAGCCGTGAAATGTGAATTTTCAACCAAAAGGTTAATTTTCTACTAAAAGAGACGAATTTTCATCAAAATAAATTGATTTTCAATGTAAAAGATTAATTTTCTGTCAAGAAGATGAATTTTCAACAAAATTCATAAATTTAAAACCAAGTACCTGAATTTGAAATGTACTTTCAAACAAAGAAATGAATTTGTAACAAAATAGTTCTACTTTCAATCAAGTACTTCAATTTTCAGCCAAAAGAGATGATTTTTTAACAAAAAATGTCATGGTTGATATTTCAATGAAAAATATTTTAATTTTAATTCATAAAAAATTAAATTTAAGCAAAAAAGACGAATTTCCAAAAAAACCGGTGAATCCTCAGCTGAAGCCAAATAATTTTCAACCAAAAAGTTGCATTTTTGACCAAAAAGATAAATTTTCTACCAAAAAAGACGAATTTTCAACAAAATGGTTAGATTTTCCACCTGGAAGATGAATTTTCAGCTTAAATGATGAATGTTCAACAAAAAAAAAAAAAGAATTTTTAACAAAGATTTTAATTTTATGTCTAGAACAATTGAATTCGATCAAAAAAGACTAACTTTCAACAAAATAGTTGAATCCATAAATGGAACAGATTAATCTTCAACAAAAAAATGAATTCATAACAAAGTACTTCATCTTTCAACCAAACAGTTGAATTTTTAACCAGAGAGATGAATTCTTAGTAAAAAATTTAATAGTCGATATTTTTTCAACCAAAAAATATTTTAATTTTAACTCTAAAACAGTTGAATCAAACCAAAAACGACTTATTTTCAATAGAATGCATAAACTTTCCACCAAATAGTTGTTTTTTTAAATAAAAAAGGTAAATTTTCAATTAAAAATGGTGTGATTAAATTTTCAGTTAATTTTTTTTCAATGAAGTAATTCAATTTCCAACAAAAAAGGTGAATCTTCATAGAAAAAATGAATTTTTAATAAAGTAGTTGAGTCCTTAAAACAGATTAATATTATACTAAACAGTTGCATTTTTAACCAAAAAGAACGATTTTTAACACAAAAAAATTGAAATTTCTACCAAAGGAGATGAATTTTCAAACTAAAAAGACAAATTTTCAGCAAAATAATTAAATTTTCAACCAAATAATAAATTTTTTAAGCAAAAATGATGAATTCTCAACCAAAAATATAATAGTAGACTTTCCAACCAAAAAGAATTAACTTTCGAACGAAAATAGTTGAATTTTCTATTTGGGATCTATTGGTTCAGTTTGCATTCAAGTAGGAAACGAGAAAAAGGGAAAAAGTGGGCAATAGGGTGAAGACTGTGAAGCCTACTATAAATAAATAGGACTTTTGATAATTTGCAGACTAAAGAATAATAGTCTAATAAACATTGAAGTTAATTCGTGATAATTTAAAAATATGATGTTAGAAAACTGGAAATCCTCACTTCCAAAACTAATTTCATTAAGATCCCACTGTAAAAAAACTATGCGACTGTCGGTTGCTAAAATCGTGAAACTGGGCTAGTACCATAAACCGGGGCTAAGCCGCTCATGTGGGGGAAAGCGGCGCACCCTTGATTCAGCATTTCTGAATGCTATATTTGTTTCGTCTAGATAAAACATATGAAGGCTTGCAACTACCAAATAAAAAAAATTGTTTTGAAAAACGTAGAAGAAGCATTATCGCGTTTTAAATACAAGATTAAGGGTGCGCCGCTTTCCCCACATATGCGCTGCTTAGCCCCAGTTTACGGCAGATTTTTTGATTCACTAGATTAAATCATTTAGGTACACTAGATTAAATCATTTAGATATTAAATGGAAAATTGAATTAAGCTGCAGCACTTTTGAATCTTAGGATTTACTGTGATAATAAGAAAGCGCGAATCACCACGCTATACGGGCGACCATCCGTAAAGACTAAAGATATAACGTCAAGTCAATGGCTCTTACATTATTATCCCGAAGCTTAGCACCCACCTCCTCCTCGTACAGTTTTTCCGTTATTTTTAATACCCACTATACGACTGAGTGACCTCTCTTAACATCTCGCAGACATAAAAGTGCCGCATTAAAAAGCCATTAGCAAAGTGGCAATACATAAAACAAAACGGTTTTTGTATATACTGTGTATGCATACACTCACTGAAAAAGACGACATTACCTTCTTGCGAAATGCACATTTCAAATGAAACGGTATTATGTGTCATTACGATTAGTAGAGCCGCAATTTATGGCTTCGATTGCGCGAAACGTGTGCGTTTTCCGAAAATTAATATCAAGTCGCGGATAAAAAGCTGATCTCTTTCTGAGTAATCAGCAAACTTGATATTTATCGAATTAATTATACATGCACGTATTTTTCTCCTCATAACTTTTCTTAGATCTGTTAATTTATTGCGTTTCTATGAAATTAATCTGATTTAAATTCAAAAAAATAGTTTGAAGAAATGTGGTTTATTACTTTAGTCCGTAACTAGTTTCTTGTATCCAACTTCGCCCGGGTGCCCCCAAAGAATATTATAGTATATTGTGCAAAATTCGAAAACCTATATGAACAAAAACATTTGATTATTGAAGGAAAAGTTTTTAAGTACTTTTGAAATCGATTTTGAAATCTCCTTGTACCCTTGCTGAGTACTAGCCAATTCTTCACTCAGATAAAATATTTGGTTCGGGCAATACAATAATTTTGTTGGTATTGGTACAACAAAACTTAATTTTGTTGCACAAATATTTTTCTCGTTGTCACAATAAATTTTAGAACAGGAGATTAAGTTTTATTTGTTTTATAGGCACTGACTAGTGTTATGGAATTTTCTGTAAGACTAATCCAGTCAAGTATAGCGCTAGGGCTAAAGTAAGGGACCATTCCGTAACGATAGACATTTCGCAGTTTTTTGTAGTTTTTTCCAAGTTTACACTACAAAATACGAGGTGTGGCTATTAAGTAACCGGACTGATGCTCTAACAATTTTTATTTACCAAATTATTCAGTGGAGATATTATCCCCTTCAATGTAGTCCCCTTCCCGATCCCTACATCGCTCCATACGAAAATTGTTTGAAGCAATTTTGCAGGTCCTTTTCTGAGAGGTTTTTCATGAACCGCGCCACTTTTTCCTTCACAGCATCCACATCGATTCTGGTTCCTTTTAGCTCAGACTTGATCATCGAGAACAGAAAAAATTACATTTTGTTCTTCGGCAGAAACCTCTGTACAGACAGCGCCTTGTGTGTTGGCGCGTTGTCGTAGTGAAGGATCCACGAGCTGTTCTTCCACATTTCAGGTTTTTTTTTCTTACGCTTTCACAAAGAGTCGTGAAAACCTCCTCCTAGTACACCTGGTTAACAGTTTGACCATCAGGTACCCACTCAATTTGAACAATTCCTCGGATATAAAAAAAAAACTTTCATCATTGCTTTGAATTTCGACTTGCTCATCTGTGATTTCTTTTGTCCATAAGTTTCTGTAGCGGATTTTCCGAGTTTCACAAAAAACTTCACGTTGACGCGCTGTTCTACTTTCACACTCAACATAATTCCGGCGGAGCTCAGGTAGACGGTCAACTTTAAACAAAGGTTACTGTCGTACTAAGAATCATACAGCCTTAAAATTTGCCGGAAGGAGGGGGGTGGGTGGGTGGGTGGAAGAACACAGATCAATATCAGGCCCTGCTTGTTGTTGCCGAGGCCCCAAGCAAGCGGCAAAAAAACAGACTAGTTATTTAATAGTCACTTCTCGTAGATTCGATTTTAATGAATGAGGGCTCATTTTCTTCTTTAAACAATTTTATAAAACTTCACCGTTTCAGATTTAAAAATTATTCTCTCATTTTTCTAGTATTGCTTGGAAACGTTGTAAATTTAAATAAATTTGATAAACAAAGTAGCTACTGCCAACTGGGGTAATTATGAATCATTCGGAGTGAATATGGATCAACTTTCTTGCTGTATAATTTAGTGAATTTTTATTGTTTTGTGATGAGACTGTACATTTTATAATCAATATTCTTAGGATCTGCAATAAAATCCCATTAAGAAAAGAAAATTTTCTACGGAGTAATATCTTGATCTATAATTACCACGGTTGACGGTACAGTTGGAAAATGAGAGATTTGGAATTCATTTGGAATTTTTTTGACTCAAAATTGTGCATCTATTTATTAAGGATTTCTTCTTTTCACACTGTCAAATAATTTTTGAAGTTTTGGATTTCAAATAATAATAAAATTAGTTAATTAGTGAAGTAAACAAAAAAAACTTTCTCAGTCACATTTTTTTCAAAGTCGAAAAAAATATACTTGTCCTATCCATCCCCGTGTTTCTGATACGCCCAAAAATTTTCTATGGGATTCCTATAAAACCTAGAACTGTAACGAGCATGTTGGCATAGCAGCTTCTGTCAGACTTACGATTCCCCGGTAGTGGAGGGCATGGCATGGCATGGCATAGCGTGGCAACGGCGACCACTATCGCTTTCGGATGGTCGAGGAAGCTAAGGAGTTGCGGAGCTAACCTCAACGGTAACGTGACCCACCCGGCCTGATCCGATCGGTGGGGATCTCGGAAGGCGTATGGCGCACCCACGGGCTCACGGTCAATGATGCGAGTAGTCCCTTTAATCCCGCGGAAAGTAAGAGCATCACGGTGCGCTCGGATGTAAGCACCTCGGGCTAATTAACAAATTAATGATTCCTTCGATAATGTAGGGAGGATGAGGTTGTGGCAAAGCATGTTTATTGGAGCGCATAGTGAACTGGGAGACACCGAAAACGGGCCAAAATTCAAGATTTCTTCGGATTTTTATGAAACTTGGTACTAGAGGGTTTTTGAGGTCGCTGATTTCGTTTTTGATGTAGAAAGTTACAAATTCAAAAAGGCGGATTTGATATGGCGGCCAAAATTTCCAAATTTTTACAGATTTGCCTAAAGCTTAGTAAAAGGGGACTTTTGAAGTTGATGATTTATCATTTGACGTTAAAAGTTATCATTTCAAAATTTCGGATCTAATATGGGAGATGATACTTAGATATTTCAAGCATGGTTTTTAATTTGAACGCTTGCAGTTAGTCTACAAAAATGGCAGTATCCAGGTTCTACTACGTGAAGGTTGCCGTGCTATTTTAGACTACTTATTTCGGGCTGCTTGGTTAATGTGAGTCATCTTGCCTCTCACAATTCAGGGTGCTTTTTGGAATAAGTCCCCTGGCCCCTCATTAATAATCTGCGTCCTCGTCAAACTGTTCTTCATCGCTCATTTGGAGCTCGTCTAAGAGTTCGTACGTTTCGGGAAGACCAGTCAAGTCTTGCTCGGGTTAGTAGTCTTCCATGTCT
>JAUMHM010000085.1:21224008-21238039 GCA_032362435.1 Melikaiella ostensackeni
GAGAGATCAACAGTTTTTCATCTGTATCGCGCCAAAGGTCGCTTTTCATGCACATTACAGGAGCTCTACCGGCAGTCGAGGACTGTTTGGCGGCACGCTTGAGGCTCAAGTCCAACTCTCTGTACTTTGATATTTTTAGTTAAGAACTCCTTGATTAATTATATTCATTTCAGTCCTAAGATGTTTCTATTTTTATAAAAAAAAGCTGCGTCTACCGCTGCCCCTGTATGCGGGGCAGTGTCGCCAAATTAACTTTATACAGAGCAATGAATGTTAACCGAACGACTCTGCCCGGTCTGCCCTAAGTACATATTTAGGCTAATTAATCAGGTCAGGGTCTTTAGTCAGGGGTCGCGAAATACAAAATATCAAAGGAATCGAGAGTTAGGCATGAAGCCTGAACGTGGCGCCCAATAGTCCCCGAATGTCGGTATAGATCCTCTAGTGTGCATGAAAAATGAAAAAGCGACCTTTGGCACGATACAGATGAAAAACTGTTCATCTCTCGACTTTTGGCCATGGATATTATTAATCAAGGAGTTCTAAACTACAAAATATCAAAGGGACAGAGAGTTGGGCATGATCTCTGAGCGTTTTGCCCAATAGTCCCCAAGGGTCGGTATAGCTCCTCTAGCGTGCACTAAAAGCGACATTCGGTGCCACACCGATGATTAACTTTTATCTCTCGACTTTCCGACATGAATATTATTAATCGGAGGGACCTAAACTACAAGATATCAGAGGGACCGCGAGTTGGGCATGATCCCTGAGCGTGGCGCCAATCAGTCCCCGAGTGTCGGTGTAGCTCCTCTAGTCTGCATAAAAAGCGTCCTGTGGCGCGATACGGACGAAAACTGCCCATTTTTCGACTTTTTGCCATTAGAATTTTTTGTTCAGAATGTCACAAACTACAGAATATCTCAAAATGAAGAAAATCCACCGACAACTTCTTGAAATGTATTTTGTGGATTTTTGTATATTTTATGCTTTTTGTTTTTATATGTTTTTCGTGTATTTTGTACGTATAATATTAACCAGTGTCTCAAAGACTATGATATTACATCAGGCGAAGAGGAATATCAGAATATTTCTAATAAGAGAAAATATGATTGTTGCATAAGTTCTCAAGTAGGAATCATCGAACCAGACAGAATTTATTTCATTGAGAAGAAGGAGGCGAGAGGCTGGAAACATTATTGATAGATGGAAGAGAAAGTGTTCACGAGTTACAACTCAATTCTCTGAGAAAGAATGTTTGCACTGTAATGCAGTAAAAACTAAACATTTCAAGAAAATCCGTGACTCTCGGCAAGTTTCGTAAACACAGGCTCATAAGAACATCAGAAATACCTCGGAACACTAATCACTTCTGTGAAATAAAATTAAAAAATTACAGTGAAAGAAAGCTCATTCCTAAAGATTTATTTAAATTGTCAGCAATCTTACAGTTCAATGAAGAAATGGCGTAAATGTTGAAGGAAGTGAATATTTTTATCAACTTTACTCCACCCGCTAGTTCTGAAAGGTGGCGTTCCTGGATGAAAGTAACCCTTGACAAAAAGAAGCGGCAACTCTCAATCCAATATATCTTGATCCTTTCGCCTGAATGTCAGATTGTCGAGGAGGAATTCCATCGGAAGCATCAGATCGTGGATGGAAAAAACGGAAGCGCTTAGCTTCTTACTCCTTCCTAAGCCTTGCCGCTGATCGGGGCGAGCGGAACGAGTCGAACCAGAATGTTCTCAGTGGGCGGTGTTAACGACCGCAGGTCCAAACCCGGAAGATATCGTAGGTCAGGACGCTGCAGGTTCTGGTCATGTGAGCGGCCAGTACTTTCCACGATAATCCATCACCTCGACTTTACGACGCCAACAAATCTCCAACAAAATGTCTCTCCTTGCATCCTTAATTCTACATTGTCTCAAACATGCCGATTATCCTTCGCCAATAAATCCTGCTCCTCGGGCGACTCGAAATCACAGGATTCACATGTTACCTACTTCGCTGAGTCTCCTGATTCATTCTAAAGCTACTGCTAATCAGAACTAGCGTTGCGCCTTTCGGACAGCTCAGAACGCAGTATCTTCGAAAAACACTGAGAACTGAGAAGAACCGAGAAATTTCTTGCGTTTTCTCAGCTTTTCTTGAGAAATTTGATTCCTCAGGAAATTTTATTCTTCGAGAAATTTTATTCCTCGGGTAATTTCATTCCTCGAGAAATGTTATTTCTTAAGAAGGGAGAATTGGCGGCAAGTGAATCTCTCCAGCGCGAAGGTTTGGGTCCGCATAAATTGTGGCCTCAAAGCGGATGCCTACTGTGATTGTCTTGCGCGATCTTCCCATTGTGAATTGGAGAATTTGATTGGATTAGAACCGGTTGGGAAAAAGTAAAATTTTGTAAAATAATAATAAATCGAATTTGAATACAATTTCTCGAGAAAAGCTGGAAAAACGCGAGAAATTTCTCGGCACTTCTCAGTTTTTAGCGTTTCTCAAAGACAGTGCGATCTAAACCGAGCGAAAGGCTCAACGCTAATCAGAACCAGAGTGGCCAATCAAGACTCAAAAAAAAAAAAAATGCCTTGTTGTTTCCCGGATCACAAGCCTTTTTCCCGGTTATTTAAATTCTCAAATTCAAATCTTCAAAACTAAAGAGCTTATAATTGGAAGTATGAAAACAATCTCCAAAACGAATGTAATATGGAACATTTATAAAGCGTTTAAAATTTAAAATTAAACATTCAGAATTGAATAATTTCAAACTCTGATATTCAATATTGTACAAAGTTGAAGCTTTCAAAATTAGACAATCTACAAATGAAAATCAATTAAAATTGTACAATTCCAAAGCTGAAGCTATCAAAATTGAACCATTTTTATTTTGAGGTCTTTAAATAGAAATATAACACAAATTAACGATTTTTAGACCGAGTTTATTCAAAAATAAAACATCAAAAATTGAGCAACTTTACTATACATTCAGGGCAATCAAAATTTGACAGATTCAAAAAGAAGTACTGAAAATAATTGTTCAACTATTAACACCCTCAATCTGAAATTTATTTAGTTTTGAATGTTCTAAATTTAACTCAAATGTTCAATATTGTACAAATTCAAAGCTTTTAAAATTAAACATTCTCGAAATTAAAAACAATTGATATTGTATAATTCCAAGGCAGAAACTGTCGAAAATTAACCATTTTTATTTCGAGGTCTTTGAACAGAAAATTAACTCAAATTGACGATTTTTAAACTGAGTTTATTCAAAAATGATATCAAGTTGAAAATTTGGGTGATCAAATAAAAGATACTAAGGAAGGTTTATCTACTACTAAATGTTTATAATTACAAAAAATAATTTCCAAAAATAATTCTTTTTCTAATTATAAACATTTAGCAGCAGATGAACCTTCCTTAGTGCCTTTTATTTAATAAACCAAATTTTCAACTGAATATCTCATTTCGCGTGGACAGGAGTTCGGCGGAAAAAGAATGTGTGTAAAATTATTGTGAGCTTAGTAGTATGACATGACCTGAAAACCGTAGAATTTTGAACAATTTGGATTTACACCAAAAAATTTGAATTTTCCAAACAATAATTGTACTAATTTGAAATAAAATGTTATAATTTCGAAAGATTCGATTCAAAATTATTCAATTTAATACACTAATCGTTTAAAATTGTCCAACTTATAAAGGATCATACTGAAGGTATTACATTTTGAGCGACTTCAATTTAAAACTATTGAACTATGAAAGATTCTAATTGAAAATTATACAATTTTCCACGTTTAAATTCACATTTGTTCAATATCAAACTCTCCTAATTTAAAATTGTCCAATTTTCAATATTCTAATCGGAAATTATTCGATTTTGATCACCCTAAAATAATAATAATATTAATAATAATAATAATTATTATTATTATTATTTAAATTATTAGTATTTTATTTTATTTTATTTTTATTATTTTTTATTTTATTATATTTTATTTTATTTTTTATTTAGTATTAAAAGGCTTTCATTTCTAATCTGCAACTTTGAACGATTTAAATTTGCAAGTGAACTATTTTGAATATTTCAGTTTAAAATGACTCAACACTTTCAGTTGAAAGTTCTTCTGTTTTAAACGCTTTTTTCTGATTATTCAGTGTTGAATAATTTAAACTTAAAATTGCGCTACTATTAAAACTTTTAATTAAAAATAATTTTGCAGAATCTTAGAGGGTTTAATTTTAAAATCTTCAAAATTAAATTTTTCCGATATTAAAGGTTTCAAACTTAAAACGGCTCAACTTTCAAGATTTCCAATTTTCAACTGTTCAGTTTTTAATATCTGAATTTGAAATTATTGAATTTGCAAAGATTAAAATGACGAAAATTTTATTGATTAATACTTCAAACTTTAAAAAATGTCCTATCTATCAAGTTTCGAACTAAAATTATTCAATTTTGAACGTTCCGAATTAATCATTTAAAAATTAAACGATTTTACAATTAGTGATTAATGTTAACCAATTTAAAATCAGATGTGCTTTAAACTGTATTATTTTCAATTTCAATTTATTGTTCAAATTTGAATTTCAATTTAAATTGTAAAATCGTTCAGTTTTGAAGGCGCAAATGTGACAATTTTAATTTTGAATTCTCTAAAGTTTTAATTAATTAAATTAAAACGTTAAAAATTCAAAAGTTTATATTTTGCATGCTTATTTCATGGAATCTTTCAAATTTTGGTTACTCTTTTAAAATTCTTCAGCTTTAAAACTTGTAATTTTACATAAATAAACTCTTATAGTTTTGAATGTGTTTTTCAATTTTGCATGATTAATTTCTGAATTTTAAACGCATTTAATTCAGAATTATTTCGTATTAGATTCGTCAGTTTAGAAATTTATCGTTTAAGAGTTAGGATACATGGTCCACTGGCTATCAAACTGAGAAAATGAGGTTCAAAGTTCTAGTGATATTGGACTCTTAATTAAATATTGAGAAATATCAAATTTATCATAGAAGTTATTCTCGTAAATCATAGGTAACAAAGTACTCATTGAAATACATGTTGAGGCAATAATTAACGATTTAATTTAGCATAAATCAAAAAGCACCTTTTGTGGGTTGATTTAGAACCAATCTATTCAGATTATTCCATTTTTCAAATAGAAAAAGGTAATAATCCAAAACAATAACATTCATTATTAATAATTATAATCATAAATTATAATCTTGATCATCATTATATAATCATGTATACATAATCATATTATAATCATCATAATCACCATTATAATCATTAATCCCTCAATTAAAAGAAATCTTAATAGTATTCATAGGCAACCCTGCAGATTGGAACCAATCTTTGATTATTGTCTCTTTTTGAAACCTTCTTCAAGTTCGGAATAAAATCTAATTTCTTATGAAAAATATTTTGTGTACTAAAAAAGATCAGCCAAAAAGTTCACAAATCAAAAATAGACTTCGAGACTACCCGCTTTTCGGGCTCATTAGAGACAAATGTACAATAAATGTACAACCAAATAGAAAAAAGAGGGAGAAAAACCTATTTTGGACATGGCACAATGTGGACTTGATAAAATTCACTTTTTTGAGAGTTAGAATGTGCCATGTCCAACAAACTTTTAAATTAAAGTATTTATAAAGTTAGTTTTTATTAAAAAGTAACCAGAAATACTTAGAGGTCCTATAAAATTCCTTAAATCTTGTGAAATTTTGTTCAATTCCTTGAAATCTTTGGAAATCCTACAAAATTATTAGACATCCCTTACAATTTTTTAAATCTCTTAAAAGTTTTTGGAATTTCTTAAAATAACTCACAGAGTGGCCGCTAAAATGCAACAAAAAACTTCCCGGTCTTCTACCTATGGTTAAAATTAGAAAATTGAATCTTTTAAAGCTCCAATTAAAAAAAAAATGAAAAACCAACATTTCCTCCCTTCTAACTCAATAAAATTAGAAGAATTTAAAAATGTAAACCTTGCAAATTTAACTATGTACATATTCCAAAAAAAACGTTCAAAATGACATTGTAAATATTAGAAACTTTCTGAATTGAACAATCCTAAACTTTATTCAAAACTAAACACTTTTTAAATTAGAATTTTGAATTTATAACTTGTCTTATTCTTGAATCCTTTCGAATTAAATTATTGTACGTTAACACGTTTGAAATTGATAACTGTCAAATTGTGATTTATACTTTTCAAAATGGAAAAATTTCAGTGACAATTAAAAAAAATGAACAAAGTGGAACAATTGAAATGGTAAAATTTAAAATTGAAAATTCAGCACTGGAAAATTTCAACAATTCCCAATTATTAAACTATTCAGAAATCATCAACTCTTTGTACATTGAATACATTGAAATAAGTAAAAGTCATTTGGAATCCCTTGAATGTAAGTTGAATTAAACTTATTTATGAAAGTTTTCTAAAAGACATACACCTTCAAGTCCCTAGAAATCTATGAAGAAATCTTTAAAATCCTTGGAGACTCAATAAAAAACTTTCCCTCTTGGAATCTTTAAAATCGCTAGGAATCCCTTGAAATTTCATTCTATTTAATTTTTTTTCAAAGTTGTCTAGAAATTTCTTGAAATCAAGTTTAAAATCTTTGGAAATTCTACAAAACTCTTTGCCGTCCATTGAAATTTTTTTAATCTCTTGAAATTCTTTGGAATCTTTTAAAATAACTTAAAATCTTTCAAGTTTTTAAAATCTTTTGAAATTTTTTTATTTTTTGCATATCCCTTGAAAATGTCAAAATTCGTAGAAATCATTTAAAACAAAATCTAATTTATTCCCCAAAGTTTTCTATGAATTCGTTAAAGTCCCTTAAAATTCCTTGAAGTCTTTAGAAATCGTAAAAATCCATTAAAATAAGTAGAAATCATTCGAAATCCTTTGAATATGAATTAAATTAAACTTACTTATTGAAGTTCTATAAAAAAAATTGTCCAAATTCCTAGAAATCTTTGAAATCCCTTAAAATCCTTGGAGATTCAATAAAATCCCTTGAAATTTTTGGAGATTTGATCAAATCTATTAAATCTTGTGAAATTCCTTGGAATACCTTACAATCTCGTGAAATCTTCTCAATCGCTAAGAATCCCTTGAAATTTCATTTCATTTCATTTATTTTCTAAAGTTGTCTAAAAATCTCTTGAAATCTTCGAAATCCTCTAAAATCTCTTAAAATGTTTCGATATCTTACGAAATTCGTTGAAATCCATGGAAATATTTGTCGGTTTCTTGAAAACCGATGAAATCCTTTAAAATTAGTAGAAATGTTTGAAAATCCCATAAAATCCTTTGGAATCCCTTAAAATCCCTAGATAAGTTTGGAAATCTTTGAAATCGTTTGAAAGCTCCTGAAATTTGTATGAAATTTGACGAAATCGCTTAAAATCCATGGTAATTCTCTGGGATTCCTTGAAATTCGTATTTGAAATCTTTTACTTCTTTTGAAGTTCTGTAAAATTCCTTGAAATCCTGTGAAATCCTGTGAAATAATTTGAACTCCTACATGAAGTAAATAAAAAAATCATTCGTTTGTAGATTCTCTATTGTTGCACCATTTCTTTCAATATTTTAACATTATACTGATAACTGCTTACTGATATACTATACTGATTTTCTTATAATGATTTTCTGTGAAGATTTTTCCATAATCGCGAAGAAATTATAAGAAATTCATTATAGAAAAGTCATTATAGATCTATACTCAATTTCGTATAATATTTTTTCGCAAGGGGGGATTACAAGGGATGATAAAAGATAGCATGGGTATACTTTGAGATTGCATGAAATTCCACGGGATGGCATACAGATTGCAGTGCATGGGATTGCACGACATTTTATAAAGATCGCTCGAGATTTTATAGAGATTGCATGGGATTGCGTGAGATTGCATGAGATTTCACAGGATTGCATGCAGATTGCAGTACATGGGATCGCATGAAATTTCATACAGATCGCTCGAGATTTTATAGAGATTGCATGGGATTGCATCGAGATTGCATGGAATTACAAGGGATTGTAAAAGATTGCATGGGATTGCGCGAGATTGCATAAGACTGCAGAAAGAGTGTGCACCAGATTGTAGGAGTAATTAACCCCTCACCGTGGTCTAACTCTCATGCGACGAATTGTTTTTTGAACAACTTATAAAGTTTCCTATTTTCTGACTTCAATTTGCGAATTTCCGTTATCAGGAAGATTTTATAAAAACTGGGAAAAGCGGGGAATGTTTTTCTGAATCTTGAGTGGACACCCTATTACAGTAAGTCACGAGCGTCGAACACCTGTGATGTCGCATGTATCTCCTACTGGCACCAACAGATAAGCCATAATGAATACAGATTCGTACCACGATATTCAATTTTTTGCCCTTAGTATTCTATGGACCTACTTATCCCATTTAATGGAGAGTGCACGCATATATCGGAAAATTAGAAAGTGGGAGTTGGGCGTGGACCCTCCATAAGGAAACGCGAGAGAGAAGAGTCCGAGGATTGCCTTCGAGGTTCGAGCTTTCACTTCTTCCTCTGGATTCTTCTCTCCACCGCGATTCTCCTCTCATCTTCTTCCTCTTCCTCCGGTCACGAGATCTTCCCACGCACGTGCCGGGCCCGGCACTTAGGCCCATGGGCCTGGTGAATAATTACCAGAGGAAGATACTGCCGCCTTGTGTAGGCCGGTCCCATCTTTCTCTCTCATTCTCATTCTCTCCTCTAAGTTTCTCTCTTCCTTATTCTCTCTTACACAACGGTATATCACCTCTCCTATTGGCTGCAGTCTAGTATGCGTGTACATTGTACATTCCACGCGACAATGCCAATATCCCATCAGTAACCCTTTACGGGATCTCTTGAGTGTATTGACTTTGTGTTTATAGTGGCAAGGAGAAAAGACCATTTGATGATGCATCGTTTGTCGCAATATTTCATAAACATGACAGGATATATGTATTCTAATTTATAACAAATAGTCGTTCTATTCTGGTTCATGTTCCGCCTCTGCTATTTGCCCGGTCCTCCACAGTTCCACTCCTCGAGAACGTCGATCGGTATTACAATTTCTAATCTTGTCGGAGAGAGCAAGAATATCAGCTATAAAGAAGAAGTGTAGAAAAAGAAATTTTTTGACATAGCCAATTGTGTTATAGCCTCTAATGTCTGTCTTAATTCCTAGTCATAACGAGAAAGAGAAAAATCAGTGCATGCCTTCTAAACTACGATTCAAGGCAGATTTATGTGTAAACATCACTGTGGTAAACATCTTCGAACAGGCTTTACCTACCTCAAGTGGAGATAAGCGTAGTTGAGGCTAAAACTTGTAACATGAGAGGGAGAGAGGCCGTACGCTTGATTCTCTACCTCTCTCATGATCTATGGTTAGGCCTTAGCTACGTTTATCCCCACTTAAGCAGTTTGAGCTTGCGACTAGCGTACGGTGTAAGTACATTCATGGTTAGGTCTTAGCTACGTTTATCCCCACCTGATTAGTTTGAGCTTGCGACTAGCGTGCGGTGTAAGTACATTCATGGTTAGGTCTTAGCTACGTTTATCTCCATTTGAGTAGTCTAAGCTTGCGAATAGCGTGTGGTGTAAGTATATTCACTCTTGCCTCGCCTCTACTCATAGAATATTTCTATAAATAGACACTGTTTCACTTTTGTGACCCAAGGCATTAAACGCTCTGACACAGGCTTTACCCTCCATATCGCGGTCTAAGATGTTTACACATCAAAAGTTACTCTGGGTGTAATAAATTCGACTAGTTTGATCAAACTCCTAAAGATGTTTAAGTAAGATACATGTTTGAGTAAGAAAAATGGATATTGGACATGTCCTCAGCCTCTTTTCCGTATCAAACTCCAAAGGATGTTTAAGTAAGACACTTGTTTGAGTAAGAAAAATGGATATTAGATATGTGCTCAGCCTCTTTTTCCTTGAAGCTTGTCAATATCTAAAAGCAGCGGTTATTTGATTTTCCCGAGAGGTATTTCTAAAACGGATAGGATGGTGTACGAAATCCTTCTTGGCGAGAACCAAATATAGAGGATATGTAATGGTCGGGCATATCACCATGTTACTCCGGCGTGTGCATTCGCGCGCATGAAGCCATGAACTTCGCACGGCGTACGCACATTTGCATACAATGCCACGTAAACGCACACCATCATCCACCACACCATAAGTCCCCCATGGATCTCTCCTGTGTCCCGCGAGAGCCTTTCGAATCTGCAGAGACTACCGAGTTCAATTTCGTAGATTTTATCCGCTCAATGTAGAATAATAACCAGCATCGTTATTTATCGGAGTGTTCTTTGAACCTAGAACACGTTCATTGCTTGAAGAGTGTTTGTTCACTGTTCTGTTTAGTCTTCTTCGCAAGAACGCATAAGTAATGAAACTATGCATGAATGATGAGTGGTAGACTTGCGAGGACTTTCAAAGTGGCATTGTTTCGTTAGGAAAAATGTATTAAGAGGATTTGTGGCATGATGTTACGATAATTTGAAGAGTGGATATTATGTGAGAGATTGTCATGAACCGTGAAGGTTTGCCATCTAAGGATTATCATGATTTCCTTCTGGGTGAAGAATTGTATTTAAATATCAAAGATTATCTATTGTCACACGCAAAGATGTTTTAATCTTCTTTCCATTATTATAGTTAGTATTTGGGTATTCGGGAGAGGCTATTTAACGTGGATGTGAGGCATAATCTAATCTACAACATTGCATAAGTAATCCATAGGAAATATTTAAATCAAGCTTACCATAAGAATGTTTTTTCGTGGAATTAAGAGTTGAGTCGTTAACTTTGGTTCCATCGTGGGTATGGTTATCATTAGGTAACCGAGCATAAGTACCATTAGGTATCATTGATCGTTGATTTCGTCAACGTCGGCGAACCGCGGGCAGGGTTATCGAGATAAGCGATCGTCGAGCGGCACGTTTCGGATAAGTCGGCTGCTATAAGCCCCATCGCATCACACAGTGCAAGACAAGGTACAGTGTCGGAGGATAAATATTCAATCGCTCGAAACGCTCAAAACCCTAAGGATCCTTAAGGTATGCGCATATTGATGGGTGGAGCACGTATGACCGATCGTCTGGCGGCTGCTTTTGAAGAGGGAACTCTGTAGAAAGTCGTCGTACCTGCCTGACGTTCCAGTCGATGATCATCATCATAATCATCATGATGATGAGGTCTATCAAACGACATTTTGGACATTTCTGTCAATTGGCGAGAATAGAGCAACAACTGGTGATACTTCTGGGTGTCAAACTTCAACATTCTTCTTTCTATTCATTTGAGATTATTGATGAAAATTTGGCCTGAGAGCCCAGTGAAGGTGTATACAATTAGGCTGGTTACCTAAAACTCAGAGCAGATGTCGATACTCAGTTTGGCTCCTTAGGGCGCACGTTTTCTAGGATTTTTTATTATTTATGGCAAACAGCTATTCGCTGAAATTTCAGGCATGCGCAGTGGAGGTTATTTTTCCATGCATGCGCCAAGTTGAGCCAATAGCTGATCATCCTGATTGCCATGAACAATACAAAATCATAGAAAACATGTGTCCTAAGGAGCCAAAGGATTGGCGACGTCTGCTCTGAGTTTTGGGTGTCAGCCTAATTAAATTTTAATTAATTCAGAGGTTTCGGCACGTGATACTGGGCGGTGGCTTCCATCAGTTAATTATTCTGAAAAATTTACACATATGGGAAATATAATATAAATTCGATGTGTCAAGTATCTACGCCGATTTGTTTGACATCGCAGTTATTTTTTATATTTATATTACATGTCTTTGGTTAATTATTTGGTACAATTTGTAAAGTTATTCATTTTGATACTGGATGTAAATTGTACATTAACTATGTTAAAAAAAACCTGTTATTTAATTATAATTAAATAGCCATATGAAATATTAAAAATAGTCTATTGTCGATTAAGTGCTGATTAGACTTTAGAGATTCAATTAAGTGATTGAGAACTATTTAACAGAGTGGCCACTGGGCCGAGAGATGACTGGGAATTTTTTCAAACTGAAAAAATCTGGGAAATAAGAATGAATTAATTTTTTTATCAAGAATTTTTTGAAATCGTAGTCTTAGTAGAAACACATATTCAATCATTTTAAGTATCACTTGATATGATTTGAAATAGTAATATGATGTTGAACGAGTTCCTTTTTGTAATTCTTCAAAATGGCTGCGATTCTAAAGGGAAATTTTACAGTTTAAAGCACTTCTGCTTTCAAATTTCTCAAAATTGTATAATTCAGGATTTGAGTCCTTATTACTTACAGAATTTTTAAGTTGTAACGTTTAAAATTGTAATATTTTGAGTCGAAACTTGAGAAGTTACCTAGATAATTTCAAATCTGTAGTGTTTCAAATTGAACAATTGTCAATTGAATCCTTCTAAATTTTACAAATTAATTTCAAATTCAAAGCCTTAACGCAATATTATTATTGATGGCGTCGATTAAAAGATTATATTTCTTGAAAAATATTGGAAACATACAAAGATTATTTATTTAAAAAATGGTATTTTTGATCTAACTTATTTTTCTTATTGCTTCTCACCAACCTTTACAAATGATACAATCTTAATGAATGAAAGCTTACTTTCTCGGAAAAAAATTCTCTACAATCTCATCTCATACAACTTTTTTGGACATAGAATACCGTAAACTGGGGCTAAATGGCGCATGTGGGGGAAAGCAGCGCACCCTTGACTCTGCATTGCTGAATGAAAAATTTGCTTCTTCTAGGTAAAAATATAAAAGTTTGCAACTAACAATTGTACAACTCCAATTGAAAAACGGAGAAGAAGTAATGTCGCGTTTTAAGTGCAGATTTAAGGATGCCCCGCTTTCCCCACATATGCGCCGCTTAGCCCCAGTTTACGGTACTTGCAATTAGGCATTGTTATTCTTTTTTTCATATAAAATCCTAATTGATATATTTAATTTCTGTTCATGACATATGAAATATTAAGAGGAGACTGTATTATAGTCTATTACAAAGCTGATCATGTTGTGAAAAATGACATCAGTTATAGATGATGAGACTAAAATGGTGACCACCCGTTGATGCATCTAGGAGATCAGAACCCTGCCCATTCAAAATTAATGATCAAGCATATGGTCAGTGTTCTATTATTTTTAATAAGCCTTTATAATGGAATATGTATTTCTATTAGATGAAAATAGTTACGTAATCTATACAAACTATTATCTTCTATTGAAGTAGCTGGGTGCAGATTCTCGACTCGTCGAGATCTCGAATGTTAGGCACGGAAGGGCGCGGTCAGTCCTCGGATGGGTGACCATATTCAGTATTTTCGTTTAGTCGTGTTTTCACTGCGTTTAACTACTGTCGAGCGGTAGGTTTTGGTTCGGCAGTTTCGGTTTTCTGCAGTTTTCCACTCCCCTAAACAAATGTTCAGGCGAATGCGAGCGCTTTCTAATAAAAATCCGGCTGCAGACGGTAGGGGATTTTAGAGATTGAAGAAATCCACAAAATTAAGTTACATCAGGCACTGCTTGGAAAATCTAATTTAGTCTATAATCTTCTATTGATTTAAATTAATGTCTCAATTTTTTTTTTGTTACAGAGATGGCAACGTCGCTGGTTCGTTCTCTACGACGATGGGGAGCTAACATATTCTGTGGACGAACACGTAAGTCCTCCAAATGCTAAATAGAATTCGTCACTTTACTCAAATCCTATTACGGGACACGCCACCTTCAATCCATATTCAAGCAAAAATCCACTTCCATACTGACAAATCCTTTTATCGGCCCGATATGGCTTCGTTCATTTTCTCCGCTCCTGATTCTGTCATTGTAAATGCAAAGTGACAGCGAGCTTGAGATGTATCAAAGACCCGTTCCACTTTCCTAAATTTCACTTTAGGCAGCGTCCATTAATTACGTACTACTTTTTTTGGGGGGGGGGGGGGTCTGGAAAATCTTACGAACCCTGGTTTG
>JAUMHM010000085.1:21249320-21264817 GCA_032362435.1 Melikaiella ostensackeni
TCTCTAGAGTACGCCTGCGTCTCACCGCGCGAAGATATGAACATAGGTCGGATACTTTTGGGACAGACCTCGTATATACTAAATAGGGTGTGTGAATATAACCAACAAATTTCAACTAATTTGTTTTTTTATCTCTCAAAATAACGTTATCTTCTTTAAAATAAAGAAAAATTTTTTTTGATACATATAGTATAAAGAAAACTGCTAAATTTGTACTGTTCAAGCGAAAACCAGTGGAAAATAATGAAAATAATGAATTCTCATAGTTGAGCGCAAATGTTCAACATTCACGTGTTGTGTGATACAAATATATGCAAAAAGGGATTTTCAAGCAACAAAACATGAACATTCGAAATTATATATTCAAAATTGGTACATATTTAAATATCACTGTTAACTTTTTTGTTTACAAATCGTTTTTCACATATATTTATATCACGTCTGAATGTTGAACGTACCGGAAAACAGAAAGTCTAGACGGGCGGTGCAAGGATATTCCCGTGAGGTCCTGGCAAGAGCTTCTAAATAGATCTCGGCTAAAACAGCGTTACAGAACTAGTCATGCCCTCTCTATTTTTCTCGATCAGAAATAGGGAAAACTAGCCGGGGCCCTCTCAAATCCCGATCGCAATTTCTATATGGGCCAGTTTCCCGGTCTAGTGGCCACCATGTGTTTGCTTTAAATTATATTTAAGCGTGTCTGTGGGTTTGCGAAAAAAAAATTAAAAAGCGACTGTATCCTTTTCTCGTGTCGTAAATGCCACCGCAAACGACGTGCGGCCATTCGGAGTGTAGCTGGGAATCAATCGTGGTCAGTTTTATGGATTGGTCGAATGTATCATGGTGTAGGCCATGTATTCATGGCGATCAGGGAGGAGGCAAAGGTAAAAGGAAAAGGAAACGAATTCCGCATTCGTTGGTGATATACCTTGAGTTCGGTGTCGGTTGTTCGTACTGGGCGTATATAACGCGGCTGTCTAGCAAGTACAATTGACTCCGACCTTTGACACCGAGCGGCTCCGAGGAAGCCGCGAAAAGAGGCAGCTCTTGATTCATGGACGACCATAACCTAACTGTCTGACACTTCACGATCCTCCATCAACCAACAACCTTTCATACAGCTGTCGCGTGACTAGTACCGAAGAAACTCGGTCATGTAAACAATTTGAAATCACAGAAAAACCTCAAACAGACTTCGAAGTGCTCTATGGAGCTAAAAAAGTATGAAGAGAGTACACTGGAACTTCGATTTAGAGAGGGTCTCGGGTATGGCTAGCTATGACCATGAAGCTCTTCCAAGAATTTTTACACGGAGAAAACTGGTATGTTCAGAGTAACTAAAATCATCAAGTTGTATACAATATGGATGCATTATCCGATTTTGTTTTTCATACATGTTTTATCTACGTTGATAGTTTCAAATGACATAGTTGCCACAACCACACACTTTTAGTTACAGTCTTGTAGCTTCCACTACCACGCTATTTGCAGCTTATCCTCTTTTAATTGGTGCGTGCTAATTTGGCCTACATTATGATACATCCGATCGATTCATAAAATTGACAACGATTGATTCCCAACTTCACTTCGAACGGCCGCGCGTGGTTGGGCATTCTCTTGATATGGTTGTCACAACCACACGCTTCTAGCTATAGGCTTGTAGCTCCCACAACCACAGTGTTTGTAGCTCACCCTGTTTTGATTGGTACCGCTTATCTTGTGGCTTTCACTACCACCGGGTTTGTGGCTCATCCTCTTTTGATTGGTGAGCATAGTTGCGCAGATTTACGTGCGCCAACGCACATCACGTCGCGTCACCCATCAGCCCGACGCCATCTCATTCGACCGCCTGCCAAATTGTTTCTTGTGTGCAACAAATACAAGTGAAAAGTGATTGCAAGTGCTAAAGTGCTGACATATTTGGATATTAATCGTTGATGGAGACTGGCAAATTAAGGATAAATGTGTGAAAAATCTACAGGAATGCAAGATTTTCTGGATGGATGTATAACTGGTTGACGATTTCATGTATGCGCCCGTACATGCATTGCTTGGTCATCAGGATTTACAATGTGTTATGTTGACAGATCTTGTTACCCAATTTCTTTTTAGTCTTGTATGCTTCTATAATTTAAACAAAAACTTATGAACAATTAATATAGATGGTTTTTTTCTTTAATAAGCAATGCTGGTTGTGACAGATTCATCCTAATGATGAGAACATTTACTGTGTAGTTGTGACACCCACACTTTATCAGAGAGAACGTCCACTGTGTGGTTGCGACAACCACAGTGTATGGTTGCGTCAACTACACAGCTGAGATCTTATAACTAGACTCTTATAGAAACAGTTATATGGTTGTAGAAACCAAAGTTGAAGTTGTACCATATTTTACTATTTTTTGTGGTTATGACAACCATATTTATAGATCTGCGCAACTCCACTGAGCTCACACACCTCTCTCGGCCCCTTGGACCTCCTCATCGACGAATGCGAGCCGGCTGAAATTCTCGAAAGGCGTAAATGGAGGGCACTTAAACAGAGGTTCCAGTATATCTTTCTGAAAAAAAGTATCCTCAAAAATAAATAAAAAAGCATTAAAAAGTAGGCTTTTTAAATCAGTTAGAAATTATTTTTTTAAATAAAAAAGTAATGTAAAAAATACTATAAACTAATAAAAGAACGTAAACTAGGATCCCCATTTACCCGGCCTCGGTAAACCCTATCCGCAGAATTTCCGCCAGCTCACATTCGTTGATGAGGGGGTCCAAGAGGACGAGGGAAAAGCGTTCAGCAGTTCTGTGCAGACAAAGCGAACCGTTCGAACACACGCGTGCATATTTTGCATTTATATTCAACCAAAGAGATGAATCATCAAACAAAAAAAGATGAATTTTTAACAAAAGAGTTCAACTTTCAAACAAGCATTTCAATTTTGAGCCAAAAAAAAATTTAACGACCAAAATGAATCTGTAACAAAGTAGTTCGACTCTCAATCAGGTAGTTGAATTTTTGACCAGAAAATAATTTTATTTAAAATCAGAAATAGTTCAATTAAACCAAAAGACATATTTTCAACAAAATAGTTCAATTTCTACCAAAACAGTTGAATTTTCAACCAAAAAGATGAATTTTTAACCAAAAAGGATAACTTTTTGAAACGATTGTTAAATTTTCAACAAAATAGTTGAATTTTTAACCAAATATTTGAATTTTCAAGCAAATGGTCAAATTTTGGAACAAAAAAGATTAAACTTGAACCAAAGACTGTTGCTTTTTTCAACCAAATAGTTAAATTTTCAAGCTAAGAAGACGAATTTCTTAGAAGGCAGTTGAATTTTCAATCCAAAAGGACGCACTTTCTATTCAAAAAGACGAATGTTTAACAAAACAGTTAAATTTTCAACCAAAAAAGATAACTCTTTAACAATATAAATAAATTTTTTAACAAAATGCTTGAATTTTCAAATAAAACGATGAATCTTCAACAAGAAAATAAATTTTCAACAAAGAAGTTCAGCTTTCAACCAAACAGTTGAATGTTCAACCTACAAAGATTAATTCTCAACGAAAAATGTAATAGTTAATATTTCACCGAATAAAGATTTTAATTTCAAATCAAAAACTGTTGAATCCTCAACCCAAACAGATTAATTTTCAATCAAATAGTTGCAATTGTAACCAAGAAAGATAAAATTTCTAGCAAAAGAATTCTCAACCAAGAAAGATTTTTCATTCAAGAGAGATAAAAAATTCAACCAAACTGTTGAATTTTCAACCAAAAAGTCAACTTTCAACTAAATACTTAAATTTTGAATTTAAAAACGATCAATTTTCAACCAAACATGGAATAGTTCAATTTTCATTTGAAAAAATTGATTTTCAAAAACAACGAAAAACGAATTTTCGATCAAAAAGTTTAATTTTCTGCCAAAAAGACGAATTTACAACAAGATACATTAACTTTCAATCAAACATTTTAGAAAAGTCCTAAATACTAACAAACTTTCAATGACATTTCGAAATTTTCAGAGTGTCTACAAAAATCCTGGAAAAAATTCCGTGTCAATTCCAGGTTTTTTCCAGGTATTTCTAGATTTTTTCAAGTGTAATTTCTCTTAATAAGGGGCCATTCAGCATTTTTTTAAGCAATCTATTCTACACCCTTTCAAATTTAAAGCGTCACATAATTTCACTGTTTCGTGCAAAATTCGAATTTTTGGCTTGAAGCTTCAACAGTTTGGTAGAAAATTCAACTGTTCAGTTTAAAATACAACTATTTGGTTGAAAATTACCTTTTATGTAGTAAATTTATATTTTCGGGTTGACATTTCAACTCTTTTGCTGCAAATTCGTCTTTTTAGTTTAAAATTTCTTTCTTTCAGTAGAAATTTTGTCTTTTTTTGGTTAAAAATGCAACTGTTTGGTTAAAAATAATTCTATTTTGGTTAAGGACTTAACTATTATGTTGCAAATTCCACTATTTGGTTGAAAATTAACTCTTTCGTTAACAAATCATATTTTCAGGTTTAAAATTCAACTCTTTTGCAGAACATTCGTCTTTCTATCTTGTATTTTTCATATTTTGGAAGAAAATTCAACTACTTGGTAGAAAATTCGTCTTTTTTTGTTGAATTTAGCTGTTTTTCATTTAAAAATTAAATCTTCTTTGGTTTAAATATGAACTATTACATTTTTTGTTGAAAAGTTACCTTCCTTGATTGAAAGTTCAACTATTTGGTTAAAAATTCGTCTTTTTGCTTCTGAAATTCATCTTTTTTGGTTGAAAATGTAACTTTTTGGTACTAAATTAATCTATTTTGGTAGAAAATTAAACTATGTATTTGGTTGGAAATTACTATTTCGTTGAAAATTTATACTTTATTGGTTTCAATTGTTTTTTATTTAAGAATTAAATCTTTTTTGGTTAAAATATCAACTATTACATTTTTTTGTTGAAAATTTACCTTTCTTGGTTGAAAGTTCAACTATTTGTTTGAAAATTCGTCTTTTTGATTCTAAAGTTCATCTTTTTTGGTTAGAAACGTAACTTTTTGGTAGAAAATTAATCTGTTTTGGTTGAGGATTCAACTGTTTTGGTAGAAAATTCAACTATGTATTTGGTTGGAAATTACAGTTTTGTTGAAATTCGTCCTTTTTTTTTGGTTTCAACTGTTTTTTATTCAAGAATTAAATCTTTTTTGATTGGAATATCAACTTTTACGTTTTTCGGTAAGAATTTACCTTTTAGGCTTGAAAATTCAACAATTTGGTTGAAATATTTTTTCTTTCTTGACAGAAAAACCTTTCTTGTTTGAATTTAAACTCTTGTTGAAAATTTATCTTTTTGGTTTAAAAATTCATCTTTCTTGGTAGAAATTTCATCTTTTTTAATTGAAAATGTAACTTTTTGGTAGAAAATTAACCTGTTTTGATTGAAGATTCAACTGTCTTGGTAGAAAATTCAACTATTTGGTTGAAATTTAACTGTTTTGGTGAAAATTCGTTTTTTTCTTGTTGAATTCAACTGTTTTTTATTGAAAATTTGAATATTTTTTTAGTTGAAATATAAGGTATTACATTTTTCGTTAAGAATTTACCTCTTATGGTAGCAAAATTCAACTACTTGGTTGGAAATTAACTCTTTTGTTGAAGAATCATATTTTCGGGTTCAAAATTCAACTGTTTTGTGGAAAATTTATCTTTTTATGCTTGAAAATTCAACAATTTGGTTGAAATATTTTTTCTTTCTTGTCTGAAAAATCTGTCTTGTTGAAGTTTTAACTTTTGTTGGAAATTCGTCTTTTTGGTTTAAAAATTCATCTCAAATGGTGTTTTTTGTTGAGTCCAACTCTTTCTGATTTGAAACTTAAATCGGTTTTTGTTGAAATATCAACTATTACATTTTTGGTTGAGAATTTATCATTTTTGATTAAGAAATAAACTAAGTAATTGAAAGTGCAACTTATTTGTTAAAAATTAAATTTTTTTGTTGAAGATTTATCATTCAAGTTGAAAAATCATAGTTTTGTAGAAATTTCATCTTTTTTGTTGAAAAATGCAAATGTTCGATTGTACATGATGCAAAGAAGTTTGATTTAAATTAGTATGAATCCAGTTCTATAAAAGTTACTTTTATAAATGAAAAATTATTGTTATTTAATTTTATATGAAAAATTTTTGAAAAATTCAGCGCGCTCGAAAAAATTCTTTGACTTCAAAAAAATTCCCTGACATTTCTAGTTTTTTCCAGGCATATAAAAATTCCCTGGCAATTCCAGGTTTGCCAGGTTCTCCAGGTAAGTAGAAAACCTGATTTTGCAGAATTTGTACCCGTGGCTTTGTCAGGGTACAAATACATAGTATCAAACTAAAACTTTTACTTTTAAACTCACATTATCAATGAACATATGCTTCCGAATAAACCATTCTAACAATTTCTCCTCCTGCATAAATTTCGCTTCATTAAACAGAATTTCTTTAAATTTCAAAATGTAAAAGCTTATTTATACGATTGCTCATATTTTTTCTTGATAAGAAGGCAATTTTCTACAATCTACTCGTACATTTAATGTGCCCATTGGGTTCAGCAACGCGTGACTGATTTCACGTCGAGCAAGTGCATTAGTTATTCGATTAGTCACTTGAATTATTATCAGACATTTCTCGCGTTGCAGAGAGATTATTTATAACAAATGAACTGCTTTCGATACTGACCGACTAACAAGGAGAGGTCGCGACGCGCCGATTCGAGTGAAGCTTTACATGGTGAAAGTAAATCCAAATCTATTAGATACATATTTCTTCTTTCGATCCAATGAGCCTTAGTTTTCAAGACATCTGGCTTTGAGTATTTACGCTTTTGAGCGCGGTCTACGCTCGACAGTCGCGAGTGGAGTGGTCTTCGCCTATTCAGTGGCGAGTGGAGTGGTCCACGCCTTATCAGTGGCTAGTCGAGTGGTCCACGCCTCGTAAGTTGTGAGTCAAGCGCTTAAACGATATCTCGGAAACTCAGGCACATGAGATCGAAAGAAAAAATACGTATCCAATGGATTTTGATAGAGTTTCATCTTATGAAGACCTAGTCGAATCAGTTAATTTGTTAATCTAGATACACTTCTTGAGTGAAAATAAAGTGCGTTTTCATATTTTGCAATAGAAAAACGGATTCTTTAAACAAATTTTATTAGAAAATGGACTTGCGGGATTTTACTAAGCGATTTTTTCGTTTGTAAATTCGCTCCGCACTCTGTCACTTTTACAAGGCAAAAAACACACAAAGTACTTTGTGATCTTTTTGATTTGTATTCTGATGACGTATTACATGCCTTTTACAAAATTTAGGACCCGCAAAGTACTTTGCGTATTTGTTTCTGTTATATTTCTGAACTTTTTCGACTTTGCTCATTTCTAAACAGTGGTCTTTTGCAATAACCAATAATAATTTTTAATTTTTATTAACACAGTAAGATTCAGCTTTCTCTTACGAATCCAATTATATCAGTACTCATTTTCCATGAAAATGGCACTTATGTATCTTTTTAGTTTGTACGGCAGAATAAGGAATCATCTAAACGCTGAAGTTAAGGAAAATCTTCCATTCAGCTGTTACCTTTTCTCTAAATTCCTGGTTTATTCAGAACTTTAGAACACTTTCAGATCATTTCTCTGAATTTGTAAAGCGTTTTAGGTGTTATTTAAGCTTAGAATTAGTCTTGATTTTTCAAATAATTCCTTCAGATTTTATAATTAGAATACTTTTAAACTGATTGCATATTATTTATCACAACTCCAGGCTTCGAAGCGCTCTATGGAACTAAAAAAATTATCAGAAAGTATCTTTTTGAAAAAAAGTGAGAAAAAAGTAGCCTTTTTAAATCAGTCTAAAACTAATTTTTTGAATAAAAAAGAAGTGTGAAAAATACTTTGAACTAAAAAAAGAATGTACTTAAGTATTTTCTTTCACACTTTTCACCAAAAAAATTAACAAGAAGAATTTTCAACCAAAGAAATGAATTTTCAACTAAAATGATGAACTTAAAAAAAAATGAATTTTTAACAAACGAATTCAACTTTCAACCAAGCAGTTGAATTTTAAACCGAAGAGATTTATTTTCTAGTAGAAAAGACGAAATTTAAACAAAATACACGAATTTGCAACTAAATAGTTGAATTTTCAAGTAGTTCATCTTTTTACGAAAACAGATTAATTTTCAACTAAATAGTTGAATTTTTAAGCAAAAAAAAATAATTGGAAGAAGTTTCTAAAAAAAAGATGAAGTTTCAAACCAAAAAGACGAAATGTAACAAATAAGTAGAATTTTCAACAAAGAAAGATTTTTCAGTCAAGAAAGAAAAACAATTTCAACTAAATTGTTGAATTTTTCAACCAAAAAGACAAATTTTCTAGAAAGCAGTTGAATTTCTATCCTACAAACATAAATTTTTAACAAGAAAGTTAATTTCCAACCAAATGGTTGAATTTTCAAACCAACAGTTGAAATTTAAACTGAAAAAGAGAAATTTTTAAACAAAGAGATGAATTTTCAACTAAAATGATAAATTTCCAAACAAAAAAATGAATTTTTAACAAACGAGTTGAACTCTCAACCAAGTAGTTAAATTTTCTACCAAAAATATGAATTTTTTACAAAGGAGATTAATTTTCTACTGCAAGAAACGAATTTTAATCAAAATACATGAATTTGCAACCGAATAGTAGAATTTTCAAGTAGTTCAACTATCATCAAAACAGATTAATTTTCAAACAAACAGTTGAATTTTTGATCAAAAAAGATTATTAGAAGAAATTTCTAACGAAAGAGATGAAATTTCAAACCAAAATGACGATTTTTTTTAAAACAGTTGAGTTTTCACCTCAAAAAGAAGAAGTTTCAAAGTAAAAAGACGAAATTCAACTAAAATGATGAATTTTCAACCCAAAAAATGAACTGTTAACTGTTGAAAAATCATGAAAACAACGGCGACCCGATTTCGAAAAAATAGACTTTTTTCAAATTTTTTTTTTGTATGGATTGAAATGTTTATTCATTAAATTCTCATGTAAAATTATTTGCTTTTTTCTTGAATTTCCAACTGCTGACAATTCAACTATTGAAAATCTAAGAAAATTAAAAATTGAATTTTCAACAGGGATTATTCAACTGTTCAAAAATTAACTCTTAAAAATTCAACTGTTGAAAATTACATTTTTAATTTGCTTCAATTTTCAGCAGCTGAATTTTGTAGTAAAGACAAATGTTAAAAATGTTCTATTTACATAATTTGACACGAGAATTCAGTAAATAAACCTTTTAATTCATAAATTTTTTTTTGAAAAAGCCGATTTTTGGAAAACCGGTAGCCATTGGAAAATAATGTTTTGGCAAATTGATAGTTATTGCAATGAAGAAATAATGGCATTAGCGGACAATATTGTGTGAAAATAGTGTCTTTAGTGACATTTTCTTCAAAATAGTAGCAAAATAGTGTCATCCCTAAAAAAAAGTGCCAAATAGTGTCAATAATGTGGTGAGTCCGAGGCCTGTGATCACCAAAAAGGAAAGAAAATTTAAATTCCATTTTATACGAGAACTGGTAGCATTAATAACTCAACGGTAAAGGACTCGATTGAATTATTTGATCCGCTAGCCTAATTTCTCATGTCGGGCAGCAAGGTCGTCGAGAAGGAGAGCGAGTCTTGCGAGTACATACGATAAATTACGCGGGAATGTAATCGCGAGTGTACATCGCACACTTTTACATTATCGTTCTTTTGAAAATTTTTCTCGGCACGACACACTAGGCTGAGAAACACCGAAAACTTGCGAAAATTTAGGATTTCATCGGACTTGTAAAAACTTGGTATAACAGGGTTTTTAAGGTAGCTGATTTCAATTTTGATGTCAAAAGTTACAAATTCAAAATGGCGGATCCATTATGGTGGCCAAAATTTAAAATTTTCTACACATTTACCTAAAACTTGGTAAAAGGGAGTTTATATGGTCGTTAATTTCAATTTTGACGTTAAAAGTTACAAATTGAAAATGGCGGATCCAATATGGTGGCCAAAATTTGAAATTTTCTACAAATATGCCTAAAACTTGGTACAAGGGGGTTTATAAGGTCGTTAATTTCGATTTTTACGTCAACAGTTATAAATTGAAAATTACATATCCAATATGGCGGCCAAAAATTTTAGAATTTTTACAGATTTGCCTAAAACTTGGTACAAGGGAGTTTATGAGATCGTTAATTTCGATTTTGACGTCAAAAGTTACAAATCGAAAATTACAGATCCAATATGGCGGCCAAAATTTTAGAATTTTTACAGATTTGCCTAAAACTTGGTATAAGGGGGTATTTAAGGTCGCTCATTTCGATTTTGAAGTGAAAAGTTACAAATTCAAAATGGTGGATCCAATATGGCTGCCGAAATTTTCGAATTTTTAAAGATTTGCCAAAAACTTGATACAAGAGGGTTTTTAAGGTCGCTCATCTCGAATTTGACATAAAAAATTACAAATTCAAAATGGCGTATTCAATATGGTAACCAAAATTTGTAATTTTCTACAGATTTTCCTAAAACTTGGTATGAGGGGGTTTATATGGTCGTTAATTTCGATTTTGACGTCCAAAGTTACAAATTGAAAATTGCGGATCCAATATGGCGGTCGAGATTTCCTAATTTTTACAGATTTTTCTAAAACTCGGTATACGGGGGTTTTTGAGGTCGCTCATTTCGATTTTGACGTCAAAAATTACAAATTCAAAATGGCGGATCCAATATGGTAACCAAAATTTTAAATTTTCTACAGATTTGCCTAAAACTTGGTATAAGGGAGTTCTTTAGGGTCGCTCATTTCGATTTTGAAGTCAAAAGTTACAAATTCAAGATGTCGGATCTGGTATGGTGGAAAAAAATTAAAATTTTACTACAGATTTGCCTGAGACTTCGTACAAGGCGGGTTTTTAAGCTCGTCAATTTCTATTTTGACGTCAAAAGTTACAAATTCAAAAGGGCGGATCTGGTATGGTGGAAAAAATTTAAATTTTGCTACAGATTTGCCTGAAACTTCGTACAAGGCGGGTTTTTAAGGTCGTCAATTTCCATTTTGACGTCAAAAGTTACAAATTCAAAATGGCGGATCCAATATGGAGGCCAAAATTTAAAATTTTCTACAGATTTGCCTAAAACTTCGTACAAGGGGGTTTACAAGATCGTTAACTTCGATTTTGATGTCAAAAGTTACAAATTGAAAATTACGGATCCAATATTGCAGCCAAAATTTTCAAATTTTGGCAGATTTGCCTAAAACTTGATACAAGGGGGTTTTCAAGGTCGCTAATTTCGATTTTGACGTCAAAAGTTACAAGTTAAAAATAGCGGATCGAATATGGTGGCCAAAATTTTAAATTGTCTACAAATTTGCGTAAAACTTGGGACAAGGGGGTTTATAAGGTCGTTAATTTCGATTTTGACGTCAAAAGTGACAAGTTGAAAATCACGGATCTAATATGGCGGACAAAATTTTAGACATTTCACGGATTTGCCTAGAACTTGGTACAAGTGGGTTTATGAGGTCGTTAAATTCGATTTTGAAGTAAAAAAATACAAATTGAAAATTGCAGATCCAATATGGCGGCCAAAATTTACAATTTTTTGTAGATTCACCTAAAACTTGGCACACTGGGATTTTTGAGGTTGCTAATTTCAACTTTAGCGTCAAAAGTTACAAAGTCAAATTGGCGGATCCAATATGGAGGCCAGAATTCTAAAACTTTTACAGATTTGCCTATAACTTGGTACAAGGGGGTTTTTGAGGTCGCTAATTTCGATTTTGACTTTTTGTTGTACATTTATTGTACATTTGTCTCTAATGAGTCGAAAAAGCAGATAGTCTCGAAGTCTATTTTTAATTCGTTTAATTATTGGGTGTTCTTTTTCAGTACACAAAAATTTTTCATAAGAAAGTAAATTTTATTTCGATCTATTAAGAAATTTTAAGAGACACATTAAGCAAAGATTTGTTGCAGTCTGCAGGGTTGCCTATGAATATTTGAGATTTTTTTTAACTGAGGTATTAATGATTAACTCAATTTACCAAAAGATACCTATTTTATTCAAATATAGTTTACTAATTTTAGAAAATTAGTAACTTTTAGAAATGTGTTATGGTTTTGGATTATTGCCTTTTTCTGTTTTTAAAATTGGAATAATATGAATAGAGTGGTTCTAAGTTAACCTACACTTTTATTTAAAGTTGGTTCAGGCGCACCGCACAATAGGAAAAAATTACTTTTTCAAATTCAAATTATAAGTAAATGAGTTTCGAAAAATATGAAATTTTTCAAACAATTTTTGTTCATTATAACATGATGGAATATCTTTAACTAATGTTACTCTATGAAACGTAAGCGATTGCAAGAATTTTCCTATTACTGTCAAGCACCGGAATCGTCAAATAGAAAAAATAGCCATTTTTGTCGTCGTATTTGTTTATTTATAAAGAAATTTAAAAACTAAATCAAAAATCAGGCTCAACAGCTCTCTAGAAAATCTTATCAATTTTTTTCATTTTTTTACTTGCAAATAATTAAAATGTCATCTTGGTACTCATAAACAACAAAATAAGTTTGCCAGAAGGATGTGCATAAAATTTGAGGTGAGACAATTAAATTCTGTTTTCTACCTTATTAATGTTAGGTATTGGACTATTTTCTAAATCTTGATATTGAAGGCTAAAACTTTCTGAATAACTTCCATGAAGTCTGTTGACATTCTCCAAACATATGCTTTTTACAAAAGAAATTTTGAACGATATAGTCGAAAAAAGCGACTGTGTGATCCAGCAAAGGGTCTTAGTTTCGCTCGTAAATGGCCATTTTTTTCATCATATTTGTTTATTTATAAAAAAATTGAAAAACTAAATCAAGAATCAGACTCAACAACTTTCTAGAAAATTTCATAAATTTTTTTTCAAATTTTTTACGTCCGAATCGGTCAATATTTGTGGGCTGTACGTTTTTTTGAAGCAAAAAAAAGTAATTTTTTCCCCACTATGAACGGTGTGCATTTCTATCGTCTCGAGAATAGTCGATATAATTAACGCAAGATTGGGACGAGATAAGCGATTCAGGAGCAACGAGGAGCAGGACGAGAATAATCGTTCTGCGCAATGAACATTGAACAGCGTTATGAGCGCGGCCGGATTGAATTACTCGGATTCATTTTTCACTTCGCTTTTACGGTCGTCGAGAGCGAGAGTACTCGATATAATGTATTCATGCGATACGAATAAAATTGCATTTCCTTTATTTGCGCTCGTTTTAACACTAGACGAGCCGCGGCTAATTTCACCGCTCACCACGAATTTAATGCTGCTCGATATTTTACGAGATTTTGCCTGATTATATCCGGCGAAGTAAAATCGGTACGAGGTAAAATCGTTAAAGTATGGAACGACGACAGACTCGGAATTACTCCATAATGGAGAAAAGTTAGATATCGTTTCAAATCAAATTGACCGTTGCAGTGATTCTGACCTTAAGTGCTAATTAGAAGAAGTGTTAAATGGACCGAGTGGTTAACGAGGAGTATTTTACTGCGAATTTTGACCTTGAAAATTAATTTCGATTTGACAATTTAGAGAGGCACTATCTGTATACGGATTAAATTTATCTCGATCAATAATTGAACGTCCATTAATTACTTGTTATGTGAGGTTTTATATTTTTACTCAATATATCAACAATATACCAATCATTTTCATTGTGAACGAGATTTCAAGGATTTTTGAGGCATTTCAGAGGGATACAAAGTATTTCAAGGAATTACAAATTTTTTGATTTCAAAGTATATCCACGGACTTTAGAAGATTTCGTATGATTTTAAAAGATTCGAAAGAATTTCAAGAGGATTTTCGAATATTATAAAAGATTTAAAAAGATTTCAAGGAACTTAAATGGCCTTTGAAAGATTTTAATGCAATTTCAAATTTTTTTTAGAGATTCTAAGAAATTAAGAAAGATTTCCGCGGGTTAAAAAGACTTTGATGGATTTCAAAGGATTTTACAGGATTTTAAGAGGTACCGGAGTATTTTCATGAATTTTGAAGTTTGTCATGTTATTTGAATGGGATTTCGAAGATGTACAGGGATTTCAAGGAATTTCATAAGATTTGCAAAGATTTTAAAGGATTTTAAGGGATTTTATTGAATCTGAAGAGATTTAAAGCGATCTCGATGATTTCACAGGATTTCAAAGGATTTTAAGAGATTTCAAAGTGCATCCACGGAATTTTTTAAGATTACGTATGATTTTAAAAGTTTTGAAAGAATTTCAAGAGGATTTTCGAATATTATAAATGATTTAAACAGATTTCAAGGAACTTCAATGGCTTTTAAAAGATTTTAATGCAACTTAAAATATTTTTATGGATTCTAAGAAATTAAGAAAGATTTCCGTGGGTTAAAAAGAGTTTGATGGATTTCAAAGGATTTTAAAGGATTTCAAGAGGTATCGGAGTATTTTCATGAATTTTGAAGTCTGTTATGTTATTTGAATGGAATTTTCGAAGATGTACAGGGATTTCAAGGAATTTCATAAGATTTGCAAAGATTTCAAAGGATTTTAAGGGATTTTAATGAATTTGAAGAGATTTAAAGCGGTTTTGATGATTTCACGGGATTTCAAAGGATTTTCAGAGATTTCAAAGTACATCCACGGAATTTTTTAGATTACGTATGATTTTAAAAGATTTGAAACAATTTCAAAGGATTTTCGAATATTATAAAAGATTTTAAGAGATTTCGAGGAACTTTAATGACTTTTAAAATATTTTAATGCGTTTAAAAATATTTTCAGGGATTCTAAGGAATTAAGAAAGATTTCTGCGGGTTAAAGAAGTTTGAAGGATTTTAAAGGATATTAAAGGATTTCAAGAGATACTGGAGTATTTTCATGAATTTTGAAAGCTGTCAGAGGATTTTAATGGGATTTTGAAGATGTAAAGGGATTTGAAGGAATTTTATAAGATTTGTAAAGATTTCAAAATATTAAGATTTGTAAGGATTTCAAAATATTTTAAGGGATTTTAATGGATTTAAAGAGATGTACAGCGGTTTCGATGATTTCATGTGATTTCAAAGGATTTTAGGGAATATCGTAAATTTTTGAAAGATTTAACGGAATTGCAAAGGATTTCCTAATATTATAAAGGATTTCAAGGGATCTCGAGGAATTTTAATGGCTTTGAAAAAATTTTAATGGATCTTAAATTATTTTTAGGGATTTTATGAATAAGGAACGATTTCCGCGGATAACAAAGGATTTTGAAGGATGTCAAGAGATTTTAATTGGATTTCAGAGATTTGAAGAAATTTCAAAAGAATTCAAAAGATTTCACGGGAATTCAAAAGATTTGCAAAGATTTCAAAGGATTGTAAGGAATTTGAACGGATTTTATGAGATTTAAGGCGGTTTCGATGATTTCAC
>JAUMHM010000085.1:21268256-21283334 GCA_032362435.1 Melikaiella ostensackeni
GTCTTCGCTCGGACAGTCAGCGCCGTATCAGAAGTTATTTTTATCGCGACTCTCGGCGCATATCCTTTTGTACGTGTACCGGGTTCAGAGACTATACATGCGGTCCTGAGTGTTTACTCACTCGTCTCTTTAAATCCAGTTGAAACTAGATTTTTAATAGCCTCCGCGTACTGACCGAGCAAATAAATTCCAAACAAAAAATTTTTAAAAGTAAGTACCACCCTATTGTGTAAGTATGTACCACTCTCTATACTTGTACAAAAATATTCTCAAGGCGTTAATAAATTACATCCTAGGTGTTAAACATGACAATTCAGTTTCGCAATAATGAATTCCCCTCGAGAAAAACGGCAAAGTCACAAATCGCCGTTGCTTAAGTTGTAACTGCCACGTGTTTTCAAGCAGGTGTTAGTGTCTAGTTACTATCATAAGAACAAATCTCGCGTTTTCCTATTTTGTCTAGGGAATGGGCTCGGGTGCGCTGCAGCCTGGAGAATAAACAAAGTAGGAGGTTAGTCGCAATTGAACCTGCGACAGAGGCACGAATCACGTGCGCCGCTTTATGGCACCCCGAGGGGCGTCGAGCAAGCGACGCGACGCGACGGTATCTCACGACTGCGAATCCCGTCGCGGTGCGTTTACACGTGGCACCTGTGTAAACTCCTTCATCTAATTCCTGAATCGTGTTTTCTGCCCTTCTAAGGTTACTAGTTCCTTGCGAACCTCGGTTATCCCTCGCGGTTACAGTCGAGCTATTTTCGTCGTACAAAGTGCAAACCAACAGCCACTTCTTGAGCAATTCATGAAAATGGGCTCTTCTAAACACTGAATCCCAAAGTGTCAAATTTCGATATAAAATTTGACGACTGCATAACTTCGTGTTCTCTCTTTCGCAGCGTATAAGAGTGTCTCTTACGCACGCTTGTTTCTTTCGTACGCTTTTCTCATTCGTATCAGTCCTTAAAATTAAAATTCGAACGATTTTTAAAATTGTCTTCCAGGACAATACTTCTCATTCGGAATCCACGCGTATCCCCTTTTGATCGGGAGCGATTCAGTTCCTTATTTCGGTCGTCGACGTAATTCTTCGTAAATAATGCTGTTATATCCTTGATGTAGCCCACACTTTTTCCCATATTGTGCAACGATTTAATTCATTTTTGGATAAAAATTTGACACCTCTGGACTTACAGTGTATCTGACAATCGAGCATGTCGACTCGACCTTGTCTGGCAACTTGAGCAGGTTCTTAAGGGTGTGGCTTAGTCCAGCTTAGAATCTAACGCCACAGTGCAGAACGAATCCCGTCGAAGGCAGCACGCGCGGTTTTCAAAGTCGCTGGTATAACAAGTTTTAAGGAGGCACGCATGCAACGTAATTCCTTATCTTAATCGCATGAGACAGTAAGACTTACGGTAAGATTACCAGCTGGCAACCGTTAACGCGGCCTAGTCTTTTGAAACGCCACAAGCCGAGTTATGCCTCCCATCGTACGGATTTTACATGTCGATGCCTTGAATCAGAGGTTTGTCCCGGAAATAGCCGAGGGAATTCATTCCCCGAGGATTATGTCGAGTTAGCATGCGATAAACTAGCGTCTAACCACGGTTGAAATAGATGGATTCCTAATAGAATGAAGGCATTTAAACATGTCAATGCATGGAATGTAAAACAAAGCTCACAAATTTCCTGAATACTCTGGTCCGAATTTAAGTTAAAAATCAATCATTCGAAACAACAGTAAATAGTAAGATAATATCAGTTTGCTGAAAACGTGTTATCATTTCAAAATGAATAATTGTATCTTTAGCTAGTGTGGAATCTTTTGTGTGGTGAGTGATCTTTAATTAAATGGTCAGCATTTTTTGTTTTAATTTGTTTGTTTCCACTTGCGAAGTTTATTGGAATTATATTTTTGAAGGTCTTCGTGGTGTAAAGTTTTTCGCTTCCGGGGCTTCTAATGAGATAACTGAAGCAGTGAATCAGTGAGTCATTTGTTCAAACTTCCTTGGTGGAGTTTCCGAATGAAGACAAAGATGGTGATCATTTCATATCGTGTTATCGTGAATCATAAAAGCAGTGTTCCGCCTAACTGTAGAGCTTACTAGTTGACGAGTTTGCAGACTTTACGGGGTCCATTAACCAATGGTTAGTCCGGTCTAGTTTAGACCGTTTGAACCCGTTCGCGTGAGTCTGATTGCGGGTTGGACAACTTGAATAGTTGGATAATGGCGGCACCCACCTCTCGGTAGCGGTACCTTCCCTATCTTTACAAGGTAGTTGCTCTTACACTTAACTGACAAGTCATACCCCATTGCCTCCTTTTGCATTGTCGCTTTCTCGGCAGTCATCCTTCAGTCATTATTCAAACTCCTAATCGGAAATTCGTTCCCCACTTCCTAATTCCATTTTCTCGTTTATTAACTTTACATTCACTTTCATGGGATCACAATTTTAAAAACCTCTGAGTTTCCCAAGTTGAGTGATCAGCAGTTTAAGTAAACACATCATTCGAGCTTTTTAAGCAAGAGATTTATGTCGACTATTATTACAATTATCCCCAAATCTTTTATCTTTTTAATGATCGCATTTAAGAGTATTTTCGTTCTCTATAGTCGGCGCCACGTCGACTCGATTAGTTAAATCGTGGAGCGCGGTCAAGCCGAGGGCTGAAGGCATCGTCACAGCCGAAACTCATTTTAAAAATTCCTGAGGGAGAAGTATGTAATTATCTGGGAATAATGGACACCCTAGGCGGCCCGTGTAACTTTGGTCCAGCGAATGGGGCCTGTAGAGAAAACCCAGCCGGAGATGTATCGTCCGCCGGTTGCCAAGCGATGTATGAATTATGTTTTTTTTTCTTCTTAGTTGCCCTCCACCATTTTGGCTTTCTCGTTAGGTCCGCTTTAACAAAAGGGTCTCATGAATTAGATTCAAGTCGACGCCTTTTAGTTTCGCAACGAGATACTAATGTCTTAAGCAAACTCGACCGTCGTATTAAAAAATCCCTCGACTTTCAGAGAGTATTACGGAAGCCCTGGGAATTTAAGGTTTAGCCATATAACCCATCAGCATCAATTTTCTCTCGTATACAATATTTTGAAATACGGTTTTACCTCGTTTGATCATAAACTTCCACCATTCTTTCGAATATAACCTGAATGCAAGTCTCACCGTTAGGATTGGTTAGGGTCTGTTTGCCTCAAGCCATAATGATGGCTGTATATCACGCAAGGTTATATTAAAACATTGGTCATATTTTTCTCATCAGCAAGGCCTGGAAAAGCAAAGAAATTTTGTAATCAGATTGCTATCACACGGCTCATTAAACTTATTAAATTATTAGGATTGTGTGTGTAACTTTCCTTTATAATCTTAATACTCCTCAGACATTAAAATAAATGCATGTCATCCTAAAGCTTTTAATCAATAGAGGTGCCTATTAATCACTTCTAAGTGATATGCCATAGCGGTCATTCATTACAATGCAGCATAATTATTTAATTAAAAAGTTAAATAGATCCGTGAATTCAATGAGCTATCACTGCACGATAGTACCTGATTTGAAAACAACTGATATAAACAATTGATAAAATCAGTCGATAACGGAACAACTGATCCTACAAGACTTTTCCTGCCTCAATGCTCTCAGGTTGCTCTACAACTTTATCCGCTTGACCTTCTTACTTTGAAAATCAGGACTCGCAAAAAAAAAGTTTGAAATGCGATAAGTTATCGATTGGGCAAAGATACAAGATCATTTGTCTAGTTGAACCGAATGTTAGCCTCACTGGTGGTATACTTGGAAGATCTTGACGAATCGCATTCGATAGTAGTTAGCAACACGAAGGTGGATTCGTATCAGTGACGTGCAAATCGATCTCCGGACGCGACCTTCGGCACGAAACAGGCGTTTCTCGCATCAGGAGCCTGTAGCACCACTCGGTGGATACCTACACCTAATCTCGTACCTGTTTCTTGCTCGAGGTGGCTGCATCTCTCCCTCCTCGGCACTTCATCCCGTTCTCCACTGACGATGATTCCTCTCCCGTTTCTCGTTCGCTCCTTCTAATTCCCGCTCTATTATATATCCTTCGCTAGACTCTTCTTCCACCTAAGAACCGGCCTGCAGTGTCTCGCCTTTATTTGGGCGGAGCAAGTCTTCCTCTCTGGGCCAGATGCAGCACGAATGCAGTTGGGGACCCTCGACCCACACCCCTTCTTCTCCTCCAGGGGCCCAAAACGAGTTTTAAATTGCTTCAAGCCCGGGGATTTGAATGCGAAAACATGCGAAGATACAAAACGGAACGATCAAGCGCAGCTGATCACGATTCTACATACATTTTTGTGTAAAGATAGGAATTCCTTTAGATAGATCAAAAGTCAATTTTTGTATGTGAGTTTTGTCCCGAAAAGTTTCTCTTTTGTTGGAATGTTTTCCTCGTGTGCCCTTAAGCTAGACCCAAAAGAAGGGGGGTGAGACTTAGGCCAGAAATTATGCGGCAGGTGGTCGAACGCAACTTGTGTTCAGCAAGGAGTAACCAGCGCTTTAATCTGAATTATGATCTTACGTATGTATAAGCGAACATGGGTTTGCCGATGAGTCAGTTTTATGAACTAGCACCATTTTATCGTACCTCTTCGCGTTCTATCCCCCGGAAGTTGGATGCTGACCATCAAAGGTGAGCGAGTATCGTTGAACACTTTTATAAGATGCAACACGCACGGAAAAGAGATAGAAATTCATCATCAAGATATCAACTGAAGATGAAATCGGAGAGCTACTGTTATGTTTCACCGATGCATCGATGCGCACGAGAAGGTCAGGACGATCTGACATCTAATATTAAAAGGTTTGATTTGCATACGTCATTTCAAAACGAAGTGAATAAACATTCAGACGTGAGCTGTTTAAAACGAACACCTAGCAGATTTTCCGGGTATTAAGTGATCAAACACCACTTTGATGGATCTGTTTTTTTAGTCACTTTTCAGACTGCTGGGTTTTTGATCAGATCAAATTTGCTGAGCGAATTCAATTGGCGGCTTGTTAGAACAATTCCTTCGCGAAATGATCCTAGATAATGATGTCTTGGCGAGAATGGAATCCTGTGAAGTGGTTCTTAATCCTTGATATGTAGAAGACGTTTCTAAATCAGATATGGTCGTTAGATCCCGATGTAGGCCGTGACCCTCATCTCGGAAATTTGACAAGAAAGGTAGGCTTCACAACCTCCGAAACTGACGATCTCGTTATACATGCGTGTATGCTTTTACTGCTTCGGATGCTCCTCGAAAAAATGTGTATTAGATTTATTATACAATGTGATGGACAGCCTTCTAGATCGAATGGACGTTGTCATTTCGCGAGCAGTGTTCTGACACTTAAAACTCAGAACATCTCGCTTGAATAGAAGGAATTGTAAGCTTCTTCGGGCTTCCAGACTACGGAACCTTCGTTTGCTCTCGGTTGCAATCATCACGTGACGTGAATAGCATAACCTTTGACTTTCTGGCACTCCATTGCTACCAGCCAGAAATCTTGTGAGAGCTGGGTTGCTCGTGGTAAAATTAGTTACCCATTGTACCTTCCATTCACAAATGTCCGTCAAGAAATTCAGTTTTCCTTATTGCCCTCGCTAAATGGCCCAGCATTTCAATACAACCTCGTGGGTCCTTTCACGAAACAAGCGTGCATTACGCTGCAATAAATCATGCACGATGAAACGAAAAATGCATGAATGGGAAAAGAATTGCAATCAAATTATGCTCTCGAGTGGAAAGAGTTATGAATTGCGTTGCCGAATTGTTGAGTTAAAAGGATGCTGATTCGATCTTGGAGCCGATTACCAGCCACAATATTGGAACATTTTCTGACACCATTGTGTCTTACTTTAACCTATTATCTTCATTCATGCTGACTAGCTGAAAATCTCAAAGTGACTTGCAGTAGTGTGGTGATTCTCATAAGCAGGACTGAATTGTCTGCGGTTGACGAACAAGATTCAGTTAAGAAATCGAGCACAATATACGTCTCGTGACACAGCATGATTATTATAAGCATTTAGCTATATCGGTTTAAGGTTGACGCATGTGACAAACTCTTATGACTTTGTTAATACCGGCAGTCAAATCCCATTGCACGATTGATCTTCGCCTACTAGAGGACGCTCATATTCGTGCACGTTATTGGCCGTGACTGTGATATAATAGATTCGATTTGGTCCCCAGCGAATCACGGTCGTTTCTCTGCCTGACTACACTTCCTTTCCATGAGACCTTGACCTCAGAACAGGCAGCCGTGATACAATCGACACTGTCGTCGAACGCGTTGGTTACTACCTTATCATTTGTCGTAAAGTCGGCCAGCTGTTTTGTCTATAGTTATAAATGCAACCCATATGAAATCTAGAGTACCGCTATTGGTACTTTTCCCTCGAACAAAACACAAATCATGATAGCGATCACATTGTTAGCGATTGCCGGTGGCTTGCAATGATTTTTCATGGCTGGCGCGTAAGTGGCGCTAAAATATCCCGAAGAGTTTTGCGCTACTGAAGCGACTTGCTGGTGTAGACTTGTCAAGGAATGATCGACCAGTTAGAATTCTTCCGGTTCATCTCTCCTCTAATTGTATCTCATTAAGATCAGAACTTTGCATAAGACTCGTTTGGTCCCTATTGCCATTTCTACCTAATCGTGACATGGCAGTTGTGCCGACGAGCCTTTTCATCGATACATGATGCAAATTCGCGCGGAAAAGCGTAATTTTAATGCCAATTCTCGTGCACATCGGGTACGACATTGTTCCGCGCGGTCAGCATCTACTTAGGTCATAGACTCTTAGATCCTATCGCATCGAATTGTTGCGCTATCAGATCACAACATTACATTATTTCACATGTACATGTGTTTCGTATGAGATACGATGAGCATGATCTTTGTTATGTATAATTATATATCATACCGCAGTTCATCCTTACTTCCTCTTTGGACGAAATTTTTTTCGAAGGAACATGTGAAGCATTTTAATGTTGGGAGTAGCTATTGCTACAAATAGAGGAAGATAATAACTTGTATAGAAGTAACAATGATAAGCACGCATGATCAGGAATCAGGAGGATAACCGGTTGGCCTGGTTTCTAAGCTTGGATGAATCTGGAGACACCTGACGAGAGGAAAGTGGTTATATCGATGAAAGGATGTGCAACTCAACTGTGGTACAATCTCGCACATGAGCCGGTTGATTAGTTTGAATAGGTAGGGCAAAATGATAAAGCCGATTAGAATCTCTTGCTTGGGTACCGTTATTGCGAATGGGTAGAACGATGACAAGGACGAATGCTCAAGATGTTGCAAAAAGCGGTCGTTACATGGCTATTCTTCCAAGAATTATCGATCATTCACTAAAAAGCAGCAAGGTCGTTCCTGCCGTTTAAATACCAATTGATTGACAAGTTGAAGCTAATGACATCGTTGGAGATTGCATTATATTCACAATTAGTCACAATCGTCAGCAGATCCTCCAGCTCGTTCTGAGATGAAGGAATTCTGTTAACGTAACGTCAAGTATTTCATCTAGACATTTTATCGCTACTTATGTCTCGTCTTGTCGTTTCAAATCGCTTCGACAAGAAAAGAATAGATTTATTCGAATCACAATTTTTTGAGGCGTAACTGATTATGACAGATATTTTTTGAAGTTACAAATCGCAGAGATACTGACTCGAATTTTGTGACAGATGATATCTTATATAACAGATAGAAAGTTTTGGAGAGGGCTGTTCCGTCTTCCTGTTTCTTGACTTTCCACACATCCATCTTGAGCCGAAGCCTCGTTAAATCGCGGGGAATCCTCTGGATGTCGTTCCACTTCCAAGGAGAAGATACTGGAGTCTCATGCAGTCGGAATACCGCGGGAAGAGGAACGATGTCGGGTAGAGAACAGGAGGCCATTATCCGACACACCAACCATCGAACCCAGTAGCTAACCATCCGACCAATGAACCAGCTAACCAACCAAGCGCCAAAGCCTATTACCATTTGTTCTGCTGGCCGCGTGATGGAATAGGAATTCAAACTTTTACGTGAATAAACTAAGCAAATTTATAATAATAAGGAGTATACCACAATTGCATTCCGGGTTTAGGAAAGGCGCCAGGTTTCCAGGATTGCTCATCAGGGAGATGAATAAAGAGGCAGAAAAACGCGACGATGAAGGAGGCAAGGAAATAGAGTCTTAGAGGAAAATAGAGGAAAATGAGCAGGAATACTAATACCCTAGGGAGCGCCGCTCTTAGGCAATTAGCAATGAAGTCTGTTCCCAACACTTTTTCTGCGATAAATTGTAACATGATTATGTTTGAATTCGTCAGGTTCATTATACTGAAAAAATAGATTGTACCCGGTAACGAAAAATATATCTTGTGCAAACGTATTCATAAATAACATTAGTTACCTACAAAAAATCATCTTCATATTTTAGAAAAAGGTTATAGATGATAGCACTAATATACCTTTCTTTACGGGTTATTATCCTCTAGTTTTTAACATCCACTTTATATAATTAGTTTTTCTCGGCAAATGTAATTAATTGAAGAAATACTCTTCGAGGATGGGAGGACTATTCTAAGCTCAGATACTTATTTGCTATACTGGGTAATCGAAAGGCAAACATTCAGAGAACGTTAGCTGGTTTGAAAGATTACAGAGCGGGAGCAAACAACGACGCATGTGCGTGAGCATTGTCTCTCAGGAGCCGTAAATACTTCCACCTAGAGCACTTTCGCTGGTCGCTGTCCCGAGAATCACAGAAAGACCGTGAATTTTTCACCACCAAAGAATCCCAGACAAACACGACCAGAATACTGGGAAGTTATCATCATTGTCTTCGCATTAGTTGAAAAATTGTCTCTGTGTACTTGAATTTAATTGTCTTTTTTGAACAATATCAATTGTTAATATGCATTACTCTGATTTTGAAAATCATCTGATAAAAAGTTTTAATCTGAAAGATGATTTTCGAACAAAGGATCAGCACGACAAGAGTGAAGATGATTCGGAAGATAATATAACGACGTTAAGATGCTTCAAGGGACACTCGGCGGGGCTTGTGATTGAAAGTGGTGCGTCTCTACGAATGACTAGCACCCTATTCTCTCTACCGTAGCAAATCGCAGATTCGCGATCTTCCTCACAGGCAGATGCACCGGGCCTTGTTGGTCGACCCTTAATGAAGTCTGACAAACGAGGCCGGTCGCCCATGCACAAAGTCGAAGGAAGCACGACCACTCGATGACGGTTAGGGACACCATGTAACCCGGGAACACCACAACAGATTCATGTTGTTTCGTGTCTCATGCTATAAGCAGCGGTTCGAAGGAAGTGAAACCGAACATAGCGCTTGAAGATTACTGTTAAACATCTCTCAAATTTTTAAGTTATATGATACAGCATTCTACTTTTTATCTACTTTTCATTATGCTTCCGCAGATTTTTTTGTTTTACCCTTAGGGAGATTTGGTGGGTTGGATGTCTCTTGTAATTGACCGTAAGGCCCATTATTGAAGCCCAAATGAAAAAAGTTACTTTGATTTGAGAGGACACCCATTTTCTTCCTCCATTTTTAGATAAGAATGACTTCTGCCTGTTGAAGTTTGTTTGCTGTAAGATAAACAAGAAAAACTATTTAAAGAAAGCTTTTCTTTTAAAAATACAAACGCAAATGGGCCAGAGAGCGATGAGCCTATATATTTTGTGTCGTTTCCCAAAATTTCAGGGAGATATCTCTACTTTAAAAATAAGGCGGAAAAAATACATGGGAAACATGGCAATTTATGACGTCATAGTTTATCATTTGCCCTTAAATCCTTTCTAATGACTAATAAACGTCACTCGAAACGTATTTATCGCAGCGTGTTTAGTGTTTTATAGTTTCTGAAGCAGCTTCTCTCTTCATAACTCTGTCTGGCCTATGCTAAGTCTGCCACAACTTCGTGGACGGTGATTTCAAACTAGGGGGGAATCGAATAGAAGGCTCTTCTATTTTCATTGTCGTATTGCCTCTGCTTCGGCTGTCATTCGTGGTCCTTAATGTTCTAGCAGTAATGCAGCGAGGGGAGAAAAGCAAGAGTTGTAAATATGAAGAAGGAGAGCGAAAAGCAATAGTGGCAAAGGAGCAAAAAGCAAGTCGGCAAAATTTACAGTGACCATAATCGCAGTTAAGGTGCCTACACAGTGCAGCTGTTGCCTGCGTCGTCTTGCTCTCGTAGATCCGCGAAGCGACATTGCCAACACTGCCTGTATAAGTTCCACCTCACCTCGTCTACCTTCAACCCCAATCGGCTGCGAAAATACGAGTCGCTTAATGGAGTGTAGAGCTATTTATTATTGGGTCCCTCGCGACCAATCGACTCTCGCCCAACCAGTCGCCGATTGCAAGACATTCGATTTCGAATTATTGTCGTTGTATATCAAGCCCCTGCGGACTTTAAATTAGGGTTTCCAATCTCTGACAATGAGCACTGGCAATCGATGTGCCCGACCCATCCTTAATGAAATCTTTTTTTTCTGTTTCAGGTAAGTTACCTACTGGAAATACCATATTAGGACTCGCAGGTTCAATCTCTGCTTTTGGAGGGTGGCCACTGAACTGGGAAACCGAGAAGCGACAGCAAATTTAGGTTTTGACCGCGAGTTTTTGTTATTGATTGCTTTAGTGGAAAAATCTATTCAAACACTTTAAATTTTACTTGCTTTCGTATGATATATGAGTGGCTACCCTCTGTTAATGAGTAAGCTACGTGGACAAACTTCCTATCGATTTTTTCTAGGTATGTAATAAATATCGTTATTAACTGTCTAGCAAAATCGCAAGCTAGCACACTCTTTGGCGGCATTAAAGCTCCGAGCATGGATACGCCTTAATGCCTTTATAAATTGTATCAAGCGACAAGCCATGTCAGCGTTGTTAAAACCGCACCAACAACTCTCGTCCGGATAAGCAACACTTTATCACTATTTTCTTCAAACGATAACAAGCTTCAGTTCAGGTTTCGATAATTCTAATTTCCTTTCAAGAATTATTTTATCTAAACTGTTTTCTAAAGAGACAAGCTATAAAAACCTTAACGTTAAGTTTTATTTCTGTAAAAAAGCAAAATAACAGTAAAGGTAAAACCACTCTGTACGTCATCTCTTCCAGCTGCTCGCGTACGCCAGCATAGCCTTTGTAAAATGAGATATATTATCGCGTAATGAGCGCTAGCACATCCATTAAACGGACGCGTGTATCGGTGTAAACGCATCTCTTACGTGTCGCGCCTTTCCTCCGCGTTGGTCTCGCAATGGCAGAAAGCACGAGGTCGAGAGCATTCGCGGAAGTGTCTGGAGAAGGGTTGACACGGCAAATATTGCCGTCGTAAATTTCACCAGTGTGCTTCTCTCACCTGAGCGTTACGTTGGCTCCCGTCGGTGCCAACCTTTTGCACGCCTCGCTGCCCGGCATTGCTTTCCGTATGCTGTTTTATGATTGCGGATACGTTAGATTGGTGCCCAACGCTTCAAAATTACGAGACGCTTTAGAATCACTTTTTCCATCACTAATCACTCTACCTCTCTACACTACTTCACGCCATATTTCAGCTATTTGTACTCACAAGGAAAGGTCGCGAGATGCGTGACACCGATTCGACTGGGGCTTTACAGGGTGAAAGTGTATTAAAATCCATTAGATACGTATTTTCATTTCGAACCAATGGGCCTTAGTTTCGGAGATATCGAGATTTGAGTATTTATGTTAGAGCGCTCACCTCGCTATTGCCGAGCGTGGAAACTAAGGCCCATTGGATCGAAAGAAAGAATACGTATCTGTCGGATTTTGATTTACTTTTACCTGTGAAGCTCCAGTCGAATCGGCATCCCGTATCTCGTGACCTCTCCTTGTCAGTTTCTTTTTCTTCGAAAAATACTATGAAGTCATCTTCTCTCAGCTTTTTCATGGAATTTCGCGGAATCTACTCGGATGTGGTTGACCCTTTCTGATCAAATGATAAATCAAATTTAAAGAAGTGAGAAACTATTCTTTCCTCGTGAACGTGGTGCAATGTCAGAAACGTACTCAGCTGGTATTTTGTGTCGCGTCACGTTTTCCTGTGGTCGCCATAAAGCGTGCGTGGTACGAATCAGACGGCATATCGAAGGCAGAGGTTCTTGTTACTCTATTTTTGCAATTTGATCGGTACTCAGTTGGTACTACCGGTCCCTGAGACCGTCACAAAAACACCCATCGTCAGTACTTCTGCCCTCGATCAAGCCACTTCTTCTGGCCACTTGTCTTCTTTCCCCGTTCTCCACTCTGCCTTTCTCCTTTCTCACTGACTTCTCTGGATGAGAAGAAGAAGATGCTGATCCTTCGGTGGTTGCGCACCCGCTCGTTGGCTTGCGGTGGAAACAAGAAATGCCGGGCTTGTTCCTGGTAATCGGACGCATATCGTTGGAAAACGCTCCAGGGCTCGCAGCTCCCAAGAAACCGCGACGTTGGAAGTAGGGCTTGCTCATTCGATCGACTACACGAATAAACAATTGAATTATGATCATTCCTCAGTCGTGATCCAATAAGCGAGTAACAAGCTTTCACGAATATGAATCTTTGATTTAGCTAAAGTAATTTCTTGCCAAGAAGCTTATCTACTATTTCCCCAAAAGAGCAGCCCTATTTACGAGAGATTAAATGGAATCTAAGGCAGCACTAGAGTACTGAATGGGACATTGTTTTGCATCTTTGTAACCTATTTTTAGTTTAACGAGAAGATACTTACCATAAACTTTACGCGAGGTGCTTGATGGCACTTGAAATTGAATGTTAGTACCCGCAGAGCTGAACCTAAGCCGACTAGAATGATCTCACTGAACGAGTTACGTTGTCGATTCGCGTGAGGAAGTTAATCGCAGCGATACTTTAACGACATCTTAACGATACTTTAACGCTCAGTTTGCAAAGAATAGCTCGTACCAGCGAAATAGTCTGAGACATGCAAAATGTTTTCAAAGCCCTTGCAATACTCACTAATTGGCCTCGCTGATATTTTACTGTCCGCCACTTAATATCTCGTTTGCCCACCATTCAAGAAAACCTGATCCAGTCGTACTTTCCAGCCCTCCCACCGAGATGTCGGTCATCTTGGTCACGAACTTTTCGCAAAGTTATGACTTATTATCCAATCCGAAACCTCCAATTCCTACAAGAAGCACTAACTTGGTATGCATCAGGATAATTTAAAGTGCAGATTAATTAAGATTAATTTGTGACTTGATGCAATTCAACGGCGTATAAGTGAAAGAAATGGCATACTCATTCTTGCAGGATCCAAGATGCAATCTTTTCTCAACTGTATCTCACTTTCCTTTCAAAAATCCATCGACGACTCTTCGCTGATTAATTATTGTATCAGGCATTCGCGCAGGGCTCGAGTAATGGGACTCGAATGTGGCGGTTCGCCGGAGGCAACAGGTCAGGGCTGTTTGTTGAGATTCCTGCTGGTGTTCTACGCAACACCTGCAGAAACTCTAATGCCCTATGTTCCTGATCGTGTAACGCACGATGCTGATGAGATAATGATCGTCGTCAAGAAAGTGGCGATGACGGAGAACGGATTGGCACTCGTGAAGCTCCCTGCCGATGATTTCTCATTTCCGATCCTCCGACCTCTGATCCACCGATGGTTTAATGCCAATTGATCGACATTGACGCAATGACGAATGGACTTCTTAAAGAAAAAGATTGCCTATCTATTCTTCGATTCGTTGCGTTAAATCCGCGATAATCTAACTCGTCATCTCTCTAATTGCTTCTAATGTCTCTTCCTCTTTTCGTTTGTTTGATAAAAAGGTAGGTTATCGATTGAGATAGCTTTTATATACAATAGTATATCCGTATAGTATATCCTTATTCTTTATATTTCTTAACTGAAGCCATAGATTGGATCCGTCATGTTCTTTCCAATATTATCCAAGCAGATTAGACTTCTGTCTTACTGGTCAGTTACAGAAAGAAAGGACTGATGGATGGAGCATGTTACTTGTCCTTCGTGCGTAGATATGAGAACGCACCATCCCTCTTATAGGAATTGGTACGCATTCCAAGATATTTAGAGGCACACCTTTGACGCTGCCTTGTTGACTGATACACAGTGCTCGTAATTACAGGGCCTGTCACATCAACTAGCCCTTTCGGTCTTCGGTTATCCATCGGTTGAGCCGACACCAGCTGCAATTACGATCCGATCCTAATATTAATCAACGCAGACGCCCTCTGCGATTTACTCTTACATCAGCTTTTTCAGGGGCTACAATTAGCGTTACATTAGCCTTTGCATGCTGCTAGGTTTGATGATCGCGATGATGATAAAGTTGTGACAGCTTCCGGTCGACGGTAATTTTGTTGAGGCTCGGATGTACAACTTATTTATTTTTATTTCTTTTTCGACTTTCTGAAGAGAAACACGACTAGTAAGAATTCTTTCCCCGTTTTAGTGAGAAGGTTCACTAGTTTTAATTTTAATAAAATTGAAACTTTAAGAATTGTATCTTTTGAAATCCTAAACTTCAAAAATTGAACCATTTTAATAACTTAAAGGCGACAGCAGTTCAGCAGTTTTTAATTTAGATAAAGAACATTACACATTTAATTAGACAATTTTGAGTTAATATAAGGATGATAAAACAGATCTTGGAACAGTGTATGCAATTATATTTTCAAAAATAGAAATATTATCAATGGTAGTATTGCTTCTTTAAAAAAAGATTGTTGTTTATGAAAACAATTCAAACGTACAACAATTGTTATTTTAACAAATTTTTTCTGCCTTTTTCTCACTCTCTAAATCTGAATTAGTAAAAATTCAACTAATGGAATCAGTACTAAGGATTTCAAGTGATAAATCAGTTATTTTTTTTAAAATTTCATTGATTGAAATAGTAAAATACATTGTACCAGTCTCACTTAAATTATTAAATGACATCTTTGCTGGTTTTTTGAAAGACATCGTTTTTTTTTTATTGACCCAAAGTATATAAAAT
>JAUMHM010000085.1:21283434-21295973 GCA_032362435.1 Melikaiella ostensackeni
ATAAACCATACGGTCGACACAATCCTAATTTTAACAAACAAAAAACTTTTTCTTTTTTATTTAACCTATACAGAATACAGATTTTTCTTGTCTGTTGTTTTCTCATATTATCACTATTCATATAATTATGAAGTTACACTTGTCATAAAGAATATAGATAACTAAGTAAAATATTTCGTGCATTAAAGTCATTTGTGTAGGATCATTTACGTTACAAATGTTAAAGAATTATATAATTACGTGTTTGGAAAGTGCACATGCGTGTAGTAAGAATTATGGCTTCAGGGGGGTGCCACGGAGTCACCCCCCCCCCCCCTAAAACTCAGATTTACATACAAAAAATGTTCACAACGATCATCAAAATTCCCAGAAATTTTTTTTTATTTTGTTTTAAATTTCAGACTTGTAATATTAGATCAGTTTTCAATCGGTAATGTTTCTAATGTAATAATCGATTTTAAATTCAATTATTAAAAATGAAAAATTTCTGATTTCAATATTGTACATTCGCCAACTCAAAGCTTTAGTGGATTAGTAATCATTTCAAGTTTAAAACGTACAAAATTAAATAATTTGAAAATTAAAGTTTTTGCAAATGCACAAGTTCGAATTTAAAGTGTTCAGGATTGAATAATTTCAAATTTAAAAAGTTTGTAATTAAATATATTCTTATTTTAGAGATTGAGGGCTCTAAATATAGAAATTCTTCGAATTTGCATGCCATTTCAATTTATAAAAAAGTAAAAGTTAAAAAGTATTCCAGATTGAAAACCTTTAATTAATAAATTTTCAAAATTCTGTCTATCTGCGAATTTAGACGCTAATTTGTTGTAAAACAATTCAATTTAAATTTAAATTAAAAAACACTCGAAAATTTAAGTTATGCTGCTCAGAAGAAATTGATTAATTTTATTGAAACTAATGCAGTTTTTGATTTTAAGGCTTCGAAAGCAGTTTTTAGAATTTTAAATCTTATAGCCACGAAATGGTATAAAAATTCAAGTACATACTGAGGATTTTCAATTTGTAATTATATTGAAACTTGAATTGGATTTTAAAATTTGGGAGCAAACACCAATCTGAAAGTCTTAAGTTGTCAAAGATGGTTTCTTTATCTTTGAAAATATGTCAAATCATAGTTTAATTAGTCTCATTTTATCTGATTATTTTTCTTCACTGAATTTTTCTTCCTCCATATCTTTGAAAATATGCCAAATCATAGTTTAATTAGTTTCATTTTATCTGATCATTTTTGATATTGATATTTTGTTCCGTTATAAAAGTGCCTAATTTTTCTCTAATACGAGTAGGGTTGTCCGTGTGTGGTTTTCATTTTTTTAAAATATTGTCCTGGAAAAGTCCTAGGTTAGGCCTGGAATTTTGAAATCGAAATTCTGTAGTAACCGTAGCATAAGAACAGGAATAAAAAATGTTTATGAAAAGTATCATCAATTTGTAACAGAATAGCAGATGGAGTTAGTAAAATCGTTTAAGTTTAACATTAAAAAGAAACAATTTTTTAGAAATTCAAATCACCATCCATAGAATGCAAAATTATCAATATATTTTTATGGATTTCTTTTTGATACTGTTTTATTCAATTTTTGGTGTCTTGTAACTTAAAAAAATTAATCAGTCTAGCAATTTGTTTCGTCTCTCTGAATTTCAAACTTCATTCCGTTCATGAAAATACAATCTATAAATCCATTGGATTTTCTGCTAAAAAGAAGAAAATTGACTTAACTAAATAGTGTTTACTATTTCATGTATTTTTATAGTTTGATCTATTATTTTCAATGTCTATAATGCTGCTATTTGTTATATATAGTTGGAACTATAGTTGGAAATGGGATGATTAAAGAAGATTAAGTGAAAATCCTATAAATTATTTGATTCGTTGACCCATTTTCAGCTATTTGAATCAGTGAGATTCCGTTCTGAATCAGTGAAAATTCCTACTGATTTAATTCAGAGACCCATTTCTCACTGATTCAAGAATGACGTACTCATTATTGACTATACAATTTAGGGCTTTAAGATAGGGCTATCCTTTCAATTAAAAATTTTCCAGAGAATAAATGCAGATGAGGATAAGGAATCATTTTATTGAGGCGACCACACGCATGTGATGATTATACTATCGTTGGGAGTTGGAAGCTTGGTAGGTCGAAGTTGGGTTGGTACAAGAATGGCTAGGATAAGTAGTACAGTAACGCAAATGGCGTGGCTACCACTAGCACTTGGGGCAAGAAACTGAGAAACTGGTGGCAATAATAATTTACAATACTCTGTTACCATTTTCCCTTGGCTCTAGCATCTCTGCTCAGCTTGAACCTCGAGCGTTTCTTGCTCGTCTCCTTCGTGAACTTCCTCTTTCCTCGCAGATCGCTGGATGCAATTCCATATTAGGCCTCGACTTCTCGGGTCTACCACGGCGGAGGTGGAGGCTATTGAGACGTAGTTACCCTTACTTATCTTGTCGGTGATGGCAACATAGGCATGGTCCTTTGTAAGGCAGAAATAGTTCTCTCTCAAGCCCTGGGCTCCAAAGACTGGACGGGATTCTCCGTTTTATTTCGTGCCAGCGAGAAGTCGCTACAAGAGCGTGGAGAAACGAACGCGGTAAGATAGAACGATGCAAGGGGAACCAGAGCGAAGGAGAAAGGGTCTAAGGGGTGGAAGGTGGAATGATGATGGCCCCGAGTGCCTGACGATGGAAGCAATTTTGTACGGTACCTAACTCACAACAGCTTCCATTCTTTTTATCGATGTATGGTGAGTCAAGACCAGGATCCCCTTCGGTTTCTTCGCCACCGCGGAACGATGTTTTCGAAGCCGGTTCATAACAGAAACATCTTTCTTCATCCTTCAATGGAAATAGGTTTGCTCGCCAGGGATCAAAGCTGATTAAAACTTATGAAGGAGGAAGATATCCTTCGCTTTCGAATTATAGCATCGTCCAAGATGCGTTTCCAGCCGTGGTTCAGTGAATCGTTGAGACCTTGAAGGTCGTATGTAAAAATGCCGGCGTGGTCCAGACAGACTCCAAAGGCGAAATATTGGATGGGAGTACCGAGAATGTGTATCTGGGCTCGTTCTTAGAGTGTTTGTGATCCGAAATTACGGCAGGAATTTTGCCGAAGGCACCTTTAGGGCCAAACTTACCAGGAAGAAAAGTTTAAGACAGGTTGATCGCGATGAAGGAAAGAGTAGGGGCAGACGAGAAGGGATGGAAGAAGATAAGGAAAGGAGCTCGAGGATTTATTTGCCGTAACTTATAACACGAGCTCATCGCAGGAGGCGGGACAACGCCGAATAAAACAAGTTAATAATACTAATAAGCGATTCTGCAATCTTTAATTTTCTTAATAAGTGAATCCCAAACTTATCTCCCAGGCAAATAAAGCGCAAGCCTCAATTTATGTATTCATTTTAATTTCGTCCAGGTAATTCCGCACGAATATATACGAGTAAATCACATGCATATAGACGTTGCATATGATTCCAGTATTTGAGGAAGAATTCCAGTTCTCGGTGGCCTGGTTTATTCAAGACTATATTTTTTCGCTCTCTTAATTAAACGCTCCAGTGCATTCGACCTCTTGAAACATTACAAGTAGGACCTGGCGAGCGTGTAAATACTGGAAAATTAAAAATAAACGTACCGTTTGTCGATTTCGTAACAGATTTAGTGGTAGCCACACCATTTGCGTTACTGCACTACTTATCCTAGACATTCTTTTACCAACATAATTTCGACCTACCAAGCTTCCAATTCCCAACCATAGTATAATCATCACGTGCGTGTGGTCGCTTTAATAAAATGATTCCTTATCCTCATTTGTATTTATTCTCTGGAACATTATAAAAGGTCACAAGATCACCTTTTCTTAAAGCTCTTAATCGTATAGTCAATAATGTATACTCCCAAGCATGAGTACATCATTCTTGAATCAGTTAGAAATGGGTGACTGTATCAAATCAGTAAGAATTCTCACTGATTCAGAACGGAATCTCACTGATTCAAATAACTGAAAATGGGTCAACGAATCAAATAATTTAAAGGATTTTTACTGATGAAAGTGAGATGAAAGAGAAATCTCACTTGATTCAAATTTAGACCTGTTACATCCACAAATTTTTACATTTTTGTCCTAACGCCTGACAATAGACAACTCAACTTATTGTAATACAAACAAGTGGTAATTATTATATAGTATATATTCCCTCTCTTAATCCTACCAATTTTGGATTGTGGAATTCTTGTTTTTCTTATCTAGATTGTTGTCTTAAGTGTTGTCATTATGTTCTTCAATTATGCTAAGGTTGTGAAATGAAGTTCATGATTATACAACGAACTTCTACTTCCGAGGTAACTAGTGAGACTCGTGTTCACAGTCAGGTCTTATCAATCGCCTTCATCCTCCGTCTACTGCACCTGTTCCCGATGAACCATTATCAAGTGGTTGTTATGACATAAGATGTCTTTGCTTTTCACTATTATATAACATCGAAAATGCCATTACGATCCTCATGTGAATACTCTCAAGTGGCTCATCTCTCCAGTCTGGACAATCGACCCAGTGTAATAATTTCGCTTCAGGCCGTTTGCAAATGTCGTGTGAAAACAGAAAGCTTCCTTGCCTGATGCTTATTTAACAGAAATCGTAGAATGATGAAATAATTTGAACAATATTTAACAATACAGGAAAAGTATTCATAGACGTAAAAACAGTATATGAAACGTGGATGTTGTTAGGTCGAAGGAGTCGTAGTCTTAATAGCAGCAGGTTAATTTCTTTTGAGACGTACGAGCAATCTCCACGTCGAACGTTATTATCGATAAATTATTTTTCGATTCGCCGGCAGTAAATAAGTTTTCTTGTCAGCATGAAATATCGTTCTTAGAGAATATCGTCGATTCTTAAAGCATTCCAGCCGAGAGAGCTATTTGATTAAATCGTTCATCGCGGCGATGCCAACCGCTTGATTTAATTCAACGTTCACTTCTCGGAAAGGACTCGCGAGTTACGCGTGAGCCAAGAAGGGGAAGGAGAAAGATAAAGAGGACGAAGGAAAAAAAAAGTCGCGAAGGAAGGCGTGACAACGATTGCACTTAGCATAACAATATTTACTACTAGAAGAACTTTAAGAGACTTGAATATTCTATGCGCAGCCTCGCCCAGACCTTGCATGGCACATATAATTATTATACGAACGGATCATGTCCTGCAAGAAGGAGAAGGTCTTATCGCTCGATAATCGTACTTTTCTTGGAATTTACAGTTATTATACATTACAGTTTTATATGCATACACCTGACTCAAATTAACTGATGGCGTGTTTCATCGTCATTTTCAGACCTTGGATTGTAGGTCTTTTTCGACTTTTTGAAGAAAAATGTTAGTCGACCCAAGGCCTGCATTTCGTATTAATGGTCAGCATGAAAATCAACAAAAGGTCTCGGAATAGCGTTGGGTCTTGCAATGGCAGTGGTATTTTTGAAAAAAACTAAAGTATACGACTTTCGTATCCCATAAACTTGAATAGGCCATACGCAATAAATAACAGCGGCGTATACCGAGACCGCGAACTCCGTGGCATCTAATTGTTACAATCCCTCGTGCGGATGGGCATCGCTTACATGCAAATGCCAGGGGCATTCATTCGTGTTGGCTTGCCTTGCTGGCCTTTTTCGTGAAACCCCTTTTACGCATAGCACGAACCGTATTGAGCAAGTATTACCGAGCTCGGACTATAAAGGGTTGAGAATTCTTAAGAGAGTTTTAGAACCGTCTAATAACCTAGTAGTTGTTGCGCAGAGCGCAAAAAATGCGGAAGATGATATGCTTGAAGGCTAAGAATGGAGTGCTTTTGAATCTCTACATTTCTTGTGTCTTTATTTCCAGTAGGATAGCCGTACCAATTCTGGTATCGTAGATTCTAGAATTCGTGATTATAGAATTCTAGATTAGAGAATTTTAGATTAGAGAATCAGTAGAGCTCTGCTTGAAGGTTCTCCTATCTCTTACCTCGTTTCTTTGCGACTTTTCAACGACACGCTACTTATCTAACCAGTGGAAGCGCATTATTATTCCCCATTATCGAAATGTATGCGTATAGAGTATGCATTATACACACTTGTGCATTTAGAATCACCAAAGTACTAACTGCATCATTGGTTCTCCGATGAAAGGAAATAGTCAACCTTGGAATTCTAAGGATACAAGCTACACCTATTATTTTTGCTTTATCTGTTCAGTATAAAAGATTTTAAGATTTAAGTTCCTAATTGGTGTGCAGTCCTGAATTTACCTGTAATCTGATCATGATTCTAGTATTAGTTCATCGGCCCTGTTTCTTAATGAATGACCTAACTTGCAAAAAAGCTTCCTTACTCGGATTTTCTCACCAAAATGAGGAACTCTATCCGGTGAGATTTAGCATAAACTAGATTTAATTTGAACCCAGGTTGATTTAATTAGTTTTAATAAACACACATAATAATTAGACGACAATACAGCTCGTTGAAATTACTATTCAACGAGACTTACTGAATGCGCAAAGCACCTTGTATGTGCGAAGTAATTAGCTCTTTCGCGTAGGTACCTGCCTACGTATAACACGCGTTTCGCTACCTTCGTACGCGTTTTATCCATGCTCTTTTCCAAGGAGAGGCGTAAGAATTAACGTGTAAGCGAATCGTTATATACGCTAGGGAGTAAGAAAACCTGGAATTTTCTGCGAGATGCGACGTTCCGATATAATACTCTCGCGTATTAGAGTCGGAACGCGCTCTACATTCTCCATTCTTGATTGCTATTACACAATATATTGGTTTTAATAAAGCTGCTCTAAGTGGAAGTCAATTCTCGGTCAACCACGTTCCAATTAGCGAGCGGAAAATAGATTTCAAGTTCGCGAACAATGTTCATCCCAGTTCCGCTCACACCGTGGGAAATACTCGTAATAAAATGTATCCTCTGCGGAAAAACGTGATACACAAATATAGAGAAACTTTTCATTTTTGTGTTTTTGAATGTTTTACATTCATTTTAACTCACATTAGATTGCAGTAGATTATTTCTGCGGTTTTTGGCCTCAGGCATATGATGGCTCTAATTTCTTATGCAACTTCATACGGAGGAGATCTGATCAACAAATATCTATTACATTGAGGAAAAAAATTTCGTGTGAAACGAAAAACAAGTTCCAAAAATTTCACTGCAAGTCGGATTTGAACCGATACCTCTTCTATTCATGAGAAGTGCTTTTACCAATTCAGCTATCGTAGCACGCTAGTAAAAATTTTGGAACTTGCATTTGGTCAAACGGATGGAAGGTTAACCTCTCTTTAAAATGGAACAATTATTGAAATATACTGGCAAAAAACACCTTTAGAAACATCGAAGGTACGTTAACCTTCCATTTTGTAGACCAAGTGCATGTTTCAACATTTTCACTAGCTTGCTGCGATAGCAGAATTGGTAAAAGCACCTCTCATGATTAGAGGAGGTTTCGGTTCAAATCCGGCTCGCCGCGAAATTTTTGGAACTTATTTTTCATTTACCACGAAATTTGCTTTGAAATACTTTCTTTATCATGAGTGTCGATATAACAGATATCTCTTAATCAGATCTCCTCTGTATGAAGTTAAAAAATTAAAGTCATCGTATACCTAAAGTCAAAAAACGCAGAAATGCATTTAATAAATATCACGGCATAAAATAAAACAACTATATTAATAAACATTGTTCTCCCAGCTACAATTATTGAAATTTAGGGATGCTTACATGAATTTTCAACTAATACGTGAAGTTCCACTAAAGGTTCTACGTGAATTTCTACGGGAATTTTCCGGTGTATTTCCAAGTGAATATTTTCAGCTCAGTTCTTGTTACGGATACAGTACAGGTATATGCATACTTCTTCCACATTATCTTTTAATGTAATTTTCTCTTCGATTAAATTAATTGTAAGAAATAGATTGGTGAAGTTTAGGACTGGGAAAAGATATAAGTTTATGTTATTTGACCATAGATGGAAAGTTAGTGTTCTTTTCCCAACCTAAAGGTACCTTATTCAGAGTCTATGATTTAGTTTATGGTCAGGTTGGTATTTCTTTACACACAAATGCTTTCGGGTTTAGGATCATGCCGATGAAATAAAGAGTCGTGCAACATTAATCGAAGCTAATTTCGGTTCCCAGGTAAATTGGAGGTTTGTCGAGAGCTGGGGAGATTCGATAAGACGATAAAGATAAAAAAGGTCGCGTTGGGTATCAGGGAGGTAACAAAGGCAATTTTCCATCCGATGTTAGAGGCAATAAGTGTTAAATAGAGAGGACCAGAACTTAATTTAATGCTTTAGAATCCTGTTTTTACAGCAATGTCTTTCAGCTTATAGAATTCCCCAGAGAATGGATGGTGAGAAACATTTTGTTTTATTTTGTGGAACATTGGATTCTATTTCAGAAACATTGGGTCCTGTTTACTCGGGCCTTATCGCACGTCCCGTCGATTATCTCAATTATGTTAATAACATCGCAATTTCGCTGGAGCAATAAACTAATATAACTTTGCCCGTGTATAATAATCTTTCCGGCGCGGATAAGATCTCACGCGCGACTTAATCCTTTAACAAATTGCTGCTTCACTACTGTACGGATTATAATTGAATTATGCGGTAAACTGACGTGACTAAATTTCGCATCGCACCTCCGATTACGACACGCGAGCAATAAATAAAAGCCACGTGCGTTCATTCACCAAGATCGCGAGATTTATTTGAATAAGGACATAATAAATTTAACGACTTTGCACCAGCTGAATCTGATTACTTGTTCCTTCGGAAATTTTGATATAGTGCACAGTAAATTCCACTCGAATCGTCCTCGAATTGCATCTCATGGTCAAGGATATTAGTGCTTTTACATTCAGGTTTGCTACAGATTCCAGAAAATCTTAAAAACCTGGAAAAGGTCTGGAATTGCTGTTTTTGAAAAAGCCATGTATAAGTCCTCTAATTTTTTCGGTATTATTTAACTCTGAGGCATGCAGTTGCATTCAGTGGAATTGCAACACAAGAGTGTGAGTGGTGGCAATTAGCATTGGTTTGCAATTGACGTTAGGATGCTAACTCCATTTTACCTTGTGCGCCGTTTACGTTCAATGCAGCCACGGCAGATGTGCTATTTGTGTCATTGGGATTCGATAATACACAGGGTTGCTACAGGCCATAGGGAAAATGAAGGAATTTTAAACTGGTCAGGGAAAGTCAGAGAATGTCAGGGAAAACCTGAAAGAGTCAAAGAATTTTCGAAAAACTGAAGTTGAAGTTCATAAAATTCTGCATGAATGTTGCCACTAAAAATGTTTAAGATGAATTTAAAAACGAACATTTTTGCGTTAACATTATTAATCCCCTAGACAGGCTTCAAAGTTCGACTCCTTTTATTATTTGCGAAATTTACATTTAAAGGAGTTGAAGTCCAAATGTCTCCCTTTTCCATAATGTTCCGAGCTTATACCTTTCAAATTCCATAAAACGCACTTAAACCTAGAATTAAACTTCATACCTCTTCTCCCTGCGCAAACTTTGATATCTTAAGCTGTTCTTAAAACCTAAATTACTGGCTTAAATTGGAAATTCTCAGTACGATACTGATGTTTAAAGACCTTTGGTGAAGTCAAAGACCAAGAAGTGGAGTTTCTGTTATTCTTAACGGGGCGAATCGAGCAAAAGGAAGACGGGAAAGATTGGCGGTCGACCTTACTGCTAATAGTACCGGCTGCCAGGCTCGCTCGAAAATAAATTCGACGGTTTAGGTCGGTTTTGGATTCCGAGCGAGCTGGGGGCCCGAATGGCTTGGCGAAACAGCTTCGTGGAAGCCCCTTTGGACCCGGGTTAAATATAAATCAGGGGGTTCCTACGTGACCGAGCTGCACCATCGGTGCACCATTCCACTTTTTCTCGCAAAGTTTACTTTCGCGAACCGCGCTCCGTGCCTTTAAATTTGCAAAGTATCAAGTCATCTAAATGCCTTCACGAAAAAAACCCTAATTGAAATTCCTCTCCTTTCTCCAATCTATCACCCTTCGATTTGTCCCTTTTCAAAAACACTAGATTAATTAATTGGCCTAAGAGCAATTAAGAAGTTTGATACAATTGAGATGTTGCAAGATTTCAAAAAATTTTCAGTGAATACAGACCGCAGACTTACCCAACTATTGACAATATTTGACACTTTTTTTTATCTATAACATTATTTTCCTACTCTTTTGAAGAAAATGACACTAAAGACACTATATCAGTGTCGGCTAATGTCACTATTTGTGACTCGAAGAAAAGAAGAATTTGAAGAAGTTTGAAGTGGAAAATAAGAAGATTGAAGAGCTTGAACAGATATTTAAAACTATTCAACAGGAAAGAGATGTAACATAGAAGAGTTGGAATTGTTTGATAGAAATGACTAAGAAAGAGAAGAAGCTTTAAATCGGAAGGATTCTACAAGTGCTCATGTGGCAAATGAAATGCTTGTCGCTGCTGAGGAATTAAAAGAGGCATAAGCTCAATGATATAGACATCCGTAATTTATGTAAAGAAATTGAATTTAAAGGAAAGGATTTGCCGTTGAAGACGTACCACATAAACTTAAGAAAAACTACTCGAATATCACAAAAACAAGAAAAGATTATTCCAAGAAATTAAACGACAAGGATGAATAAGGAACAAATAATTAAGATGGATAAAGATAAAAAACAAGGATGGACAAGGAACAAACAACAAGGATGAATAAGGAACAAACAACAAGGATTAACATGGAAGAGACAATAAGGATGAATGAGGAACAAGTAACAAGTATGGAGAAAGAATATAGGATATAGACATCCATAATTTATCTAAAGAAATTGAGCCGAAGAGGAGAAAAGTGGTTGGTGACCTGATCCGTAGAAAGCAGTCCCAAAATCTTCAAATTTTGTTGAACATAATTCTTCTGTCGGAAAAAAGCAAAAAAAAAAAAAGGAATGGGAAATTTGCCGAAGAAGACTTTCGAAATAAACTCGAGAAAAACTACTCGAATATCACAAAAACAAGAAAACATTCTCCCAAGAAATAAAACGACAAGAATGAACAAGGAATTAACAACAAGGATAGACAGGGAATAAACAACAAGGATGAACCAAGAACAAACAACAAGGATGGACAAGGAAGAAACAATAAGGATGGTCAAGGAACGAACAACAAGGATGAAAAAGGATCAAAAAACAAAGATGAACAAGGAAAAAGGAACAAGGATGAACAAGGAACAAACAAATCGAGTGAATGAGGAAAAAACAACAAGGATGAACATGAAACCACCAACAAGGTTAGACAAGGAACAAAGAACAAGGATGAATAAATAACAAACAAAAAGGATGAACATGGAAGAAACAATAAGGATGAATAAGGAACAAGTAGAAAGGATGGAAAAAGAATATAAAATATAGACATCCATAATTTATCTAAATAAATTGAATCGATTTTGCCATTGAAGACGTACGTAATGAACTCAAGCAAAACTGCTCGGATATCACAAGAACAAGAAAGTATTCTCCCAAGAAATTAAACTACAAGGATGAACAGAAAACAAACAGCAAGGATGGATGAGAAACAAACAACAAGGTTAAACAAGGAGCTCCAACAAGGTTTGACGAGGAACAAACAGCAGGGAGCCAAAAAACAAGCCGGAACAAGGGTGAATAAGTAGCAGACAACAAGGATGAACACAAAACAACCAACAAGTTTCAATAAAGAATGAATAACAAGGATGAGCAAGGAACAAACAACAAGGATGAACAAGAAACAAGGATAAACAAGGAACAAACAGCAAGGATGGTGAAGGAATATACATCAAGGATGAATAAGGAACAAGCAACAAGGATGAACATGGAACAAACAACAGGGATGAATAAGAAACAAATAACAAGGATAGCAAAGGAATATAAGTTATAGAAATCCATAATTTTTATAAAGAAATTAATCGAAGAGGAGGAGATTGGTTGGTGACCCGATCCGTAGAAAGCAGTCCCATAATCTTTGAATGTTGCTGAACCTGAATCTTCCCCAGGAAATGAGTGGAGAAAAAGGAAACGAAAATTTGTCAATCACGACGTACTAAATAAACTCACGAAAAACTACTCGGATATCACAGCAACAAGGAAGGATTTTCCCAAGAAATTAAACGACAAGGATGAGCAAGGAACAAACAACAAGGATGGACAAGGAACAATAAAAAAGAATGAACAAGGAATAACCATCAAGGTTTGACAAGGTTTAGACAACATAGAGCCAAACAACAAGAATGAACAAGGAACAAACCACAAAGAAGAACAAGGAAGAAATAACAAGGATGGAGAAGGAATGTAAGATATAATGTAAGATAGACATCCATAATTTATCTAAATTAATTGAGTCGAAGAGGAGAAAAGTGGTTGGTGGCCTGATCCGTAGAAGCAAGTCTGAAAATCTTCGAATGCTGCTGAACCTGAATCGTCTGT
>JAUMHM010000085.1:21325324-21340366 GCA_032362435.1 Melikaiella ostensackeni
TGCGCATCACAATGATCCGATTCTCAAGATCAATTGCCTGTCATGAATTTTTATGAGTTTTCGAGTGTCAGTTGTTACGACGCGGCGAAGTCATGACCAGCCATGCACATTGAAACCCAAGCGTTCGAAAAAAATTCCTATATTTGAAAAAATAATAATTTCCAGAGCCATAGAGATTTATAGCCCAATATAGGAAAATTGGAATTTTTCTTCCACCCTGAAATTCACAATTTTCTTAAATATTCCGTTTTGGTCCTAGGAAATTGTAAATCTTCTAGAAGTATAGAAACGCTGTCAGAAAGAAAAAAATTAATGTCCACTATTCAATTTTTTTTTTGTTGAAAATTAATTTTCTTAACTGAAAATTTAACCACTCCAGTTAAAAATTCATTATTTTAATAAAATATTATCTTTTTTGGTTATTCATATTATTATTTAGTTGAAAATATAATTATCTTGTTGAAAATTTAACAATTTTGTTAAAAATTTCATCTTTTTTGGTTAAAAATGCAACTTTTTGGTTGAAAATTAATCTGTTTTGGTTGACAATTCAACTATTTTGTTGATAATTCTTCGTTTTTGGTTAAATTTAACTATTTTTTATTTAAAATTGAAATATTTTTTGTTGAAATATTACCTATTCTATTTTTCATTGAGAATTCATCTTTCTTGGTTGAAAATTCAACTACTTGATTGAAAGTTGAAGTACTTCGATCAAAATTCAATTTTTTAGTTGAAAATTCATCAGTTTACCTCAAAACTTATCTCTTTGGTTAAAAATTGAAATAATTTGTTGAAAATTCGTTCTTCTTCTTGTGGGAAATTAATTTTTTTTACTGAAAGTTTAACTATTCCATTTTTGCTTAAAAATTTATCTTTTTCAGTTGAAAATTCATGTATTGAAAATTTTGTCTTTCTGTTGTTTTTTCACTTGAATGCGAACGTCGATGCGAACTGAATTAATAAAACCCAATAAGAAAATGCAACTATTTTTGGTTGAAAGTTAATTCTTTAATTATTTTTTTTGAAAAGTCATCCTTTTTGGTTAAAAATTAAACTGTTTTGGTTGAGAATTCAACTATTTTGTTGAAATTTAGACTTTTTTTTAGCTGAATAACACTTTTTTTATTATTAAAAATTACAATCTTTTTTGGTTAAAATATCTACTATTACATTTTCCGTAGAAAATTCATCTTTTTTAGTTGGATTCGTTTTTTGGCTGAAAATTAGTTTTTTGACTTAACATTTAACTACTCCATTCTTGGTTGAAAATTGATATTTTTAATTGAAACTTGTTTTTTTTTTTAGTTGAAAATTCAACTATTTGTTCGAAATACTTTGCCAAAATTTTATTTTTTCAGTATAATGTTCATCATTTTATTTGAAAATTCATCTCTATAGTTAAAAACTGAACTACTTTGTTGAAAGTTCATTTTTATTTTTGTTGCAAATGATTTTTTTACCGAAAATTCAACTATTTCATGTTTGGTTGAAAATTGACCCTTTTTAGTTTAAAATTCGTGTATTTTGTTGAAAAGTCGTGTTTTTCTCATTTTTTCACTTAAATTTGAACTGAATTAATAGAATCCGAAAAGAAAATCCAACTGTTTTTGGTTGAAAGTCAATTCTTTAATTATTTTTGGTTAAAAACTCTACAATTATATTTTTTGTTAAGAATTCATATTTTTCGTTAAAAAATTTTATTATTTCCTTAAAAATTTAATCATTTCGTTAAAAAATCATCCTTTTTGGTTAAAAATTAATCTGTTTCAGTTAAAAATTCAACTCATTGGTTGAAAATTCATCCACTTTGGTAGAAAATTAATCTGTTTCAGTTGAAAATTCTTCCATTTTGGTTGAAGATTCAACTATTTTGTTAAAATTCGTCTTTTTTGGTTGAATCCAATTGTTTGTGATCAAAATATTTTTGGATTAAAATACCTACTATAACATTTTTCGCTAAGGATTCATCTTTTTTGATTGAAAATTTAACAACTTGGTTGAAAATTGAACTACTTTGTTGAAAATTATTTTTTTTTGCTTGAAAATTCATCTCTCTAGTTTTTGATTGAATATTAAAAACTTTTTTGGTTAAAATATTTACTATTACATTTTTCGGTAAGACGGTAAGAACTCATGTTCTTTAGCTGAAAATTTGATAACTTGGTTCAAAGTTGAACTACTTTGTTCAAAACTCATTTTTATGTGAAGATTCATCTCTCTAGTTGAAAGTTAAGCTACTTTTTTGAATTTTTTTTTTATAGAAAATTAATTTTATAAACTTCAAATTTAACTATTCCGTTTTGGATGTAAATGAATCTTTTTAGGTTTAAAATTTAACTATTCCGTTGAAAATTCGTCTTTTTCAGTTGAAAATTCACCAATTTTGGTAGAAACTTCAATTGTATTGTTGAAAATAAATTTTTTTGTCGAAATTTTATATTTGCGGATTGAAAATACGACTGCTTTGTAGAAAGTTCGTTTGTTTTGAAATTGAACAACTTGGTTAAAATTTTCTTTCTTTATTGACTGCAAAATCTATCTTGATTGAAAATTTAACTTTTTATTAATGCAACTGTATGGTTGAAAGTTGCACTCCTTCGTTAAAATTAATTTTTTTTCTTTATTAAAGATTCATCATTTTACTTAAAAACTCATCTCACTAATTGAACATTCAACTATTTTGTTGAAAATTCGTTCTTCTTTTTAGTTGAAAATTAATTTTTTTAACTGAAAATTTGACTATTTTATTTTTGGTTGAAATTTTTTTTATTTGAAATTCAACTATTTAAAAAATTTAAAAGGCGTTAAATTGTAATGAGAAGCATACGATATTTTGAAAATGAAAAGTCCCTGATTTTCAATTTTCAAATGGAAGTCATAATTTATTAAAAACTTCAATTTGAAAGGACGAGGGCAAGGCGTTGCGTGCAATCTTGGTTTAATTTTCTCCTTGATATCTTCAAAATTTGATTTCCTTTTTTGCTTCTGCTTGTAAAAACTAATTTTTTACTGAATGTAAAAGTTGCTTCCGGACCTATTGGGACTAATGATACATTCGGCCCTGGGCGTTCGATCGATTTCATGTCACTGGTGTCAGTCATTAACAACATCAAGGTATTTCATCCAGCTCGAATTTTCATCGATCGAGTTACGCCAACTCATTTTTATGACGTGCTGCGTAATCGCAAAGAAATATTGATTTGCGTAATTATGAACACAATTTCTTTATTTCACTTTATTGATAAATTATTGCTTCATGTTTTATTTTACATGTAATATTTACTCATGTTCGAAATGAAAAATTGTCATTTGAACTGATAAACATCTTATGATTCCCAGGAAACGGTATTTTGCTTAATAAGTTGCAAAATGCCCATTTTCCCCAAAGTCAATTTTCAAATCGAGTTTGATTCAAGTATAATAAATATCTATACGATTTCTCTCAAATGCCTCATATGGTATTTCGAATATTTGTAGCAATTTCTGTAGTTCTAACTTATTTACTCTAATTACACTGGAACCTCGATTTAGAGAAGTAGATAAGGAAGTGGGTTTCACGACAAAAAAGTAAGATGTAGTCTGGATCAACGTTTACAAGACGGACTCTGGATCAACTTTTACAAGACGGACTCTGGATCAACTTTTACAAGACGGACTCTGGATCAACTTTTACAAGACGGGCTCTGGATCAACTTTTACAAGACGGCTTTGGATCAACTTTTACAAGACGGGCTCTGGATCAACTTTTACAAGACGGGCTCTGGACCAAATTTTGCTCACTTTTTACAAGACGAAGTCTGGACCAGCATTACAAGATGGACTCTGGACTAGACCCCTCTGAGCCTTTCATTTCTTATATAGAAATAAAATTATATTAGCACAGTTGGTTCTTATTTTCCATACTTTTTTCTGAAATATGGACTCGGAGACATCTAAATAGTAAATTCTGCTCTCAATAATGGTATTTAAGATACGGGATGGAAATTCAGGAGTTGAAAGATCGCGATTAGAAGGAATGTGAAGCACATTTCTTGATGTCTTTTCCCGCGCATATCTTGGTAATGAAAGGGCGTTGCAAATCTCATAAAACGTTTATCGGTGCGCGTACCGCGATCCACGCATTTCACGGAACGCGCACTAGCGAACGATCCCGTGTTCCACTTTATCCCTTTGCTTTATAAGCCGAAGAGATATATGTTCTGCGTGGATGGAAACAAAGCGCCGATAAAACGCGCGAGATTCTATGGAATGAGAAAGTGCGTGCATGCGGACCGACGATCGTATAATTGCATGAAATTGGCCGTGCCTCTGTCGCACACACCATACACCACACTACTTACTACTTCTACTAACTGCGTTCAGGTTTCGTCACATTTTTAGGCACACAAAGCTACTCAGGCGATTCACGTGACTGGCTTTGACACGCAAACGGCACAAAAGGAAGTAATGAGATTTATAATAACAATAGAATACAATTGAGCCGGATGCAATCACAGTAAGAATTCTGGTATTGAAAGCTGATTATGTAATTACTGCATCTGGAGAATGGGAGTGCGGATGTTCGACGTGTTAGTGTGATCAGTGTCAAATTATGGAGTGGAAATTTGTGGATAGAAAGAGGATGGCTTGGGGAAAGATGCACTGAAATATGGTGGAGAAGGGGTGAAAGAAGAGGTGTAGAGGATTTGTAATAAGGTTTGGAGCAGCGAAGGGTGGCCGGAGGAATGGAAGATAGGGCTGGTAGTGCCGTTGATTATGAAAGGAGAGAGAAAAAGGGTAGAAGAATATGAAGGTATCACACTCATCTCAGTGGGAGGGTGGAAGAAAAGGAAACTAGTTGCACTGTTTTTGGATTTTAAAGCAGCATTTGACTCCGTGAACAGGAGGGTGCTATTGGCAGACTTGGAGGAGAAGACGGTCACGAAAGGAAAAAGATGGACAATATTGGGAATAGGCAAATTGTTTTCACTAACCTGCGCAGATGATGTAGTTCTTGTAGCGGATGATGAATGAGGGGTGAGTATGATGATAAGAGCGTTCGAAGAGTATGTGAGAGAAAAAGATTTAACGGTGAATGTGAGTAAGACTAAAAAGCTGTGTTTCAGAAACAGAAAGCGTAGAGTATAGTACGAATGAAAGATAAATAGCGAGGTGGTGGAGTTAATGGAGGAGTTTTGCTACCTAGGTTTTTGTTTCGAAGCAGGAGGAGGAAACGAGCTGCAGGTCAGAAAGAAATTGGAATGTGCGAGCAAAGTAATGGGAAAAGTTTGGGGTATAGGGAAGAGAAGGCTCAAGGACGATTGAAGGATGAAATTGTGGATGTTGACGTGTTAGTGTGGTCAGTGTCAAGTTATGGAGTGGAAATTTGGGGATGGAAAGAGCATAAGAGAGTGGAAAGTATGCATGAGAGATTTCTGAGATGGGTCATGGGGGTGAGTTGGAGCGGCCTAGGTTATATTCTGAGGGAAGAAATAGGACGAGAGAAAATAGTAGGCAGGCAACTGAAAAGACCCTAATTGGATTCTTCATAGTCCTGTTATAAATCCACAAAGTGTCATATTTCTTATTTACGATTGCCGATCGACGTGCAGACACGTGCCAATTCATCGAATATCTCCTGAGGGTATAGATAAAGCTTCTCCACTCCTTCTTGGACGTGCATCACACCTTGGAGAACATAATTTTGATGTGCCTGTGCACAGCAAAAGCAATTTATTAACCTTTCGTAATTTCCGCCGATTTAGATTTAGATGAAACTGATAACTGAAGTTTCTCCTATTTTTCCGTCAGTTCTAATCTAAACTGATATCTGAAAACACTCCCTAAGCATTGGAAATCATTTAAAAATTCTTCACATTCCCAGGACTTCATTCAAAGAAAATGAAGTTCTAAACTTCATTTAGAAGTAGATTTATAAGATTTATCGAGCAGTGGATGCTGTAATTTTCCTTAATCGAAAATTAGTTGTGAAGTACTGAAGAGGATACAAAAAAGAGACACAAAAAGGATATAAAAGGGATGGAGAGCGATGGGAAAAAGGAAAAGGAGTATAAAAAAAGGAGAGACGTTGGCTTGTCCTGGAGTCGTTAGACCAGGGTATCTCCTTATATCCCTTCGCATCGGGGACAAATTGGAAATGCAGTCGCGCAATTTGTCGATTGACAAAAAACTGTGGAGACAGGACGAGAAAATGATCTAATTATATGTCCATGAGAAGTTGAAGCTGCGAAACGACGAAGAGAGGAAACTTGAAGGAACGCGAAGAGAGGCAGCGAGATGAATGGTTGTAGGTACTCTTGCACGATGTACAAGTACACACACTGTTAACATTTTTCGGGATTTTACAACACTTTCACAATACGAGTGTAAGGCAAAATTACAATACCGGTATTGGAAGGTGAAATTGCAATACGTGTATTGTAATTTCGAAAAAAGCGTGCCGGTTACCATACAAGTATTGCGAATTCACGGTCCAATACCGGTATTGTAATTTTACCTTACACTCACTTTAGCCCTCAACTTAGAGCTGGGCGGTTAGGGTTCGATTCTCAGTGCCTATGAATTTCGATATTTTTTTTTTAAACTTTCTTCCGCAACATACATTACATGTATGGCACCCTGTATAACTGGCTCTTAACTTTTCTTGTAAAACTGACTCAGGCCGCTTCTTGTACGACTTGCTCATAACGAATATTGTAATATTGGCTCATAGAGCACCTTGTGCAACTGGCTCATAACGTTCCTTGTAATATTGACTTATAACACTTTTAGTACAACTCGTTCATAACGCTCCTTGTAATACTGGCTTATGGCGCTTCTAGTACAACTGTCTCGTAACACTTCTAGCACAGCTGGCTCGTAACGCTCTTTGTAATACTAGCTTATGACGCTTCTGGTACAACTGGCTCGTAACGCTTTTGGTACAACTGGTTCATAACGCACCTTGCAAAGCTGGTTCGTAACGCATCTTGTAAAACTCACTCATAACGCGTATGTTGTAACTGGCTCATAATGCATCTTGTCAAACTCACTCATAACGCTCCTTGTACCGCAGATCTGACATTACTGACATTCCATCACATCTCACGCACACTTACGGATGTTGTGGCACGTAAGATACGTGCGGCGCACACCCACGTTGTAGTTTGGCACGCGTTCTCATCGAATGGGATTTCCTCCTTGCTCCTCTTATCCAGTATTAAGATTATCATTAAGACATCCCGCTCCAAGTACCATTGGTACTACGGTAGTACCGTGGACTGCGAGCCTCGCCCTCGTGCTAATAGTACAGACTTGAATCGAGCCAAGATTGGCCGCACTCCTCACTCGCTTACCTGAAAATGCGTCTTGGATAATGACAACCATTCGGCTTTAATTCAATGACTTCCGCATCAATTAAACTTTCCATTAAGATCCTGCCTGGTTTTAATCACCTTTTAATAAACGGACGCATCATCGATTGACAAACATCTGTTAAACAAGAGAGCACGATTTTAGTTGGATTTAAACGCTGCGGTGGGTCCGGAGTTATTTCGTTTCTAATTGTGGAGGGTTTTTAATGTTGACTTATTATTTGAAAGAGAATGTAATTCAAAATGCTTTTTAATTAAATTGGGTTCATTTTTCATTAAATTTCAATTATTGGGCGAACCTATCTTCTCACTTTCAAATTCGAAATGATTACAGTTTTGTAGTTGGAAAAGCAATGTTAGAAAGTATTTTTCAGTCAGTTCTGATATAGAACGTAGATAGAACACCTGAAAAGATGGGTATTTTTGAAGGTCCTGGAAAAACTTAAATTTTTTCCCTAAGCTCTTTTTCCAAAATGTCGTTTTTAATCTGCCAATTATTATGGATGCCAACGTCACGTAATTTTTTTCATATTTTATTCAAGAATACTGTCCGCAAAAGTATTATTTCAAAGAATTTCACATTTTTTAATTTAAGGCTTGAAATTATTAATTCGAAATGGAGCATTTATTTAATTTCAAAGCCTTCAAACGTTGAATTAATATCTGAAGTGTTTAAAATTGAATAATTCTGAATTGAAAGCGTTTACCATCACATAATTTTCAATTGGAAGCGTTTGAAAAATTAAAAACTGCTGCAAAGTAGCTTAGGCCCATTCATGATATGGCTTAGGTTTAATTGTGATAATTTCATGAACACTGTACTTCCTCACAGAGGATTGTTTTATATTTATTGTTGTTGTAAGTATAAGAATAGTTATACAGAAATAAGATTTCGACAAGAATCGGGCTGATCTATCTGCTATGATCATGCTAAAAGTTTTCTTTGATAAACTCCTTTATTGAAGGTGAGCACAATACCTGAAAATGATGATCTATTCAATGCTCATTTACTTGCAAAATTTATTTTGGTACTAAAAGTTATATTTTTTCCCTTGTTGCTCTGTTAGCGGGTATGACCAATTTAAAAATTTTATTTTCAGTATCTTTATTAATTTCCAAGATTTTACAATGGTTTTTATGTTACACATAATTTTTAATTGTGTAAGCTCGAAAGTATTCATAGTTGAAGAATTTTAGACTGCAACATTCAAATATATGTTTTGTTTTTAAACACGTTCCGTTCAAAAGTGAAAGATATCAAATTGAAAACGTTTAAAATGAAATGATTATATATTGAAACATTATCCTCATTATGTTGGCCTATGGCGTGGGCGATCGATCTTCGTTATTTCGATCTAGTGGATAGCAGAGACCAGCATTATTTTAGTATTGTTATTTAGACGAGAGCATAGACTGTATTTTAATTTTTAAATTACCCACTGGATGAGGAATTGCATTTCCCTAATCTTATTGCTGAGGCGGAATAACATATTCGCGAAGCATTCCATTCTCACATTTTGCAACAGGCAGTCCTCCGAAAAACACCAAATCACCCTCTTTAGCGTTAATTACCGGAACTGATCCGATAAGAAGAATATACTCATTAGTTTATTTAAAGATTAAAACAACATCATTAAATTAGAACTACTAAAGTGTAGTATAAATTGTGAGTCTACTAATAATTGACCAAGAAATCAAATTTGCAATTTTTTTCTAAATCCCAACAATTTTTGATTAGTTCAAAAAATTGATATATACTAAAAATTTGAGAAAGGTCGGTTAATATTAACACGTACATCTATATACATACACTCCCTGGTATTTCGATAATAAAATACAATAAATTAGAGTAAAGTAAAACTATGTTAAAATTGTAATTTTTAACGTCATTATTAGGAAAAAAGCTAGACGTTTTAGGCAGAATTCTCTAATATTTGTTTTAGATTGTGTTTCAATTTTTAAATTACCTTCGGGTTCATCTGGATGAAATTCATAAAATACCGATTCTCGGGCTCTCGCAACAGGCTTTTTCTCATGGTATAAAAAAGCACCATCAGGAATGCTGGCTGGCGTTGGTACTGTAAGAAAAATATAGTCATACATTAATTTGTGTATGTTCAAATGAAAAGTGCTTAGTTTGTCGATTTTTTAAAGAGTTATGAGCGTTTTTGCGAGTCGGGGTCGAAATTTATAATTTTGGGTTCTCATACTGTAATATCTTCAGTTGCCTGAAGAAGTTAATACCGCGATTGCACTTAAATCAGTAAGGTGAATTTCAATCTCGAATTTTTCTTACAGCGCCAGTTCATAACGGAATACCTTGACTACCAGCTTTAAAGACCAAATTTTCCACTTCCATTTTTCTCCGCGTTAGTCGGATATTGACACAAAATTGAGATGCAGCATTTTTATGTCAAAAAAGGCTTGAATTGAGTTGTTAAACAAAAGAAAATTACAGAAAGTTGCCCCGGCAATGACTGAAGTAATACCTGAGAAGTATAAGACGCAGCAAAAGTTGACCTTTTTTTTTCTGTGGTACTATAATAGGTGCTCTATCATATGGAATAGTCACTCCATGAATGCGCGTTCCATATGGTTCTCCGTTAAGAAACACTATTTGTACTAATTCAGAAAGAGTGTTAAATCGAGTTGCCGTGCCAAGTGGACGTGACGGTGACTGATGCGGTGACGTATTATTTGATTCTGTAATAAGAAGTATAGGAATTTGTTATTAGCGAATTTTCTCAACGAGCCTCAAAGTAATTGGTCTAAAATATAAAGATAGCCAAGTAATTCAATTTAACACATTTTTTCTGAATCCCAACAATTTTGTATTATTTCAAATGAATTATACGAGTATATTCTAACAATTTGAGCAATGCCGGTTAACATTTTTAATATTTGTTCCAATATTTGTTTTAGATTGTATATTAGTTCTTAAATTACCAGGTGTCGAGGCGGGTGTTGTAGAAGGACGTCGAAATAGCCACATTGGACTTGATTCTGTAAGAACAAATGAAAGGGATATTTTATCAACAAATTTTTTGATGAAACTAAAAGTTCTTGATCTGAAATGTAAAGACAGCCTAAGTGTAATCACAAGTCAGTTAATGTTAACACGTGACTCCAGGCACTCAAAAGATACTGTTTTGAAGATTGGTAACGTAATGGGATAAAAGTTTCGGATACATAATCTTAAGCAATTACATGTGAAGTAAAATTGTTGGAGCATACATTGGCGAAAATTTCGGTTTGAACCTTATCAATTTTTATTATATATCCAGCATCGCAAACGTATGGCTGCATATGAAGACTTAATGTAACATTTTGGATCATATGTTGAGAAAAATTTCAGTTCATAGTATAATAAAGAGTTGTAACAAAATGTAATTTTTAATGCAAATATTCTGCCTTCATATGTCAGAGTCACATTTCAAAAGCGAAAACTGAAATTAGGAAGTCATTTTTTAAATTTCTGACCTGTGGAGACAAACGATTTGCGTTAAAAGTAAATTTTTTTCACAAGACTTTATTACAGCATGAACTAACATTTTTGCAAACTTGTTTCCAAAATTTCACTTCACATCTATTTTCTCCCGTCTCGGTGTCTGAAAGTTTTGTCTTATTGAGTTTTAAAACACACATATGAGTTAATCGCCTATATCTCCAACACGATGCACACGATAATCGAGGATTGTTTGATAAGTTTGGTAAAAAAGCAAGTACAATTTTTTTTAAAGCTTCCCTTTATTTATTTCTCAATATAGTTTGCTTCGAGGGCTACACACTTAGTCCATCGAGATTTCTTTTTCTTTATCCCTTCAGGAAAGTAAGATTTCTCGAGGTTTGCAAAATACGCATTTTCGGCATGGATTACTTTTTCATTGGATGAGAATCTCTTCCCGGCGAGCTGGGTCTTTAGATTGGGGAACAGAAAGAAGTCGCACGAAGTCAAGTCGGGAGAATAGGGTGGATGGGGAATCAATTCTCGAAGCCCAGTTCCTGTATTTTTGCCATTGCGATTGTGAAGGTGTAAGCCGATGCGTTGTCGTGATAAAACAGCACTTTTTTGTGCTCCAATTGTGGCCGTTTTTTTGTAGCTCAGCTTTCAAACGGTCCAATAATGATGCATAGTACCTTCCTGTTATAGTTTTACTCTTCTCCAAGTAATCAATGAGGATAATTTCTTGGGAATCCAAAAATACTGTGGCCATCACCTTCCCAACTGACAAAACAGTCTTCGCCTTCTTTAGCGCACTTTCACCAGGCAGTACTCACTGCTTTGACTGCTGCTTTGTCTCGGGTGTATAGTGGTGGATCCAGGTTTCCTCCACAGTCACGAATCGACTTGAAAATTCCTGCGGATTCCGATTAAACTTCGCCAAACACTGCGCTGAAACCTCTTTTCGGTTGCGCTTTTGATCGGGAGTCAATGGCGGCACCCATCTTGCACATACTTTCCTAACCTCAAGTTTTTCGTGCAAGATGTTATAGATTTATTCAGCGGAGATATTTACAGCCTTAAAAATCTCACGAACTCTGATTCGGCGATCTTCCATAACCATAATATGATGAATTTTTTCACCATATCCGATGTGGCGACCTCAATTGGGCGCCCGGGGCGCGCTTCATCTTTAGTTGTGGTTCGTCACGTTTAAATTTGTTTATCCAAAATTTAACGGTTTTGAACGAAGGATCAGACTCCCCGTGAACTTCGTCTAATTCGGTTTTGATCTGTGCGGCCGTCCAATTTTTTAAATCACAATATTTTTTCACAGCACGGAACTTTTCTTTCTTCATTTTTTCGAAAACTACTGACACGCTCACTTCAAACGTATGCCAAACGCAAACTGAGCTTCGGTTTTTACTGAAGCATGGTAGGGGTTAGTTTAAAGAATGCTTTTTCTTGGCCATATACTACGAAGTTTATTTTGTCGCCATCTAGTGGGAAATTTGCCTTACTTATCAAACGACCCTCGTAACGATATTACCAATCAGTCACCCACAGCTCACGTCAAATGGCGTAACTATCTAATTGTGCTTTCTACACGCTAATGTCACTTATCTCGCTTACTTTTTCCAATTCTTTTCCACCAAAAGATGCATTTTCTGCACGGGTATTGTACAACATTATTATATAACCTTACAACATTATTACAACATTACGTTATTTTTATTATTTTTATCTATTCATAAGACACCTTTTTTGGTAAATACATAATCACTTACGAGCACAGTTAAGAAATATCATAAAAGTGAAGAGCAGAATAGAAATAAACATCCTCATTTTGATGGAGACCGAGAACTGACTTTTTAAAATTTTTCGTGAGCTGTATGATGAAGTGTTAAATACATGTTGTTTGCATATATATATTAGCCATTATCTCGTTATTGATAAGAATATTTGTCCATATTTAGGCGGTATGATGGAATTGCGACAAAAAAGCGTGACGTAAAGCGAATTTTTATTGCTATAAAATAAGCAAACTATATTTACTTTCCTTGAAAATATTAAGAGTTGCACTGTAAACAGAAATATTATTTCAGGGCTCCTTTCAGGTATTAAAATAAGACTCAGAAAAAACAGTTTCGAGTGGCACTAAATTGATTCACTTCAGTCTTAAAATGAGACCACTGGTGGGATCTCGGAGTAATTTGTTTCACTTTGAAAATAACAGTATGAAGTTATCGTATTCAAAAACAGGACACTCCGAGTCTAAAATTATACTTGCGTAGAATAATAACGTAAAGAAAGAACTCTAGTTTTTATAATGCGGATTCCGATAGGATTTATTGCAAAAAAAACGAATCTTACATTTTCAAATCGATATCGATTGAAAAAATCTATCCATTTCTATATGGATAATATAAAATTGTTCTTTTCACTTTTTTATGATGAAAATAATACAGATTCTTCAAAGATTGCCAACCTAGAGGGAGAACGAAGAATTTCTGAAGTCTCTTAAATCAAAGGCTGAAATAAGAAGAAACATTCTTAATCTCTAAATTAAGAAAGAATTAAAATTGTGACTGAACTCTGATTCAATAAGTAAAGCGATTGAAGTTTGTACGTTTGAAAATTGTAATGAGCTGAAAGAAGCGATTTTGAACTAATTCCTCAAATGTACTTCTTTCATTAAATCGAACTAGTTTTTTCGTTTCTTTACGGTGAAAAATGGAAGTGAAAAATTAGGTCTTTAGTGCCGGTAGTCGAAGTATTCATTACTGAACTGGCGTTGTAAAAAAAATCGAGATTAAAATTACCTTATTGATTCAAGTGTAATCGCGGTATTAACTTCTTTAGGCAACTAAATGCATTACATTTCGTCGACGGCTTGACTCCTAGAGCACACTGTGCAGAGTCCAGCCCAGAACAGGAATCAGTCCTATACTCGCAACAATAAAGAATGATCGGCCAAAAAGAATTCACAAGACAGAAGCATTCAAGCATGAACAACCGTGATGCGGGTACAAGAACGGGCGGAACAGTTACGCGAGATGAGTGTATAATAATTTTTTCTTCCATAAACTATAGCCTCGGTCTTCCATTCCATTTTATTCTTAAAATACAAATTTTAACTTTTTTTTGCCTTCGTTTATTAAGATTCGAGGGGAATAGAAGCTGGCTCGAGGCGAGCAAGACAAGATCGATCCGATATGTTACGCTTTTGCGTCCACGTACGGGTTCTTCTATAATTGCTAGCAGGTGCCACATTAATCTTGCGGCCACGCATAACCCATTTTCTTTCGCTGGTCGGCCTCGGATAATGAAACAAGCGCAGCCTGCGAATACGCTGCACGAGACAATGAACGAAATCAATTTCCTCATTTCCGATGATTTATGAAAGCCATGGTTCGTTCACTTCCTCCTATAAACCGTAACACTTTGCCAATTTATGTTGTAGATCGATAAGACCAGAAAGAGTCTTGCGAAAGCAAGAATTCGCTTTTAATCGCCCGCAGTCTTCTGTGATGCCTTCACTTTGCGATTCTATCGCAAAATCATCGTCCCTGTCATTTACGATGAAAATTACTCTTACATGAAAATTACACTTTCAATACTTGTAGAAGAATTTTGTGAAAATTGTACTCACGATTAACAAGAAACTATTTCGATATTGAACATTTGTTATAAGTACACTCATCTCGCGTAATTAGTAATTAATCCAAATATTTTCTAATTCGGCAGTAGAAAACTGCGAATTGCTTAGTGAAAATATATTAATTTATTTAGGGCTTTTTATATATTTTTGTAAAAAGTTATAGAAGTGGGAAACGCGAGAAAAAAAAAGTTTAATGAAAGAACGCGATTGTGTAAAATTTTTAATTTTATTGAAATAATTTGAAGACAGTATTGTGAAACTTCTAAATACTGTTCGTCTCTACCAACATAGAGTATTTAAAACTTATTGCTTCACAATGGAAAAACAAGAATTATTCACACACTTAATCTATTTGACCTTACTTTGTTCAGGATAAAAAAAATTCACTTAATGGGTATGAAAAACACCACGTAATTCGATAAAAATGAATAGCACACCATTTTATTTCGACAAAAATAAAAAATAATATATAATAATAATAATATAATAATATACCTCTGTACCTCTGGTACCTCTGGAAATTTTTCTATGTACTTTTACCGAGGTTCTGGTGGTTCGGATTCCACCTTAAGCTGTAGGTCCCC
>JAUMHM010000085.1:21356291-21399668 GCA_032362435.1 Melikaiella ostensackeni
CGTACGCTCTGAAACTATCGTTCGTATGAGAAAATTTTCATCTGCCAAATTCGAGTTCTGCGAAACGATACTCTACCCATTTTTTGGGCCGATTTTGTGTCGATGTTCAAAATTGTGCTTAATCTATACATTTTTTTAGAGAAAGGACTACAATCTTTTTGACTACCTTAGAATAGGCCTGTCCAGAGAGGAGAAATTCCAGGAATTTTCCTCGAAACTGGTCAAATCGCAGATGTGAGTTTTCCACTTCCACTTTCCACTTCCCATTCTACTTCACGAGAGTAACCACCGCCCGAGGTCTCTCAAGTTAGCAGAGAGAAGTGGTGATGGGAGTGTAACATGTGGTGTTTAAGCAAATATCTCCTCTCTGGACAGGCCTGCCGTAGAATCACCTTATTTCGTACATTGGCGCTAACTTCGGAAACACAATTTTTTTGCTTTTACATAAGTAAATAGTATAAAAGCAAAAAGAAACGTTGAAGTCCAAAGTCAGAAATGAGGTGAGAAGCCAATTTTGTTTTCCAAAAATAAGTATAAATCCAAGAAAGATAGATGAAGTTTGGGTCAGTGTCCGAATTTAGGTGATTCTACGGTACTCTCAAAAGAAATTTTTGTATTCAACAACATCGTTTCCTTGACTGCATTTGACTAATCTCAAAAAAAAAATAAAGGAAACAGAATTCGTATTACGTAGACCATATCGCAATTTGCCCTAATTTCTATTTTCCGAATTGCTGTTTGACCTCATTTCTATTTTACGGAATTACTATTAGGTCTAATTTTAATTTGTCCGAATTAACATTTGTACTAATTTTTATTTTTTCTGAATTATCATTAGACATCATTTTTATTCTTCCAAATTGCCGCTTGTCATAATTTTCTGAATTTTCCATTTGCCATAATAGGCATTTATTCAAATTATCATCCTGACATCACTTTCATTCGTGTGAACAGTCACAGAACCTAACATTCATTTACAGGAATAACCATTTGTCAGAATGCCCACTTCACCTAATCGACATGTAACAGAAATTTCATTTTACCTAAACCACAGCCGGGATAAAAATTATAATCGTGCGAAATTCCGATTCAGCCGATCAGATTTTTTTGATTTGATTTCTAGTATTTTTATTTCGTATGATGATGATTGGTTGAAATTCAATTTCTGTTTCAGAAAAAAAGAAATTTTGCCCAATGCTCATTTGGAAAAATAAAAATTATAACTAATGGCGATTCGGAGTAATACATATTAGGGAAAATAGTAATTCGGAATAATAATAAACCCCGGTTTAGAGCCCCAATGACGTAGGGCACCAGAAGTTTAAAAATTAGGGCAAATGCAGGGTGTCTACTCATCTGGAAAACCTGAAAAACCTGGAATTGTCAGGGAATTTTTATATACCTGGAAAAACTTGGAAATTTCAGGAATTTTTTTATAAGTCAGAATTTTTTCGAGTGTACTAAAATTAAAGAAAATTAAATAACCATGAGTTTTTATTTGTAAAAGTAGCTTTTGTAGTACTTGATTTATACTGATTTAAAAAAAATTCTCTGTATCATTTTCAACCAAACAGTTGCAGTTTTTACCAAAAAAGGTAAAGTTTCTACTAAAAGAAATAAATATTCAAACCAAAAAGACGAATTTTCAACAAAATAGTTAAATCTTCAAACAAAAAGATGAATTTTCAACTTAAACGATGAATCCTCAACCAAAAAAAAAAAGAATTTTTAACAAAGTATTTCCACTTTCAACCAAGTAGTTGAATTTTCAAACGAAAAAGGTGGATATTCTCAACAAAAAATGTAATAGTTGATATTTCAATCAAAAACAGTTGAATTTTTAATCAAATAGTTAATTTTCTAGCAAACTGCTAATTTTTAACCGAAAATATGAAATTTCAACAATAACGTTAATATTCATTCAGGTATTTGATTTTTCCAAAAAATAGTTGAATCTTCAACCACAGCAGATTAATCTTTCATCAAAAAGTTGCATTTTCAACCAGAAAAGTAGAACATTCTACCAAAAGACATGAATTTTTGAGCCAAAAAGACGAATTTTCAACACAATAGGTGAATTTTTAACGAAGAGAAATTTCACGGTCATGAAAGAAAAGCAATTCAACCAAACAGTTGAATTTTCAATCAAACTGCTAAATTTTTAACCCAAAAATATGAATTTTCAGCAACAGCCAAACAGTTGGATTTTCAATCAAATAGTTGAATTCTGTAGCAAATTAATGAATTTTTAATCCGAAAATATGAAATTTCAATAATAATGTTAACATTTATTCAAATAATTGAAATTTCAACAAAATAGTTGAATCTTCAACCAAAGCAGATTAGTTTTTTACCAAAAAGTTGCATTTTTATCCAAAAATGATAAATTTTCTACCAAAAGAGATGAATTTTTAAACCAAATGGACAAATTTTCAACACAATAGGTGTTTTTTAGCGAAGAGAAATTTAGCGGTCAAGAAAGAAAAATAATTCAACCAAACAGTGGAATTTTTAACCAAGTAGTTGAATTTTCAACCAAATAGTTGAATTTTATAGCAAACTGCTGAATTTTTAATCCGATAATAATAATTTACAACCATAACGTTTAATTTAAACAAATAGATGAATTTTTAACAAAATAGTTGAATCTTTTACCAAAACAGATTAATTTTCTACCAAAAAATTGCATTTTTAACCAAAAATAATAAACTTTTTACCAAAAGACATGAATTTTTAAACCAAGAAGACAAATTTTCATCCTAATAGGTGAATTTTTAACGAAGAGAGATTTTTAGGTCAAGAAAGAGAAACAATTCAAACAAATAGTTGAATTGTCAACGAAATAGTTGAATTTTCGAGCAGACTGCTGAATTTTAAATTCGAAAATATGAAATTTCAACAAGAACGTAAATATTCAATCAAATAGTCTATCTTTTAACCCAATAGTTGAATTTTCTACTAAAACTGTTGAATCCGCAACCAAAATAAGTTAATTTTGTACCAAAAAGTTGCATTATAAACCGGAAAAGATGAATTTTTTACAAAACAGTTGAATTTTGAACCCGAAAATATGAATCTTCAACAAAAAGGTTAATTTTCCGCGAAAGAGTTGAGTTTCCTACCCAAAAATATGAATTTTCAAGAAAAAAGTTAATTACTTTACCCATTTAGATATATGCAAGGACTGAAAAACATTATTTATAGTAAACTCGAGAAACTGAACTCCATAAATTATACTAGAATTACATCTTTGTTAGTTATATAGGGCCTACTTCTGTTCTGAATCAAGTCTTTATTCGGAGTGAAAACTCAGCTAATTTTGAAACTTTTTGTGTGAAATGATTTTTTTGGGTTCTAACCCGAGCATTCGAAAAATCGTTTTACACAAAAATTATTAAAATTACCTAATTTTTCGCTGCAAATAAAGATTCGATTTGAAACAGGGGTAGGCCCAAATTGTCTAACAAATATGTAATTCTAGTATTTATGGAGTAAAATGAGGCAATTCAATTTTGAGATTAGGACCTGGTTCCAACGCCCTTAAGAAAAGTTATACCTGGAAAAATCTAGAAATACCTGGAAAAAACCTGGAATTGTCAGGGAATTTTTTTCCAGGATTTGAGTAGACACTCTGAAATGATAATTCAGAAAAATAAAAATTGGTCAGGTGGTACCGTAAAACGGGGCTAAGCGAGACAAAAAACGGGGAATGCGGGAAACATGAAATTTTGAATTTCGCAAATTGTATTGCATTTTCTGGTTAAAAAATGGGCGTAGGCCCTGTAGAGTAAAATTGGACACACAAAATCTTTGTATTTGATAATTTGCTATTGAATTTTTTGAAAAAAAAAAGAAACGGGTGTCCCGCTCTACCCCACATGTCCCGCTTAACCCTATGTTACGGTCATTCGAAAAAATAAATATTGGTGAATATTATTATTCGATCAAATGAAATTACGTTCATATATAAAATAAAAGTTAAACTGAACAAATGTTTACTTGAATCAGAAGCAATGTTTTTCGTTACTTGCTTTTTTTCAATTTTACAAATTATTTTATCGACGTATTTTTTTTGGCAAGATATTCACCGACATTTATTGCTAATAATAATTTCAATCGTCCTTAAAGCCGACAACGATATCGGCGCTCCGAAAATAATTGATTACCTAATCGTAGGATCTTGTCCTCATGTATCGGCTTTAAAAAACACGCCTACATGACAAGATTTATTTTGATTAGAAATTGATTTGAATATAAATCGTGTAATCATCATAATATCATATACGAGCGTGTAATCGTCATATATAATTCTTTTAATCATTTGGCAAGATCAGTTCCTTGTGGAAATCACAAATGGACAAAATTGTGCGAGTTTGAATGGAATGTATATTTGGAGATAATGATTCGTATAAATTTTGGCGCCTATAAAATTTTATCGTGTGCTGAAAAAACGCATTCCAGTTTCTTATTTACAAATGGAGGGTTAAATTTATTGAATGGAGTATTACCTGCTAAATTTGAGGAAATTTGCTTAATGTTGTGGATAAAGGTTCTGCGATGTTGATATGAGCTGGGCATGTAAATATATTATGAAATCTAATGTATTATAGTGAGGCGAGTATGGATTTTTTAAAATCTTTGATGGTGTAGCTTAATTCGTTTTAATTAATTATTCATCATTGGAAATTACACTGTAAAATGCCGATCCTGAAAAGTATTTTTACCGTCAAGCGAGAAATGTCAAACATCAAGACAAGACAAACCGAGACATACATCTCGCCTTGAATTTCTCGTCTTGGATCTGGCTCAAAAATTTCGAGGCCTCGAAAATGCCTCGAAAATCAAGGCCTTGTCTTGGGCTTGTCTTGAAGGCTTAAGTTTCCACTAGCAGATGTGCCAACGCCTACCACCCAAAAGAGATGATCTTTCACGCACAGAGATGAGTTTTTTCGAAGACAGTTGAATTTTTAACAAAAAAATTCATTTTCAACCAAGAAAAATGAAATTTCAACGAAGAAAGATGACTTACATACCTGCTGCCTTGAATTTCTCGTCTTAGATCTGGCTCGAAAATCAGGGCCTCGAAAATCAAGGCCTTGTCTTGGGTTTGTCTCGAAGGCTTAAATTTCCACTAACAAATGTGTTAACGCCTACCACCCAAAAGAGATGAATTTTCAGGCACAAAGACGAATCTTTTCGAAGACAGTTAAGTTTTCAACAATAAAGTTAATTTTCAACCAAGAAAGATGATTTTTCAACGAAGAAAGATGATTTTTTACCACAAAAAAATGAATATTCAACCTTCAAAGATGAATTTTCAACCAAGAAGATTATTCATCTACCAAAAGACGAATTTTCAAAAAGTACATGAATTTTCAACCAAATCGTTGATTTTTCAGTTTGATAAATTAATTTTCAACAAAAAAAAAACGAATTTTCAACCAGTTGAATTCAACTAGAGAAGACGACATCTTAACAGATTAGTTGGATTCTTAACCAAATAGAGGAATTTTCAACAAAATAGTTAAATTTTCAACGAGAGATGCTTGAACTTTGAAAAAAGTAAATGTTTAACAACGCACTTCAACTTTCAATCAAATATTTGAATTTTCAACCATAAAAATGAATTTTTGCCACAATAGTTGAATTTCTAACCAAAAATGGAATAGTTAAATTTTCGATCAAAAAAATTCATTTTCAACCAAAACCGAAACGCATTTTCAACACAATAGTTAAATTTTAAACCAAAGCGATAATCTTCAACCAAAAAAGACGAATATTTAACAGAATATTTCGCTTCTCAACCAAAACAGAATAATTTTCAATTGAAAATATAAATTTTCAACAAAAAATTGAATATTTACTTTTTCAGTCGAAAAAATTAATTCTCAATCAGAAAAAAAAATTGAACAAAGTAGTTTAGTTCTTAACCAAAGATATGAAGTCTCAACTAAAATTATGCATCTTAAACAAAAAAAAATAATTTTTAACAAATGAGATCAACATTGAACCAGATATTTGAATTTTTAACCGAAAAGATGGCTTTTTAAAAAGAAGATTGATTTTCTACCAAAAAGGATCATTTATGAACAAAATACAAGTTTTCAACCAAACACTTGAATTTTCAACCAAAACAGATTATCTTTCAACCAGACTGTTTTGTTGAAGATTCGCCTTTTGAGTTTGAAAATTCGTTTCGTTTGGTAGAAATTTCATCCTTTTCGTTTTAAAATACAACTGTTTGGTACAAAATTAATCTATTGTGTTTGAGCATTCAACTATTTCGTTGAAAATTCGTTTTTTTTTTTTTGGTTAAATTCATCTTTTTTGCTTGAAAAATAAACTACTCGGCTAAAAAATGAACTATTTTGTTGAAAATTTATTTTCTTGGTTGCAGATTCATCATTTTTTAGTTGAAAGTTCATTTTTTTGGTTGAAATTCAACTATTTTTGTTGAAAACTCGTTTTTTTGTTGTTGAAAATTTATCTTCTTTACTAGGAAATTCCACTAATAAATTGAAAATTCGTCTTTTTGGTAGAAATACATAATCTTTTTGTTTTAAAATTTTTGTATGTTGTTGGAAATTCGTCATTTTTGGCAGAAATATAATCTTGCTGATTGAAAATTCAACTATTTTGTTGAAAATTTGCCTTCTTGTAGAAAATTAATATTCTGGGTCGAAAATTCAACTATTTATTTAAAAATTCATGTATTTTGTTAAAAATTCGTCTTTTTTTGGTTGAATTTAATTGTCTTTGATTTAAAATGAAAGTCTATTTTGACAATTGACAATTCAACTACTTGGTTGAAAGTGGAACTACTTTGTTAAATAATCATTTGCTTGGTTAAAGATTAAACACACATTTTAAAAGTTGTATAAATTTAATAATCAAGTAAATTCATTACCTATATTAAGAATATTTGAATATCTTTCTAGAACACAGTGAAATGATTTTTAATATCTTCTTCGAAGTGACTACTAATTTTTTAATTCTTCAACATTTGTGTTCCAAACTCAGTCTCCAGAAAAATTCTTAAACATTCTACAATTGGCAAATAATAAATATTCCAGAAGTGTGTCATATAATTTGTAAAAAAAAGTATATAAGTATTCACTATTTATACAATATATTGTAAAAAATTGATAGATAACGCAAAATTTGTATCGTTTTCGTTTCATTTTCAGAACAAAATTGTATGCTCTAAAAAACCTCCAAAGTCAACTTGAAAAGCAATTTCTGTTCCGATTTAGTAAATAATGAATGAAAACAATGAGAATTTTCATTGTTCGAATTGCTATGCAAAAACTTTCACACTAATGATTTCCTGTATATAAACTAGTTTAACTTATACGATCGTCATCTCATAAATTTTGGGCTTACCTCATTTAGAGGTTCAAAATCTTTATTACTATTCTGATTAAAAGAAATTTTGTACAACATTTGCATCCAAAATATTTCTTTAAGTCTGAATGAATGAACTCTTTTTTGAATTTTCATCAAATGATACAAATTTTCCTTCAGAATTTCACAAATTATTCACATATTTAAATTGATGTTTTAAAAATATGTGAATCTGGCGGCCTGAGGCTCATTTTATATAGCCGCCCACATTTATTGATGATTTCTTGAGCTTCTTCGTCGACCTACCTGACTGATGATCGCTAATAAACAGAGCGCACCATCCTCAAACGATAATGGTTGTAATTTGTAATCGAAGTGAGGTCAATTAATAAAGACATCTCGCATTAATTTAATTACGCTGCCTCATCTTAAAGCCAGTATGCAAGCTGCGGAAACGATTTGTTTATATCTTCATTAACAATAAATGTATAGTACGTCATGGCTCCCTCGACAAGTGGCTGCTGTATCTGGAAACCGGAAAATGACCGGAAATTTTTTGAGACCGAGAAAAACCAGGAAATGATAGTGCATTTTTTTTTACCAGGAATTTTACAAAATTTTAGAAGAAAAACGTATCCAATCACTTAAAATATCACAAATTTAATACCACATGATATGGTGCAATTTAAAATAAGTTCGATTTCAATTTTTTTTTTTTAATTTTAAGTTCAAGCGTTAAGTTTTTCAATTATGAAATCATTCAGTTTACAATACGTAATTCTTACGTCTTTTACTTTAAAAATTTTCCATTTTAGTTCTTTATTTCAAGCGTACATTTCAAATTTAAATAATCTTAAAATGCAGTTTTGAAGACTTGAACAATTAAAAATTAAAAGTGTTTTAAATTGAAATTTTTTCATAAAAAGTATTTTAAGTTGATCTGTAAACATAAATTAAACAATTTTTTTTTTAATTATACTGTAGTTCGAGTATTAAAAATTAAACTGTTTTAGTTCGAAAGCCTTAGTAGGTAAACAGATGAAAAGTCCATCGAATATTTAAATTAATAATTTATAGTCTAAAATATTCTATGTTCAACCCGTTCAATTAAAAATTTTTTAATCAAAAAAGAACAACTATTTAATATTCAGCAGTACTTGACTGTTCATTTTAAATGAATTTATAAATCAAATATTCAAAACTGAATTGTTTGATGTAGAAAGTCCTAAAACATTAAAATTTCAGAGTGCTAAGTTTAAAATTTGAATGATACAAGTTTATTGTTCCATTTTATAAATAAATATCCTCATAAATGAAATATTTAAAACTGAACAATTTGAAACGGAATTGTTTGAAATAGGAAGCCTTAGTAGTTCAACAAATGTAAACATCCGATTGAAACTTTATAAATTACTTTCAATTTTCAAATAATTTCAAATAGATTCATAATTAAACGCATTTACTCAATTTCAAATCCTATTCAAATATTGCTTCAGTCTAAAATATTCTATTTTAACCCGTTCAATTTGAAGTTTTTTTTTAATTGAAAAAGGAACAACTTTTTAATATTTGGCAATATTTGGCTGTTGATTTTAAATAAATTTATAAATTAAGTATTCAAAACTACAAAATTTGAAACTAAATTGTTTGAAATAGGAAGCCTTGAATCGTTCAAATTTCAGAGTACTAAACTTGAACTTTAAACGTAATAATTTTAATTGTTCCATTTTATAAAGAAACATTCTCGTGAATCAAATATTCAAAACTTAACAATTCAAAACTGAATTATTTTAAGTAGAAAGCCTAGAATCATTAAAATTTCAGAGTGCTAAATGTAAACTTTGAATCAAAGCAAACTTTATTGTTAATGTCAAATATCTTTTTTTTGAAAAACCCTATGAATCTTGCAGTTTATCAAGAATTTTTTTCTGTAATGCAGACAATCTCAGTTTTTTACTAATTAAATAAAATTCCTTAACATTTTTCGCCGGTCCTCAAATAAAATCCATACCATTTCCTCAATTTTTATCAATTTCATTGAAATTTATAATACCAAAACTGAAAAATTAGATTAGATAAAAATTAACTTCCTGTGTAGAAATTGCAGATATTGTAGTCCAATTTTTTGTAACAATTCACCACAACACCAATTATGAGAATGCATTTCAAATCCTGTCCAGAACACAAAGTAAATGGTCAAAATTTTTATTTATTTTTAAATTTTTTTTAAAGAGACAGCGTCCCACTTTTTGAATACAAATAGTAATTTATGAGAAAAAGATTAGAAAAGCAGTTACACAGAAAAAGACTTTTCAATTTTGAAACGGGACGATACTCGATAAATGCGAAGTGCAGTTTACTTTACATTATTTTATGAATCAACGTCCACCAAAGACTTCTCCTTTCCTCGACACCCCCCATATCTTTTCACTGCGAGGAACAAGATTAACGGAATTCAACTTACGTAACCCTCTTACACTAGGAATCAAGATTCGTTTAAGCCTTGAGTTATACCATAATTTCCAGTAATTCAAACGCTCAGATATTTGAAGAAACCTCTTCAAGGATTTTATGTTACTGCTAATTGCTCGTGAGCCTTAATTGAAGATCATGAAAAGAAGTATATTTAAAAGAAATCTGTTATTACAAGAAACTCTTTTTAAGTGTCTTTCTTAATTTTTGTTAAGAGCCATTCTTGAGGAATTCAATCTTTCTCAATGAAGGATGAAACAAAGATTTCACAAAGTTCACATTTATTTAGCAAAACAGTGAGTCCAACCGTTATGAATCATCGCCAGAAACATATTTGCGACTATTCGGTTTCCCGACTGCACCCTTTAAAACCACTCTCCTAATGAAAATTACCAAAAAATTTTTTAAAAAAACGACTAAACAGCATCAAAGTTTGTAATTTTTTGGTGAGTTTTTACCTTGAAGAATTCTTATTCATAATTCCTCGAAGAATGACCGTAGTAAGAAATCCCGGTAAAACACTAAAGAACACCTCCACTGATAAACGATTTTTCAAAAATAAGAAAATCTTTAAAAAAAAAAAAAAAAACTAAAGTTTGTACATTTTTCTTCATTTTGCACCTCAAAAAATCTCTGTAGTAATTTCCCAAATAATAGCGGGGGTGTGAACCCCTGGAGAACCACTAAAAACCATGATCTTTAAAAAATGACCAAACGGCCTCAAGCTTTGTAATTTTTGGGTGATTTTTTACCATAAAAAATTCATTTTAATTATTCCGAAGAATGGCAGTGGTAAGCTGCTCCACAAAATCCTTGAGAATCATGTCAAATGAGAAACGATTTTTCAAAAATCAGAAAATCGTCAAAAAAGCTTAAAGTTTGTAAATTTTGTCTGATTTTATATTCTAAAAATATCTTTTTAATAATCCTCCGAATAATAGTGAGGGTAAGAAATCCGGGCAAAGCCCGTAAAAACCACCTGAAATTAAAAATGACCAAACGGCACCAACGTTTGTAATTGTCTGGTGATTCAGTCTAAAAAATTTTCTTCAATAATCCCCTGAAGAATGACATTGACAAAAAACTCCGTGAAACCCCAAAAAACCATTTCTAATGAGAAACGATTTTTCAAAAATCAGGAAATCACCAAAAAAACTTGAAGTTTGTAATTTTTTTTATTTTATATCCTAAAAAGTCTCTTAAATAATCCCCCGAATAAAAGTGAGGGTAAGTAATCCCGGCAAAGTCACTAAAAACCACCACTATTTTAAAAATGACAAAATGGCATCAAAGTTTTTAATTTTTTTTTGATTTTTTACTTAAAAAATTCTCATTTATATTCCCCCGAATAATGACACTAGTCATGAACCCCACAAAACCCTTAAAAACCACCTCTTATCAGAAACGATTTTTCAAAAATCAGAAAATCGACTAAAATAACTTGAAGTTTTTAAATTTTTTATTCATTTTATATCCTAAAAAAATCGCTTTAATAATCCCCCGAATAATAGTGAGGGTGAGAAAGTCCGGCAAAACCACCAAATTCAACCCTCTATTGAAAATGACCTAACGGCCCTATGTTTAGTAATGTTTTTGTAGTTTCTTACCCTAAAAAATTCTCTTCAATAATCCTGTGAAGAGTGGTGGTGATGAGAAACCTAGAAAAAGCCATAAAAACCACCCCTAATGATGAACGATTTTTCAAAAAGGAATTAATCGCCAAAAAAGACTTTTTTGTAAATTACCACTGCTTTTATGTCCTCAATTTTTTTTGTATTATCTTAATCAGTTTAAGTCGTATTTAAGTTTGAAGGTAGTAGTCGTGACAAAAATCAGATCTTAGAAAAAGAAGAACTTTTTCTATGATTTATGAAAATTTTTTCAATTATTCTTGATAAAAAAATTGTAAAACTTAAAAAACACATTTAACATTGTTTTTTTTGCAATTGAATTTTTTCATGCGTGCGCTTCTTAACAATTTTGAAGAATTGATGAATTTTGATAAATGATGGGTTATTTTTTCGTGGAAAAGTAAAGAAAAATAAAAAAAGTAAAAAAAGAAAAAAAAGTAAAAAATACGTGAAATCGTAAAAACATTTGTTTAAAAAGAAAACATTTTTTAAACAAATAAATATATTTGTAGAGTATTCACGTATTTCCAAAATTGAAAGCATTAGAGTTTTAGGGAATGTTTTTCTCGAAAAAATAAACCATGATTTATTAAAGTTCAACCATTTTCAAAAAATTGGTAAGAAGGGACAATAAGAATTAATGCAATTACAAAAAATGTTGTTAAAATCATTATTCAACCATTGTTTTTCGTATGTTTCGAACTTTTTTCATTAAAAACAACGTTTTTTCTTTCAGAAGACATGATTAATAATATTTCAATTCTTGAAATCAAAGAAAACTTTTTTTCTAGAGACCTGATTTTTGTCACGTGAACTACCTTAAGAAAATGCAATATATATTGTAAAGATGGCACCCTGAAAAGGCGTTTTTCCGACCGTCTTAATAATCATGGTAGTAAAGACACAAAAAAATTTGCCAGATCCCAAATTGGATCCCAAAGACACCTTGAAATTGTCAAAAGGGGGGTAGGGTTCTGATTGTCCTTAATCAGGGTCATAATTATATATATATATATATATATATATATATATATCTAGTAATACAAAAAAAAGTCTGTATTCGTATTATTCCTAATCGCACTGTGCGAATTACTCGGGCAGAATTTCGCCCAGGGGTTCCCCTTTGACAAAGTTACAAAAGGCCCCCCTAGGTTGTAGGTAATAGTGGTCCCGCTGTGTTAACGACTGCTTTTGCCTTTTCAGTGTTACAAATTACACGAAAACTTTATCATTATTAAGTAATCTCGCTGTGATACACGTGTTCCTATAAATTACGCCGATTGTGCGATTCTGCTCTCATAATAATTCAAGCGCGACCTTGGCTCTGGACTGGAGAACGCGATATTCTATTCCTGAAAGCAGGGCGATGACGTTCGCTAAACGCAAGGATAGTGTTTATCTTTTGCTTTCCTGGGAGCTTGATATCAATTTATAATATTACACGCGCTGCTGTTCGATTCATAATTAATCTCATGAGAAAGAAAATAATTATAAAGAAAAGCCAAACCTATATTAATTCAGGGTCTACAATTTCCAACATCAATTCGCAAAAACCAATCTTCCAGCTTCAAATTGAGTAATTATGCACCACAATTTCCATTTTCTCGAATACATGACAGTCTGGATGATCGACTGGCTGAAAGAATTTTGTTATTATACCATTAAGTAAGCCAAATCCCTTTTGGGGTTAGCGTAGCTCGCTTGGTTCTAGCCTCGTTACACTACCGGGGATTAAGGAATTTATATGGCAAGGGAAAGTGAAAGATTTGTAGGAAAAGGGATGGCTTTAAGATCAATCTAGAAGTCGCGTGTTGCTCATTCAAACGACACACTCTCCAAGATACACGAAATCATCAACTTGTTCTGTTCTCTCTTCGTTTAAGGCAATGTTGCATACTGTTTTTCACCCCTTCTTTCAAACACAATACTTTTTTTAAATCACATTAATCTTAAGACCCGTACTCTTCAGGCTGTAATCCAGTCTGCTGATCATTATCTGCAAATCATCGAGTGATTCTGCCGTAACAATGTTATTATCTGCAGACGCTAGTCCACGCACTTTCACTGTTCCGAGATCAATACCTTCTTCGTGTAAGAGAGACATTCTTAGACATTTGTCCATGCATATATTGAATATCCCGGAGAATATAACGCAGCCTCCAGGCCTAACGCCCTGTTTTTAATATCAAACTAATCGCTCAGTTGTCCATTTACTCTTACACTCGCTTTACTACCATTATATATTGCTTTTATTGCTTTTAGAAGCAAACCATTCACTTCATACTCTTTCAGTACTTTCCAAATTTTAGTTCTATTCACCTTATCGAAAGCTTTTTCCAGATCAAATGCACAGAAAACTTTCTTGTTTTCTTTCAAACTTTTTTCTGATCCGCATATGATCTCCCTAGCATAAATCCATATTAGATTTCCCAGATCCTTTCTTTAGTTATTCCCATGACCTTGTTGTTAAGTCCCGGGATGTGTCGAGGTCACATATACTCCTTTACAAGTCTTAGGACGAGGGATGCAGAAGGATGTTCTTATATTATAATATTCGGTTTGAATGTTTATTGTTCCGTCTTTCATGAATTTTAGTGTGAGTCTGAATGGATGAAAGTCACTGTGTTGTGTATATCTTAACTGTATTTTAATCCTTACTCTAGTATGATTGTATGCATTATAACTTTATATTTTACTCTCTGAATCAATAGCAGATTCAAAGCATAAACCTCATTCTGCATTTGCTTGGGGTTTTCTCCCGACCCTTGGAAGATGGACTAACTTTCCTCTCTTTTATTCCTCAACTTTTACATATTTAAAACAGCATTGCTTAAGAGAGCCATCCTAGAATCCATCAAACATCTGTCCTATTGTCATCAAGTTCATTCGAACAACCATGCCAATAAAATGCAATAAACCTTATGCGTTTGGGACTGTTAATCCTCGCTAGAGTATTAACCCAGGGTTTGGCTGTCCTCTAGGCTCTAGGCTAGGACCTCTAGGTAAGGTCGAGACCCAAGTGTCTCTCCGCCTACAATTCACAAGCACTCTCCGCTGTGAACCTCGGTGTTGTTTTTGCTGCAAGTCCACTCAGTTCAAAGTTTTGCCTTCATTTCTAACTTGTCTTCACTACAGTTAAGTTCTAATCTCGCTAATGATCCGGTAACGTCGAACTGATTCTCAGTCCCACAATATTTTTCGGTTAAACCATTCCTGGTTCGCTATAGTCTCCAAAGTCTGCGTTTTAGGAATGAAAGAGTAATTTCGTTTTGTATTGCCCGGACGTATCGATTCGCAATTATCGAATCGAATTCAATTGTTGTATTTGTTAAAGTTAAATTTATCACAATCCCGCCCGATAAATATCGGTAGTGTTAATTTTCTTATAAAGTGTATCGGCTTCTCCTATGATTCTCCATCTACAGATATTTGGTAAAGTAAAAATAAATATAATTTAAATTGATGTTTTCTTCCCATGATTTACCATTCTCCTCTATTCAATTATCAATTTAACAAATCAAGGTGAGGTTCAGCTCTTTAGACCGAATAAGAACTTACAACCCAATCTTCTAGCCGCTCGGAAGATTGGGACAGTAATTTTTAACTATATACATACATGTGAATCACGGCTTATAATAAATAACATTAACAATAAGTATTTTGTTAAATATTATGCCGACGGTACTTAGTAGGCTAAGTAGGCTAATCGCTCTATAATTAGTACGGTCACTTTATCACCCTTCCCCTTGTAGAGTGGAACAACAATCACCTTTCTCCAATCATTTGGGACTTTACCATTCTCAGCACACATGTTCATAAATTCGCTCAGCCACACAAACAAATATCCTCCACCGCTCTTAAGCATTGCAGCGTTGATACCATCCACACCAGCAGCCTTACCATTATTTAGTTTCTTAATTACGGATATAATATCGTGGATATCGATTCTTCTTTCGCCAACTGCAAAGGGATTGTTTAACGTATCCTCTTTTATGTCACAGTTGTTGTGCTCCATAGCTTGACCTCCATACTACTTCGTGAAAAAGTCACTCATACAGTCTTTCACTTTGTCCGTATCCCATACCACTTCACCATCAGCATTCTTGATTCCGACTAACTCAATGCTAGTAGTTCCTTTTTTAATCTTCTTAACCCATTTCCAAAATAATTTCTCATTTCTTTTAAAATCATTTTGCATTTTTTCATTTTTTTCCGCTCTGATGTTATCCTTGCTTGTTTTGACAGCCACGCGGATTTCATTGTTCCACCAAGCCAAGTCTTTCTTCCCAAATCCGCAGTACCGCACACTTCAGATGCACTCCTGAAAATGCTATCCAGTAGTATTATCCATGCACCCTCTGAATTTTTATTGCCTAATTCCGTCTTCTCTATGACGTTCAAACATTTATTCAACTTTTCCCGATATATTATTTGTACTTCTGGTTTCTGCAGATTCTCTATTTTAACTTGCGTCTGCTTTGACTTTGACTTGTAGTGATCTGTTCCACATTCAGGGCCTCTCGATCCTTTGCACTCTTCTTCTCCTTTCTAAGATTTTGCATCATGTCTTCGTTCTGGGTGATCGACTTACTGAAAGAAGAAATCCGTAAGTTGTTTTCTCACAGGCAAGCAGGCTGGACTTAAAAGAGCATAAGTCTCTCATCAAGATATGTCCGACAGTAGTTTCTTCATCCGGCAAAGGTAAGAAAGGCTGTCGTACAAGGCGCCATTTGGTTAGAACGTTCGATAAGAATAGACCTCGGGTCACGAGTCTAGTATTACATCTACAAAACTGGTAATGGAGATCAAGTGCCCATGCCGGTTCGTCGGTCGCTATCGAGAAAGCGGTTTCGTAAAAAAGAAAGGTGGTCCCGCAGAGAAAAGTGCGCTAAGTGCATTAGCGGATCCGGAATAGCTGGAATTGGTATTTTCCATAAGAAACCTGTTCGCAATTGTTCACTGGAGGAAACATGCTAAACCTATTCGTCCGTTTACCATTATTACACGCGCCCTGGCTGAGTGGCTTCTCGGTTCTTACTTCTTATAGTTCTCGCACTCGATTGTTTCTCGCTTTCCATATTCGCCTTAGAAAGTCTGTCGACCGCGGAGAAGAAATTGAGAAACCCTTAGTCGGTATGAAATCTCGACAAGTGCGTTTCGTCACGCTAACATGAACTCATGTTGAACTATAGAGAATAAAGTATACGTATGCATGTACAATGTACATTGTACGTATACATATAGAGTATGAAAGAGGATGATTTATCAGCAAGTACGAACTCGGGGTCTGCATGTTACTTTCAAGGTCATTCATAACGAACTAGGATATAGGGACCTACTCGATCGATTTTGACACAACTTGTATGTCGATATCTTGTATAATCTGAAGCTCGTGAACCAAAGTTAGCGAACCTCTTGAAGACTGACTCATGAATATTGAATATTCCCATCATGGCTAATATCGAATAAGATTGCTGTACATTTTTTCGTGTCCTAGTCATTGTGTGTCCTAGCGCATTTTTTAACGTTACCTTGTGCAATTTGTTAGATGTCTCCATTCTATAATTTCCATCCCTGCATTCTAAAAATTTGAGTAGTTTGCAGTAAATTTGTTTGATTAAGATTCAAGTAAAAAATATTGAGTTTAAGGCTTCCTGTTGGATTAGGGGTATATATTACAGAGGGAACGCAAATTATCAAGTGCTACTAGCTAACGTTAATCAATTTTGGATTAAGACATTTCGAAAGCGCACATCAATTTGATTCAATATTAGTCAGGGTGGTCTTTCGGTTCACCAACTTCAAGTTCATATTCACCTTCTTCTTGCATTTTCAGATTGATTCATTCAAATATTTTCAGCGCACTCGAAAGATGCTCTTATACTTACAGCAGAAGAGCGGACTTTTCAATAGGAAGACTTCGATTTGTTCAGAAGAAGTGAAGAAGTTTAATAGACATCTTACCATATATCCTTATGAGGCAGTGGTCGGATAGTAGCTCATAACTCAGAAAATAGGATGGAAGTTGTCTTTCTTCGAGCTTCTTCTGACATGTTCGGAACATTAAAAGTCCTTTAGACAAGGGACAACAGATATTGAAGTATATCGGTGTCGGTGTAAGACCGGATCGTATATTATCGAGATATTTCTTGAGCTAACTACTAAGTAGTTACGTCTATTATACTATATACCCACACTATCTACTTCTTTCTCTCTCTTTTTCCCTCTCGCTCTGGTAATCGGCAAGAAATCATGCTTTTGTCGATGGCCAATGATTACACGGCAGGGGCATAAGTTTGCAAACTGCTGCTGCGACCGCTAATTGAAAATGGACATGAATCGCCGGTATCCCCGCGATAGCAGATAGTTTCGCTTCGGAGTCTGTTTGTAGTAAGTACTTCTCAACCAAGGGTACACATAAGTCTGGCCCAAGGACATGGGCGTAACGACAGCCAGCCGATGTGGGGTCTCAACTGCGAACATTTGTTTTCACAGGATAATTGTTCAGCGAGTCAAGCTTCAAGAGAAAACTTCACTCGGTGATTATCCAACTTCATATACCATTCATCAAGTGCCTTCGCTTTTTCAAAATACATCCTCAACTTTTAAACAAATGTGAAACTGTTTTTTATTCATCAAACTGTCGTGGATTCGGGACAATGGAAATCGCGGTGAATAATTTTACTCTACAGAAAATCCTGGGGTTTTACTTTTATCATGAAGTTGGATCAAAGTCATTTGCAGCAGACTGATGCTCAGCTGATTAAAATGATCCAGATTTGGTGTCAAAATTATAATTGACAAGTGAACATTGATATTTGATGCATGTATCGAATGCCAGTGTTCATCTTATAGCACCTTAGTGGTCATCCACAAATTACGTGAGGTGTTTGTCTGAAATTTTAAACCTCCCCTCACTCCAGATTTGATCTGACAAGTATTAGAAATGAAAATCTATGTTCATTTAAAATATTATTCTTTAGTCTATAAATTATCAAAATTTCTATTTATTTGTCGCAGGAATTTCCCTTTTTATCCTTTTTCTCGTTTTTCCACTTATATGCGAACTGAATTAATAGAACCTAATAAGAAAATCCAACTATTTTTCTTTGAAAGTTAATTCTTTTCCGTTGGAAAGTCTACTATTATATTTTTGGTTAAGAATTCATCTTTTTACTTAAAAATTTTATTATATCGTTGAAAATTTAATTATTTTGTTTAAAATTTAACAATATCGTTAAAAAGTCATCGTTTTTGGTTGAAAATTCGCATTTTTGGTTTAAAAGAAACTGTTTCGAAGAAAATTAATAAGTTTAACTGCTTTATTAAAAATTCGTTGTCTTGGTTGCAGATTCATCATTTTAGTTGAAAGTTCATTTCTTTGGTTAAAAATTCAACTGTTTGGTTGGAAGTTTATCTTTTGCAGTAGAAAGTTTCACTGTTTAACTGAAAGTTCATGTATTTTGTTGAAAATTTATGTATTTTGTTGAAAATTCGTCTTTTTTGGCAGAAATATAATCTTCTTGACTGATAATTCCACTATTTGCTTGAAAATTTATGTAATTTGTTGAAAATTCATTTTTTTGGCAGGAATATAATCTTCTTAGTTGAAAATTCAACTATTTTGTTGAAAGTTTATGTATTTTGTTGAAAACTCGTCCTTTTGACAGCAATATAATCTACTTGGTTGATAACTTCACTATTTGGTTGAAAAATCATACATTTTGTTGGAAAATTTGACTTTTTGATTGAAAATTTATGTGTTATGTGGATAATTCATCTTTTTTGGCAGAAAATTAATCTTCTTGGTTGAAAATTGAAGTATTTTGTTGTAAATTCGCCTTCTTGGCTCAAAAATTCAACATTTTGTATGAACTTTTTTTTTTATTGACCGAAAAACCTTTCTTGGTTAAAAATTCAACTCTTTTATTGTAAAATCGTGTTTTTGGGTTGAATTCAACTATTTAGTTGAAAATTCGTCTTTTTTGGTAGAAAATTAATCTTCTTCGGTTGAAAATTGATCTTTTTGTTTGAAAATGCATCTATTTGGACAAAAATTCATCTATTCTGTTGAAAATGCAATACTTTTACTTGAAATTTCAGGCATTTAAAGCATTTCAAATTAATTAATTGGGCAGGGAGATTTTTTGATTCACTAGATTGTATCATTTTCATATTAAATGCAAGATTGAATTGAGCTGCAGCACTTTTGATATCTCAGAATTTACTGTGAACGAAGTCATGATGGAAAATCTTAGGAAGGAGAAGAAGGATACCAAGGATCAAGAAGTTGTCGTTTGGAATGTCTTGATTCGACTGATTTGAAACAAAAGTGAATCTGAGTAATGAATATTGAAGATGACAAAGGGTGCAGAGAGATGAGTTACAGGTGGTCCAGGGTACTTGTAAGCAATGGTATAAGAAAAGGCAAGTTGCTAGAGATTAGATCCTGGTAAGGTATATGTAAAACACGAGTTATCGCGCCTCGGCGATGATATCCATCTTCTGTATCATCTTTGTCCTACTATCTGCGGGCAGAACGAGGCGATCTTAACCACTCATCTTCATCCCGTTTGCCTTTCAGGCAAAGGTCTCGGGTGTCACGCGATACATAAAGACCGATATGAAGCATCTTGGTTATAATGGTCTTCATCCATTTCAAAAACATATCCCAACTTTATAAGACTATGTTACAAAATTATTCGAGTCTGCGAAACTGGACGTCGGCAACTTTACAACTTTGCATCCAAGTACTCAGGTACTGCTCGCAGGTATGATTGATCGAATCGGCTGTGGCCTAGTTTACACCCTGCATTTTGCGCAAAATCCAAACTGGCTATAAACCAAGATGCTTCATATCGGTCTTCATGTCGTCAATTCGAGATGGTCTTCATCTTCTTCAAACACATATCCCAAGTTTCTAAGACTATGTTACGAAGCTATTCAAGTCTGCGAAACTAGACGTCGGCAACTTGAAAACTTTGTATCCAAATACTCAGGTACTGCTTGCAGGTATTCGGCTATGGCCTAGTTTACGCCCTGCATTTCGCTCAGGATTTAAACTGGTTATAAACCAAGATGCTGCATATCGGTTTTTATGTCTTGAATTCAAGATGGTCTTCGTCTTCTTCAAAAACATATTCCAACTTCATAAGACTATGCTACGTTATTCGTGTCTGCGAAACTGGATGTCGGCAACCTTACAACTTTGCATCCAGGTACTCAGATACTGCTCGCAGGTATGATTGATCGGATCGGCTATGGCCTAGTTTACACCCTGCATTTTGCTCAGAATCCAAACTGGTCATAAACCAAGATGCTGCATGTTGGTCTTCATGTCTTCAATTCGAGATGGTGTTCATCTTCCTCAAAAACTTATCCCAGCAACATTATAAGAGTATGTTACAAAGTAATTCGAGTCTAAGATTAATTGTTAGACTGCAATCTGGTCAAAATCTAAACATCCAGATAATAAAATGAAATTTTTAAGGATTGCTAATTATAAAACCATAAACAGAAGCTGGTAAGTAAATTAGGCTTCTAATTGCGCCTAACGTGGGTAGAAGATGGACATGATAGCATGTTGATCTAGCATGGTAGACGCCGGCACCTAGCTAACGACTCGTAAACGTTCCTCGTGTTTCCTAAGCTTCAAAAGGTCGAAGGTCGTCATCGCAGATTTGCGTGTGTTGGCTGCAATTTTAATGCGAAATCCGAGAAGTTAAGCGTAAATCTTTGCCTGAAGGCGCCTAAATCTTCAGGCGGGAATTTCAAACATCCAAAGACTATTCGCTATTGGTTGGCAGTTAATAATCCTCAAGGCATTGATTCCTCTATTCCTTGTTCCTAAAGCATTAAACTTAGACATTTTCTACCCGGAAACAATACAAATCAATTGAATGATTTGAAAAAGTTGCTAAACAAATTTTCGGATTCCGCAATAAAGATACTATAGACCATTAAAAAATTGTTACCTATAAATTAAAGCAAGATCCTAAGCGCCAGGAGACTTGTTAAGCGACCAAACTTCGTTGAGTATGCAAAAATATGCTTGTGCTTGATAAAGTTTAAACAGACATGTCTTTTACTTTAGCAAACGAGAATATAAAACGTCATAGAATCTAACGGTAGAATCTTGATCGGCGAGTTTTAGCGTCTTAGAGCGCAATTCTAAACTGGTGATTCTGATTTGCATTTCTGAAGGTAGAGTAAAGTAAACTGTAAACGACAAACAGTAAATTCAATTCGTTAAATGTTAAATTAAAGAGATTCGAGTAGACACTAGAATCTCGAGTGCAAGAAGACGGTCATTGGTCCCTGGGCAAAGCCGTCATGCACTCCTTGCTAATAAACACGTTGTGCAAACAAAAACCCATGCTGGGCGGTCTCGCACATAACGCCCGACATAGAACAAGATGGATTGCTGGACTCCATCCAAAGCTCACTCTCATCTCGAAACTCATCATAATTCATATACAATATTTTGTATCAGAGTGCATCATAAATGGCAAATTATTAAATATACAACGGCAATACAAATCCGATAAAGTCTTGTATGTACTTCCCTCATCGAGGTCAATGGATAAACTTTAAATATCTTCGTTGTTTTCTTGATTACAAAAAAATGTTTAGAATAGTAGCCTAATTTTGTACGACAAATTTCATAATGTTTTGTAATTTATAGAAAAATATCGTTTGTCTCATTTTTTAGATTCGTTTACTTTTTCTTCGTATAGTTGAGACTTTTAGTGCATCTAGGCTTATAGATATTCTTCAGGCGAATTCATTGATATTGTATGAATTTTTTTCACCTTTTTTATCATTATTAGTATGTTATTTAAAGATAAATAAAGAACAACTAACTAACCATGAACACGATTTATACGGCGTCAATGAATTCGTCTCGAGCATGTCTTTAAGCGTAGGTAGACCGAGAGGTACACTAAAGTCTTAATTATATGAAGAAAAAGTAAATGATGTAAAAAATGGCATTTAAAATTTGTTGTCTATAACATTATTTAACAAAATTAAATTTTTCGTAGAGAGTTAGGCCAATATTGTCCTGAAAACATTTGTGTAAAAACGAAAACAAGGAAGATGTTTAGTGTTTAACCTTAAACTCAATTGGACTCAATGTTTTTATGGATTTTTTATCAAAGTCGAACACGAATTTTGACAGTGCGATTGTATTATTAATACTTTGTAATTTGTGACACACCCTAATCTTGTATAACTGAACAAGAAATATATTTTATCACATTTTATCAAAGTAGAATTTTAACATCGATTTGAGTATTTAAATAATCTGAAACAAAATTTATTCACAAAGGTGTGATTTTTTAAATTTTGACTCGATAATTGGACAGTGTTTGTTAATGTGCAAAGAGCCTGGAAAACTTGGAAAAAGTGTAGAATTTTTTCAAATGAGCTAGAAAATCTGGAAAGTGCGTGAGATTTTGTTGATGTAAATTTTTTCAAATTTCAATCAAGAATTATGACCGCAAAAGTAGCGTATAGCTTGCTCACTTTTTACGTTTTCCACATTTTTTGCAAGTGTAAATAATTTCACATTTTTTTAATTTTAAATTTAGACATTAAAATTTTGATAATTTTAAATGAAGCATAAAAAATTGAGCTTTTTAATTTGAAAGTCTCAAAACTAAAACAGTTTATTGAAATATTGTGCAAGTTGAAAATTGTGGAGTTTTGAATTTAAAACAAAGATAAAAGGATTTGTTTTAACTGTAATTATTCAAAATATTTAGGCCTAGATTTCTTTTCTGATTCAGTAGATTTAAAAAAATGTCAAACTTTAAATGGCGGAAGGCAGAAATAGTGTCAGTATTAATTTATTAGTTTGAGAGTCAAGGCAGCTTTAAAACTGAAAATACACTCTATCTGGTACGGAGACAACCATCCGAGTATAACCGAGCTAAGCACTGCTTAACTTCGATGATCGAACGAGAAGCCTTAAACAATTCCATGCGCCCAAGCGGACAAAACTAGAACGTTAAAAGTATTGCAACTTGAGAACTTTTAAATTGATAAAATTTTAAAATTCGGGAAATGCAATTTTAAAGTACTTAAATAGAGTACCGTAAACTGGGGCTAAGCGGCACATGTGGGGGAAAGCGGCGCGCCCTTGATTCTGCATTTCTGAATGCGATATTTTCTTATTTTGGGTAAAAAATATGAAAGCTTGTAATTGAAAGTTGTAAAACTTTATTAAAAAACGTAGAAGAAGCAATATTGCCTTTTAAATATAGAACTAAGGGTGCACCATTTTTCCCACATATGCGCCGCTTAGGCCCGATTCGCGGTATTTAGAAATACCTTCAAATTAAAGATATCATCTTTTGTAGAAACTGATTAATTTTGTATGTTATGTTGTTGACTAGGGTAGTGAAATAGTTTTTTGTCTATGGATTGACAGTTTTTGATCTACTTATTCCAAACCAAAAGCCTTAGAATTTCAATAGTCATTTCTTTATCTTTGAAAATATTTAAAATTAGAGTTTAATTAGTTTTATTAATCATTTTACGTGATAATAATTTTTCTTTAATGATTCTTTTTCCTCCTCCTGGAATCTGGAAAAGGCTTGGAATTAAAAGTGATAGTTCGAAATTTAGTGTGTGTTTGAACTTTAATTTATTGAATAAAAATCTTCAGTAACGGCATAACTGACCTCCGATATTCGAAGGCAACGCATTTAAATTTCTGGCATGTTTGCTGCGCTTCCAACGAAATTAAATGATTTATTATACACGTTGTTGGTGGACGCGCTACTTTTATTTATTAGGCATAATTCTTGAATTTTTCGCACCTTACATGTATGTATAAATATTTTACATGTATTTTACGTACATATTTTGCATGTGGGCATGCTGGCTATGCAGATTTCCGTAGTGTTAACACTGGTCGTAAACATAGTTTATGCAAGCCATGATCACATTGTAAAGTATATTGTTAAAGGATGGTCTGGACGAGGCACAAAAGCAAAGAACTGCCTTTGCGAGCTTCTTAATGAGGCGTCAAGTTTACCTAAGTTGATTTTTTTTGGATCAAATTATTATAGGTGGTTATTAATTAAATTAATTTATTCAACCAAGACATAAAATTAAAGTTCTAAAATATTTTTTAAATCTGGTACACTGTAAAAAAAAGGCCAATTGTCCCATACATTGGTTGTATTTTTTCTATAACGGTTGTTACTTTTCCCGTGTTTCAGTATAGGAAAAATGGAATTTCCGCAATGTGTTAGTTATATTTTTCCCATGCTAAATTAGTATTTTTCTCAAGTCTGTGTGAACTAAAATGACACTTAAATTATTTGTTTAAATCGTAAAATACTTTATACTACTATACGTATATATATAACTATATTAACTATAATAACGTATATTATATAACTATACGTATGCTATATTTTCAATCTTCTACAATTTTAAGAAAGTATAGTAGTTAATATAATATTTAAAATACAGAGTAAAATTTTTAATAAAATATGTACAAAATAATATAATCTCATAAGAGGTAAAAGCTATTATTAATGGTAATTCAGAAGTATAAAAATTATGACAAATGGTAATTCGGAATTAAAAAAACTAGCACAAAAAGTAATTAGGAAAAATAAAAATTAGCTAAATCAGCCATTAGGATAAAGAAAAATTATAGAAAATTGCTATTCGGTTGAATTATTTCACGTAAAATAAATATAAGGGTTGTGGTATCTAGAATCTGCTAATTTTATTGCCAACTAGTCAAAATATGAATCCGATTTTATGATAGATTGTATGACTTGAATATTAGTTTAGAAAACGACCTGACCATATTAATTTACGGAAACAATTGGTAATAATTTTGCTATTTTCTATCATAAGACTTAAATCGAGGAAATTAATTTTTCCGTCTTTTGCCACGTCCATGATAAATTTTTATTTATTATTAAAAAAAAATTAATTTAACATTATTAATCAACGGTTTTTCTTTTCCATATAAGGTAATTAAAAATTTATACTATACATCTAGACTCAATATTGTTACAGCAATCTGTATCGTATATTATATTCTTTTACAGTTTAGAATGCCTTGATAAGGATTTGATATAAATTCGAAAAATGTTAAAAATTAATAACAAAATTTTATTCAAAATGTCATCCTGAATCACTGATTACTAAGGCTGATGAAGGGCTTATTACGGTTGCGATATTAAAAAATGTTTATAACAAAAAAATAATGCATATTTTGAATGATAAAGATAGTTTTACAGTTATTTCAAATGATCTTACAGAATGCTTCAGAAATGTTCATTTAAAATGCTTGAGAGAGTAAGGATTCAAAAATGTTTCGGAAATAATATTGGAAGGTGCGATATTGACAGAATTCATACAAATCTATCTTTGGCCTATGGCCTGGTTAAAGCTCATAAAGTAAATTTTCCTGTACGACCAGTTATTTCGACAATAGGTTCACCCACGAGAAAATTAGAACTCCTTAGCAAAATTATCAAAGAATCAGTAACCCTTTCGGAAAGACCAATAAAAAATAGTGCTGCCTTTCTAAAATTAATTGAACATGTTCAAATATCAGTAAATCACAATTTTGTTTCTTTTGACGGACTAGCCCTGTTTTCTAACATGGCATATGAAAGAGTTAAACTTGTCATAGAAAAAAGATGGAATACAATCAAACTTCATACTAAGATTTTGAAAAAACAATTTCTTGATGCTATTGAATATGTTTTCAATTCCGTTCATTTTAAATTCACTGGTACTTTTCATAAACAAAAATTTGGAACTCCAATAGCCTCAGTCTTGTCCCCAGTTCTTGCTGAAATTGTGGTGGAAGATTTGGAAAATGAAGTTTTGATCAAATTAATTTTGAGTTGGACTTTTATGCAAGATATGTTGATAATTCTGTACTTTCTTGACATGCACAAAATTTGGATACCCTACTTAATGTTTTTAATAGTATAAATCCAAGATTACAGTTCACTGTTGAAATTGAAAGGAAAGGTAGATTGAATTTTTTTTATTTGACTTTAATAAAAACTGATGAAAATTATTTTATCACTGATTGGCACAAAACAAAAATTTGATCGGGAAGAACACTACATTTTAATTCTAATCATTCCATTCAAAACAAAATAGGAGTTTATGTAAATTATGGAAAGATGTTGGATTCCAAGTTCGTTTTAACGTCCGTGAATGATGAATGAAAAGTTTTTGCGGATTAGGAAAAATAATGATATTTTTCTTATTGTCAAGCGACACATCCAGACTTTTATTTAATAAAAAATTTTTGTTTGCTTGCAACGTTTCAGTAACGTACAGTTACCCTCATCAGGCACACTATATAGAACATAAGGATCTTTGAAAACTAGATCTTATATAATATTTATTAAGCATATTAGAAGAATTCTGCTTACCAGATGATAAGAAAAAAACTTCTCTGTCGAGTTACAAAAAAGGTCCTAGTCGAAGGTCATGTTTAAAAATTTTTTGTTTCATAAATTTTTGTTCAAATCATTAGCTTAACTACTATAGAATATGTTTTCCAGAAATGGTATATATTAAAAAAGAAGGTAGCAAACGCCTAAACAAGATTACTGACCTCGAATATTACAACCCGGCATATGATGTGATCTTAGACTATCTTTCATAGCCTTTATGCCTTACATTAAAACTGATGAAATTGCAAACAAATTAAAATTGTTTATAATAATGATAACCTTCTACGTTCTCAGTGCTGTTTGTGAGGAAGTTTGTAATTGAAAGAATGAAATTTCTGTTCTTAAAGTGAATGAAACTCTTCTTTAAATATATATTATTTATTCTGATTATACAAATAGAACGGACTTCGCACTTGTTTTGAGGTGTGTATCGTTTGCAAGCCAAGAAGTATCTGTCTGTTTAGTAAAGTTGAAGTGCACTCGGAGGTATTTGATCTTACAGAAGGTGTTTCGAAAGTTTCTAAAGCTACCTGTGATTGGTACAGAGAAGGGTCGTCGATGCCTGTTGGTACAGTTTCAGAAAAACCAAAAACGTTTGTGAGGAAGTTTGTAATTGAAAGAATGAAATTTCTGTGTTTAAAATTAATGAAAATCTTCTTTAAATATATATTATTTATTCTGATTATACAAGTAGAACGGAGAAGTTCGCGCTCGTTTTGAGATGTATATCGTTCGGAAGCTAAGAAGTATCTGTCTGTTTAGTAAAGTTGAAGTGCACTCGGAGGTATTTGATCTTACAGAAGGTGTGCCGAAAGTTTCTGAAGCTAGCTGTGATTGGTTCAGAGAAGGGTCGTCGATGCCTATTGGTACAAATTCGAAAAAACCCGAAAACAATGTGTTAATCTGGTAGCCCTGTTTGGGCTGGTCAGGTAATTGGTGCTATAAAATTATTTAAGGAAGGTCGGAGACTAAATCCTCAAGTAGCTTAATAGAAGCCTGCCTAAGCAATAGAGCATAAAACTCCAAATTAGAAACCAGCTTGCAAACCTGGTCGAGGATTGAAATTATAAAAGTGAAAATATAGAAACAGTTTGAAAGATGCTAACAATTTTAAACATCTGCTCAAAAAGGTACTTAAGTATGATCGAAGGCTGTCTATGCGCTTTACGGTGTTATAAAATAATAAACCTGACGAAGCGAAATTAAAGAATGTGAAAGTAAAATGGTTCAATATTAATTTAGTTGTTCAGACGCAAAATAAAATTAATTATTATTAAAAATTATGAAAGTTAATTGCTACACCGTAAAAAATGCTATAACATTGTTTTCAAATATCACCGTTACTGCGTCTGTTGACAGCTAATATAGCTACGTACTTGTGAATACGTATTCAGTGTTGGAGAACTCTCTGAAGGCGCAGGATTACCAACTTGCGCTTTCAGGAACAAAAATGTCTTTAAATAATATTTTACCGCTTTCAGAAATTGTTTTATTACCAGTTTGAATAAAATAATGAAGAGACTCTTACGTATACAACATTTATTGCAATAGTTACATCACAATTACATCTAAAATAACTGCACAGAAAATCCTAACCTCAAAAATAATGGTAAGCAACTGTTTTTTAAAATTTTAATTTTGTCAATTAAAATGATACCCATAATAATTAACAACTATAATTCAAATATTCAACTTTTTACAGTACATATTCTCCAACACTGAACATTTTAAATAAAAATTAATGAACCAAAAAATTTTTAAACATAACCTTCGACTAGGACCTTTTTTGTAACTCGATTGAGAAGTTTTTTTTCTCATCATCTGGTAAGCAGATTTCTCTCGATATGCTCAATAAATGTTATATGAGATCTAGTTTTTAATGATCCTTATGTTCTATATAGTGTGCCTGATGAGGGTAACGGTACGTTACTGAAACTTTGCAAGCAAACAAAAATTTTTCATTGAATAAATGTCTGGATGTGTCGCTTGAGAATAAGAAAAATATCATTATTTTTCCTAATCCGCAAAAACATTTCATTCATTATTCACGGACGTTAAAACGAACTCAACTATTATTCGATTGCCTTCATTAACAAAATATGAATAACAGAATTGTTTAAATAAAGACTAGAAGCAATAATCAGAACAAAAACAATATACAGGATAACTGTAGTTTCAATACGGTTGTCTTACCTTATTTTGGAAAAATCTCTAGTATCTTTAAATCAATATTAGGCAAATTGGGTTGACATACAAAATATATAGTTCCATTCAAAAATAATTTGATTACAAAGTTGGATAAAAATAAGTTTGAAAAACTTGATAAACAATGTGTCATTTACAAATTTAAATGTAGACAAGGGGCCGCCCATAAACTACGTTACGAATTAGAAATGCCTACTATTATATTTCTGGTTCGGAATTCATCTTATTTGGTTAAAAATTCTAACGTTTAGTTAAAAATTCAATTATTTTGTTGAAAATATAACTATTTTGTTATAAAATCATCTTTTTTTGATACAAAATTTAACTACTTGGTTGAAAATTCGTCTTTTTTGGTTGAATTCAACTTTTTTTTGTTTCTCAATCAAATCCATTTTGGTTGAAATATCAACTATTAAATGTTTCGTTGAGAATTCATCTATTCGGTTGCAAATTCAATTATTTGGCTGAGTGTTGAACTCTTTTGTCGATTTTTTTAAAGATTTATTATTTTAGTTGAAACTCCATCTCTTTGGTTGAAAATTTAACTATTTCGTCGAAAATTCGTTTTTATTTTGGTTGACACTTAACTTTTATAACTTAAAATGTAACTATTCCGTTTTTGGTTGAAAATTGATGTTTTCAATTGAAAATTGATCTTTTCTAGTTGAAAATTTAAATATTTTTTTGGAAAATTCACGTATTTTGTTAGAATTGCGTCTTTTTGGTAGAAAGTTTTTCTTCTTGGTTGAAAGTTCATCCTCTTTGACAAAAAATGCAACTGTTTGGTTGAGAATTGATCTGTTTTGGTTCAGGATTGAACTGTTTTGTTGAATTCATTATTTTAGATAAAAATTCAACTGTTTGGTTGTAAATTAGGTTTTTGGCTGAAAACTCATATTTTTGTTCAGAACCCCAGCTATTATGATAGAACATTCAACTATTTTGTTGAAAATTGAAATATTTATTTGAAAATTTAAGTATTTGGTAGAAAACTAACGTTTTTGTTGAAAAATCATATTTTTGGGTTGAAAATTCAACTCTTTTGTAGCTACATAATTCATCTTGTTGGCTTCAAAATTCAACAATTTTGTTAAAAATTCATAATTCTTGGTTGAAAATTTATATTTTGTTGAAAATTCGTCTTTTTTGATGAAACATTAATCTATTTGGTGGAAAATTCATTTTTTGTTGTTGAAAATTTGATTATTTAGTTAAAAATTCATCATTCTTGGTTGACAATTCAGTCACTTGATTCAAAGTTGAACTACTTTGTTAAAAATTCATTTTTTTATAAGCTGAAAAGTCGTCTTTCTTGATTGAAAATTAATTTTGTTGTTGAAAATTCATGTTTTCCTCGTCAAAAGTCAATTGTTTTCTAAAAAATTCGACTTTTGAGCTTGAAAACTAAACTCTTTTGTTGAAAATTCGTCTTTTTGGGTAGAAAGTTAGTGTTCTTTTTTGAAAATTGATCCAATGTGGTTGAGGATTGAACTATTTTGTTGAATTTTTTTCTTCATCCATTGAATTCAACTCGTTGAAAATTCATATTTGTACGTCAAAAGTTCAGCTATTTTATTCAAAGTTTAATTCTTCTTTTGAAAATTGAATTATTTTGTTAGTCATCTATTTTTGGTTGAAAATTCGTCGTTTTTGATTGAAAATTCATCATTTGTAGTAGAAAAGTCATCTTTCTTGGTTGAAAATTCGTCTTTCTTGGTTGAAAATTTATCTCTTTTGGAATAAAGTAAATCTTTTTCGGTCTAAAATTCAATTATTTTGTTAAAAATGCAATATATTTCGATTTTAAAACTTCGGAATTTGAAGCGTTTCATAAACTAAACTCACTAGAAAAGAGAAAAAACGCAGAATAAACGTGAAATGATGATGTTGAAATTTTGTATCATGAGAGAAATATATGAAAGAGAGAGTTCATGAAAATGCTATTTATAAAGAGAGAAGGTAACAAAACTATTAATTTAAGGAGAGATCTTCCGAGATACAACAGCATTTAGAATGGACTCATTAATTGGATACCTTGATTTTAGTTTTGGTCAAAATTTTGCCTATGTGCAAATTAATTTTCAATTAAAGAATGAAATAATTGACTTTAGTTTTTATTCAGAAGTTTTGCCTATGTGAAAATCCTTTTCACTCAAGACATGAAATAGATAACAAAATAACAATTGCTATTAATTATCTCTGTTTTATTTTCAGTTAGTTTATCATAATATTTACCGAAAAATACCAAATATAATAATAGATTTTGTATATTTTTCCAGCCGGAAACTGTGCCACAGGCGAGGATCGACATGACACGTGTCCTGGAAGTTGCTGCAGCAGAGGATGTCACTGGACATCCTTACAGCCTTGCAGTGACCTCTCCAGAAGGCGTGACCTTCGTCAAGGGCACCTGCCGCGAAGAAACGCGTTGGTGGGCTGACGTTCTTCAAGTTTACTCGAGAAACAAGGTTTGTTGCTTTTTTCTTTTTTGCATTTCTCAAGGAGAAGTCTCAAGTGGTCAGAGAAAATTAAATTTGGCTTTACTTTTGCAACAAAAAATTTGCAAGAAATCATTTCGATCCAAAGTTCTTCGTCCCACTCCTTTTGCCTCGTCTTCCTCTCATATTTTAAGAGCAGAATGTAAAAGATGTTGGTTCATGATTTTAAATACAACTATTAATCGAATTATTTTTTAGCACTTCTCTTTAAAATAAATTTAGAACTTTATAATTAAAGAATTATGTATACCTACTGTGAATTGAGTGCACGAAATCAAAAATCAAAGTCTGTCAAAATTTTATAAAAATTGTACCCTAAGCTCTGGTGTCATTTTTCATAATAGATATTACATTCAACGGTTTTTTTACACTATTGAAAACATTTTCGAAACTAAAAAATTGGTATTTGAACATATTTCATTGAATCTTTAGATTTATTATTAATTTAATAAAACAATTGAATCATATTTTCTCAATAGGATAAAAAGATTGAGTGAAAAGTTTCATATCTTTAAAAATTTTCGTTTTTGTGCTATGTTTTCTTATAAAATTGTCTTAATGATGTTAAAACGTAGATTAGGATCGATTTTTCGTAAAAACTGAGTCACCATTGTATTTAGTGAAATGTTACTGATTGAAATAGTAAAAAAATATGTTATTCAACTGAAAAATTAGTGAATTTATTGGCATTGAAGTGTCAGTAAGTTTTTTGATTTTGAATTAGTACCCTCACATCAACAGGATATTTTGGTATGCATTTATCATTGTAGAAAGCAAAACGAAAATGAGGTTGAAGGTTAAAAAATAAAGCTCATTTTTGTTGCAGCTCATTTGTTATGTTATCAAAATAAGATTTTTTTTCTCAAAATGAGAGTACTTCATGCGTGAAACGGTAACATGAGCATAGCTGGAGTCTCATTTTCCGGTGTCTCATTTTTGTTGCAACTCAAAACAACTCCAATCAGCGTACTTTTGAGGTTCGTCGTTTTTCTGTGAAAATTGGACAAGATAATAATTACTTTGAATAGGCATTTAATTGAAATGGTCTGGATTAGGTCGTAACCAAAAGGTTCTTCCGTTCTTATTAGAATCAGTGATGCTGTAAATGTTATTTAATTTCAGGCCGCGGACTCACCACACTCTTGGTACACTTTGATACTTCTTTTTGAGAGATGAAACTATTTTGCTATCATTTTGAAGAGAATGACACTAAGACACTATTTTCTCACTATTATCCGCTAATACCACTTTTTCTTGACTTTCCTTTGAGAAGGGAGAAAAAAAATTACTCAAAGTAAAGAAAAATTCGAAAAAGTTTGAAATGAAAAATAAGAAGGTTAATGAACTTGAACAGATATTTAAAGCTATTCACCAGGAAAGAGATTTAAAAGAGAAGAATTCGAATTGTTTGATAGAAAAGGCTAAGAAAGACTTCAAACTCGACTTACAAAAAGTTTTAAATAGGAAGGATTTTACAGGTGCTCATGTGGCAAATGCAATGTTTGCCGCTGATGAGAAATTAAAAAAGGAATAACAACTCAAGTATATAGACTTACATAATTTACCTAAAGAAATTGAATTGAAGAGATGAAGTGGTGGCTGATTTATTCTGTAGAAAGGAGTTCCAAAATATTCGAATGTTGCTGAACCTGAACCTTCTGTCGGGAACAAATGTAAAGAAAAATGAATGGAAAATTTTCCAATGACGACTTACCAAAGAAACTCAAGAAAAACTACTCAGATATCACAAAAACAAGAGAGTATTCTCCCAAGAAATTAAACGACAAGGATGAACAAGGAACAAGAGACAAGGATGAACAAAGAACGAACAACGAGGATGAACAAGGAATAAATAACAAGAATAAACAAAGAACAAATAACAGGGATGAACTAGGAATAAATAACGAGGATGAATAAGAAACAAATAACAAGAATGGGGAAGGAATGAACAACGAGGATGAACAAGAAATAAATAACAAGAATGAACACGGAATAAACAACAATGATGGAGAAGGAATAAACAACGAGAATGAACAAAGATGAACAAGGAACAAAAAACAAGGAAGGACAAGAAATAAACAGTGAGGGTGAACAAGGAATGAATAACAAGGATGAATAAGGAACAAATAATCGGAATGAACGAGAAACAAACGACGAAGATGAACAAGGAATAAATAGGACGGATATAAAAAGAACAAAGAACAAGGATAAGCAAGGAACAAACAAGGAATTAACAACAAGGATAAACGAGGAACAAACAGCAAGGACGAACAAGGAACAAATAGCAATTATGGAGAAGGAATAAACAACGAGGATGAACAAGTAATAAATAACAAGGATGAACAGGGATCAAACAACAAGGGTGGGCAAGGAATTAAAAACGAGGATGAACAAGGAACAAATAACAAGGATGAAGAAGGAATGAACAATGAGGATAAACAAGGAATAAACAATAAATAACAATGAATAATAAGTATATATAATAAATATATAAATAAATAACAATAAATAACAAGGATGAACAAGGATCAAACAACAAGGGTGGGCAAGGAATTAAAAACGAGGATGAACAAGGAACAAATAACAACGGTGAAGGAGAAATGAACAATAAGGATAAACAATGAATAAAGAACAAGGATGGACTGGGAATAAACAAAGAGGATAAACATGGAATAAATAACATGGATGAATAAGAAACAAACAACCAGGAATGACAAGGAATAGACAACGAGGATGTACAAGGAATAAATAACAAAGGTAAGCAAAGAACAAAGAACAATGATGAACAAGGAACAAATAACAAGGATGGAGAAGGAATGAACAAGAAGGAAGAGCCAGGAACAAACAACAAGGATGACAAAGAATAAAAAACAGGGATGAACAAGGAATGAGTAACAATGATAAACAAGGAACAAACAACAAGGATAAACAAACAGCAAGGATGAGCAAGGAACAGACATCGAGGATGAACAGAGAGCAAATAACAAGGATGGACAAGGAATAAACAACGAGGATGAGCAAGGGTAAATATCAAGGATGAACAGGGAGCAAACAACAAGGATGGACAAGGAATAAATAACGAGGATGAACAAGGGATAAATAACAAGGATGATCAAGGAACAAACAACATGGATGAACAAGGAACAAACAACGAAGACGAACAAGGAGCAAACAACAAGGATGGACAAAAAATAAATAACGTAAGTAAAGGGTGAACAAAATGATAAAGGATAAATATAAACAGAAAGGCTAAGCAAAGAACAAACATCTAGGATGAACAAATAATAAAGATGGCGAAGAAATGAGCAACAAGGTTGAACAAGGAATAAACAACAGGGATGGACGAGGAACAAACAGCAAGGATGAACAAGGAACAAGCAAAAAGGATTACTATAAAAAAAACTTTTAAGTAAATCAAATAGTCAAGCCAGCTACAAAAAGAAGCAAATCCGGTAAAGACTGCGCTTCGAAAAAAGTTAAGAAATATTTCCAAAGAAATGAGAAATATTATTATGTGTGTGTGTTTAATACTGGAAAAATGTTATGACACTATTGGCAATATTCTTGATCTCTGAAGTGAGTCGGAGGTCTGCAATGTAAAAAAAAGTTGTCTCCATTGTTTAGAGGCAGGAAAGCACTCGTTAAATGAATAGTTAAAAGTAAAAAAGTCATAAATATTTCCTGCACCTTTTGCCTTGGCCTCTTAAGTTAATCGTACTTTTATAGAGATAGCTGTGACAAGGAGGCGTTTCCTTTTATCGATCAATCACTGACTGTATAATATTTGATTAGATATTGCTTTTAAACCTATAATAGGATCCGCTCTTATATCTTTGACACCATTAGAAGCTCACGAATTTCATATCCTTTTTGGTAGTAACCTCGAACCCTATTTGAAAAGATTATGTTCAACAATTTGAACTGAAAATCCAAATCTACCTGTAGAAAAACGACTGATTTCTGTTTTCATTAGAAATATTTATCTGTCTTGAAAAAAATGTTGTAACGAAATATCTCAAAAATCTCGCACTCATTGTTGTTGAAAATCTGACTGGCTTTTGAATGACTTGAAATTGCTCTATTTGTTACATTTGAAATTTAAGAATGAAAACCGATGCTAAGTTTCAGTCTGCTCACAACTGTTAATTTAATTTGTAATCGTTGTGGTGGTGAAATATTTCATTGTTCTTGAAAATACAGATCTTAAATTACACTGGCCTGCATTTTTTCACTTTTTTATACCCATTAAATGGGACTAGGCATTTTCGATGTATTTTTGTGCGCCGATCATGAATCTGGGTCAAAAAATTACCTATTACGTAAATTTTGTGAGAATTGAGTTTATTATTTTATTATTTATTATTTTTATTATTATTTTTTAGAATGAATTTTAAAAAATTCAAAATATTCCATTGATTGCAGTAAAATTGGAGTGACTTTAGAAGAATTCAAGGTAATTCAAGAGAATTCGATGAAGCTAACAGAATTCAGGATGAATGGAACAAAATGTTTAAAATCCAAAAAAAATCCATTAAATTCAGCTAAATGGGAGTAAATACGTTAGTGAATAAGAATCTAATAAATTCCATAAGAACTTGAGGTGAATTTGAAAGTTTTGATGGCGAATGAGAAAAATTGAAAGTCCAAAAAAGATCCTTTGAATTCAGTGGATTTCAAGGGATTTCCGAAGAATTCAGGATGAATTTAAAAGAGTTCAAAAGGATTCAAGAAAATTCAGGGATATGTATAGATCTGAATTCAGTAATGCTTACCCCTTGGGTTCCCTGTTTTAATTTATTGAAAGAAAGTGAAATTTTCATTTAAAAAAGTGACCATAGTGACCCTGTCTTAAAAAAGGGACTAAAAAGTGATTTGAAGAAAAAATGACTAAAAGTGGCTTTGTGGCAGAGCTGAGATTTTCAGAGGATTTTTAGGGATTGAAAAATATTTAAAAAGATTTCAATGGGATTCAAATGATTGCAAGTAATTTCAACGGGTATAAACAGTTATGAGGTAATTCACATGATTTCAAAAAATGCATGTGATTTCACGACTTTTCAAAAATTTTCAACTGATTATGACTAATTTTAAAAAATTATGAAGTTTTTCAAAGTATTTGAAATTATTTTAAGGGATTTATAAGGTTTCAGAGAAGTTATATGATTTCATGATCTTTCAGAAGATTTCAAGAAATTTTAAGAAATTTTGCAAGGTTTAAAAGGCTTCAAAAGAATTAAAGAGTGGTGAAACTATCATTTAATACTAAGACATAAGTATAAACAAATATTTACTTGTAAATTGGGAAAAAGTGTTTGTTTCCTAGTAAAGTTGAAAAAATATAATGAAATGGACTTTCCAGCTTTGTTAAAAAATAAATTTCGAAATAGTGTTCTTACTGACACTCATTTCGTAAATTTTCCCATGAATTAAAAAGTAGTTTACCGACCATTACCAGAGAAGGAAAGATAATTGTAACGATAATTACGATGAGGGTAATTAATATAATTATAGGCATGAGTAAAAGAATGATCGCTTCTTCCAAGGGCCCAAGAAAATACTGACCATAATAAATATATTTCAGTCGTAACGTAAATAGGTTACTTGCACGTTAAACCAAAGAAAACGAACCGAGCTCGTTTACAATATTATGCAAACATCTCGTTATTTCACAATGCCAATGCAAGTAACGGAAGCAAAAAAAAAGAAAGAATTGAGAGACTTATGAATGTCCTTCTTATAGAAAAATCGAGGACATCGATGTAAATTTATTGGTTCTTGAATTCAAATGTAAGTGCGGATAACTCGAGCGACTTGTGCTTCATTGTATCCTGAGACTTGTTGTAAACATGTCTACTTATTGCAAAATTAGCACTTTTAATGTACATGAGGAGATTTCTTAGGATGGAGTAATCTGGTTGAATCGTTCAGTAGGATAACAGTAATCAATATTAAAGATTTCTTAAAGATCGAAATGAAATCCACTTTCTTACGAAAATTTTTTGTGTATACTAAAAAAAAAACACCCAAAAAGTTCACGAATCAAAAATAGACTTTGAAACTACCCACTTTTACGGCTCATTAGAGACAAATGTACAATAAATGTACAACAAAAAGATAAAAGAGGGAGAAAAAGAAAGGGTTAACCATACCTACCTCTCACTCCATCTTTTCTCAGTCTTTTTTATACTACTGGGGACCAACATGTTTCGAAGCCAATTTAGACTTCCTCATCAGGGCTAAATTATAGAAAATAACAGGTACAAATAATGAAAACATTATTATATTAGAAAACCATTTCTACCTGAAAATAAAATAGAGATAATTGATAGCAATTGTTATTTTAGTACATATTCCATTCCTTGACTGAAATTGATTTTCACATAGGCAAAAATTCTGAATCAAAATTCCTATAATTTACCTCTGATGAGGAAGTCTAAATTGGCTTCGAAACACGTTGGTCCTCATTAGGATAAAAAAGACTGAGAAAACAAAGAGTGAGAGGTTGGTCTGGTTTATTATACATTTGTCTTTAATGAGCCGTAAAAGTGGGTAGTTCTGAAGTCTATTTTTTATTTGTGAAATTTTAGGGCGTTCTTTTTTAATACACAAAAAAATTTCATAAGAAAGTGGATTTCATTTCGTTTTTTAAGAAATTTGAAAAGAGAGACATTAAGCAAAGAAGTGTTCCAATCTACACGATTGCCTATGAATTCTGTTAAGATTTATTTTAATTGAGGTATTAATGATTAACTCAATTCACCCAAAGATATATTTTTTCAAATATAGTATCTAAAATTGAGGAAGTTAGCAGTTTTTAAAAATGTTATGTTATTTTGGATTATTACCTTTTTCTTTTTTGAAAAATGGAATTGTCTAAATAAATTGGTTCTAAATCAACTTACAAAATATTAAGGAAGATGAATGATGTCAGTATCTTAAAAATTTATAAAAGTGCATCTAAAGAAATTTGAATTAAATTTGATTTTTTGTGAATGAATATATTTAAGAACAGCAGAGAGAATTGATAAGTTTTTGAGAAAAAAAATTTTTGTAAAGTTTTGCATTGTCCTGCAGTTTCAGACGTCCAATTTGACGAATTCTTATCTTTTATTTTGCTATTGCACTAAGAATGAAAAACAAAGTTTTCCTAAAACATTTCCTACACTTGTGTTTTAAGGATTTTGGCAATAAAAAAATACTTGTAACAAAAAAAAGAATTGTTTCAAAAAATGTTAATTTCCATACAAAACAGAACAATTGTCCCTATTTTGACTTTTAGTTATAACCAAAAAAAAATATTCGATTTGTGGAAAACTGGAAGCCAAACTGGAAGCTTCAAATTTGGTTGTCTTCCGCATATCGAAAATTTAATTTATAATTTCTTTTTGACTTCTATTCAGAATTGGCTTGCTAATGAATTATGTTTTTGTACGTGGAAAATAAGAAGACGCGTATTTTTTTAAATTAACATAGCGACATTTTTACATTTTTTACGAAAATTTTAAAATTTCATTTTTCGGTAAAATCGGTGAATTTCTCAAAGAACTTAGATTATTAGCGAGACCTTTGCAATTCCTTTCTTCGTAATTATTATTATTTATTTTTGATAATAATGCATGAAAGTCCTTCAGAGACGTTTATACATTCAAATACACATTTATAAACAATTTTTATTGAAAAATATAAATTTCACATAATTTAAATCATTTGAATTTTCCCGCGAAGAATGACGTCACTCAGATGTAGCCAATCGATGTTTTTCGCGAAAAATGCCGCGAGCGGGCTCAATATTCAAACTTCAATTATAAGAAAAACATGTATCTCAGTCAATAAAAAATATTTCCTTCTTGGAATGAGCTAATGAGTTAGTAAAGAATCAAAATGTCTTTTCATTTCATGTAACATCTTCATTGGTTTAAGTTATTGAATATAATTCAAGAAAACTTAAGTGTTTAGTATTGATGGTTACATTTTTTCAAAGTTTACCAATTTGGTAGAATAATCCAAAAATGTTGTGAAAAACATTTTGCTTTAACTGTTTTATCTGGATGCAAAGTTTTACCGAATTTGAATAGACGCTTCTGTAATCTGAAATAAGTTTAGGAATTATTTTCAACTTTTAAGAAACTTTCTTCTTGCGATTCACAAAGTTACACAAGTAAGCCAAATGCAAATAGAAACAGAAAGAGAGATATGTTTAAAGAACAAACAGAATGAAATCTGCAATTTCAAATTGAAAGACAGAATCCTATTTGACAAATAAACAAAACTAAAATTAAATCAGCTATAGATTTGCGATATCCGTTTGTAGAAAGCAAAAAGGACATTAGATTGAAGATTGAAAAACAAAGAGAAAGGGGGGCAAATTGGACAAAATGTGTCTATGAAATCATTTGACGCACGCAAACGTGAATTGCAGAGGAAAGAGCCAATCAGTTGATGACTACGATGCGAGTCATCGTGGACAGGATTATTGTCAACATAACAAGCATAACGCAGCAGGATGCGCTAATGATTCCGCGGTACTTCTCTTATCGCATTTGTGAATGGCAAATTGCATTTTTTTTGTGGATTCGCGCTTCTTTTCTATTAACTCCCCTTTCCCCTTAACCGTTTCCCCCTCAATCAAATCATTCCCCTTTAGTTGCACCTTACAAACCGACGTCTCTCTTGTCTCGTGTAATAAATGATTACAAGTTAGTCTCCAGGTGATGTTTTAACAAGAAACATTGGAAATGATTTTCTTGATCGCGACAACCACGTGACAGATAAATTCTTAGAAACGAATTTAAAGCAGATGATATGTTTCCCTTCATAAACTATGATTACACTAGTTTACACGAAAAATGTACCAAGAGAAAAAAGGGTTTTTAGACTAATTGTGGATCGCTGAAAAAGAAAATGACATTAATTTATTTTTCTAAAAAAGCGTTCTCGAGATATTTGCAAAAAACGTGTTTTTCGGTTCTTTTTCAGTTACTGGCATAAAGATTAAAAGAAGAAGATAATTCTGTAACAAAAATATAAAGAATAAGTTCGCTAAAATCGGACGAATAATGTAGACATTATGAAGCATTAAGTGAAGACACACAATTTCGATTTTTCACACAGACATCATCATCGACGAAATGCGATACTATACAACACTGAACTACTGCCAAGTTCTGCTGTTCGCCCGGTAGAGATCGTTTGCGAAGTTTGTACTTTGATGTTCGATAACTGTCAATTTACCTTTTTGCTGTTGTTTCTGCATGACGCGTGTGTCTCACGAAATAAAATGAAAATGTGCAAGCACTCACCGGATAAGTTTTGATTTGTTTGTTGTTTGTATATATGTCCAACAAAAGCGCCCAAAAAAGTTAACCGAAAACATTTTAATTGCTTACAAGCATTATTTTGGATTCTGAGCCAGATTTGTGGATGAATCATGGACTCTTAACTCAGTATGTGCCATGTGTTTTGTAAGATTAATCGAATGTGGTAAAAGCATGAAGAAGTATTTGTCGTTAGGAAAGCCAGTTCAGAGGAGAAATCCGATTGATCATGTGACTGATTGCTACTTCTGCGTAACCAAAATACATGGAGGTAAATTTCGTAAAGCTATTTATCCCGACATACAATCAGTTACAAAAACTGCACCACATTCTTTTCGGTACCCAAAACGAGAGCTACCAGCGCTAAAAAACAGGTGGTCCACGAGAAGTTTCAGATTCGAATTTGAGTGTCAGCAGTGATCCGGAGATAGAAAGTCAAAAATAAAAACTGATGAACCAAATCGCACCAAGTGATCTATGCCGTGATCTCAACTTATCGAAAGAAAAATCTGAATTGCTCGCTTCACGTTTACAATAACACGGATGTTTGGAATCAGAGACACGAGTCGCGTATTATCGAAATCGCAGCAAGAAATTCGAACAATATTTTTCAAAAACAGAAGACTTGCTACTGTAACAATGTGAACGAGTTGTTTGCTGAATTTGGAGAAAACCATGATACAAACGAGTGGCGCCTTTTTATCGACGGCAGCAAATATAGTGTAAAAGCTGTTTTACTTCATAAAGGTAACAAGAAACCTTCAATTCCGGTTGGTCATTCCACAAATGTCAAAGGAACTTATGAGACGTTGAAAAAACTTCTTCAACTGCTGAACTACAATTTGTACAAGTGGAAGATATGCTGTGACTTGGATGGAAGTCGTCGCTTTACTCACTGGTCTACAGGGTGGGTATAAAAAACACGACTGCTTGTGTCCTCATGGAACAACTGAAAATGAGTGATTTTTCAAAAAGGTCTGAAAATTCACTTTTTTCGAATTTCACCGCCTATAACCCAATAAATTTAAATCCGATTGACACGAACAGTATATCGTCGGAAAGAAGAAGAAAATACCTTTCGATTGATATACAGTTCATGTTAGCTGGATCAACCGTTCTCGAGATTTCTACCAGTAACTGAAAAAAGAGCCATGAAACAAGTTTTTTGCAAATATCTCGAAAACGCTTCTTTGGAAAAATAAATGAGTGACAATTCGTTTCCAGCGACCCAAAATTAGTTTGGAAAATATTTTTTCTTTAAGGTACACGCGATGAACCAAAAATTTGTAAACTAGTGTTATATGTCGGGTGAGCGACATAAACCATTTTCAGTAGAAATACATAATATTTAACTGTATTTTGTACAAATGTATATTTTTGTTATCATTTTTTTTTCAGTAACAGTAACTAGAAGCATCATTACTTCCTTACTTACTTTCGAAATGTAGTTCACAAATCTTTTTACGATAGTCAATAAACTTTATTGCTTTTTGAACTATTTTTTCATTTTCACTATTCAAATAGTTGAATTTTTAACCCAAAAAATTGTAGAATTTTCAACAAAATAATTAAATTTTCAAACAATAACGTTTTTAATCAAAAAGTATGAATTTTCAAACAATAATAGTTGGATTTTCAATCAGAGAGATGCTTCATAATTATAATTTATCATTGATTCTGCCATTAAACTTTTTTGTCTCTGTTTAAATTATTCAAATCTGCAATAAAGTATTTATTATTTCAAACTAAAATCTTTGCTAATAAAAAATTTTAATACCCTAATAAGATATGACTGAGAAAATTGACCCTTGACACCGAGTGTGTGAAATATATGCATAACATTTTCAAGTGGTTGTCAAAGGCAAGAAGTACTCGATTAAAGTTGACAAGTGTTTCTTTTAAATTCTCAGCTCGGTATTGGTTTTTTCTCATTTTTATCGAACAGTCCTGCCTTGAAATATATGAGAAGACTTTTTTTAGAATTCGCTCACGGTGTGCCTGAACTAACTTTAAATGAAAGGTTTATGATAGGATTTATGATCTGAAAAATGGTGTGCAAAATTAATTTTAGCGAGATCCCTTGAGCCGTTTTTGAAGAAAGTGTTTTTCAACGGTTGACAATCGATTTTTTTAAAGAAATGAGATGAATTTGCATTTTTTTTTCACTCAATCAATAAAAGGTTAGCACCCAAATATAATAGTAGTCCTTATTAATCAGTGAGCAAGAAATTAAATTAGTTTTACAGGTGTCGAGCATTGTATTTTTGTACTGCTTTTATTAATTTACTCGAATAATGAGGATGTGTGCTTGAACCTTTGTACTAAGCCAAGTTGTTTTAAAATCCGAATGTATAAATTCTGTGGCCTGTTCGCTGAAAAATCCAAGGCCTTTTCCTATTTTCACAGAAAAACTGGTGGTTCGCAAAAGTTGCGGCTCAAATAAAAGTTGATATTTTTTAGA
>JAUMHM010000085.1:21419495-21460257 GCA_032362435.1 Melikaiella ostensackeni
CTTCTCCAAGTAATCAATGAGGATAATTCCTTGGGAATCCCAAAATACTGTGGCCATCACCTTCCCAGCTGACAAAAGAGCCTTCGCCTTCTTTGGCGCACTTTCACCAGGCAGTACCCGCTGCTTTGACTTCTGCTTTTTCTCGGGTGTATAGTGGTGGATCCAGGTTTCGTCCACAGTTAAGAAGCGGCGTTCATTATAGGGGTTGTTTTGCACCGCATCAGTTGTAACTTTTTTCTACTGAACCTCTTTTTATCATTTTCGCTAATATTCATTTATTCAATTATTCGATAGTGATAATTCATTCATTTAAGAATATCCTGCAATAATTTTTCAAAGCCTCCTCAATCACACATAATCATTAAATTCCTAAAAACTTGTACCGTTAACAAATCACTTGTCTTTTTATAACTTTACTTTCACAAATGAAGAAATATAGTTTTTCAATTTTATGTATAAATAGTGCCAGTTTTACTTTAGTCATTTTTTTCCATTCCACCACCAAAAAGAGTCGAGGCGAATTTTCGACAAAATAGTTTAAGTTTTAACCAAAAAAAAATTTTTGACTCAAGAAAAAAAAATGTCAAAGATTTCAGATTTCAAAACATTTTACGGAGACTTGTACACCAGATTTCAAGAGTGATCAACCCCTTGGTAATCAATGATGTGGAATTGTTTTCTGAAATGTAGATGGCCATCCTCTTATAGAAGAAAAATATGTTATTGTTTTGAGAGTTATCGTTGAAGAAGAAATTAAATTATAGGCTCGATTCTAGGGTAATAAATTGTCTCTATAATTTTGGCCGAAAGAAAAACGGGCTTTTTCCTGAGTTGCTTCTCTTCGATTTATCTAATTCTTTCATTTTTTTCTGAAACAGGTAATACACCAAATCCACCTCGTCCAAGGTTCAACAGCTGCCGATCAGAGCCACGAAGTTCGAGCACCTCTTGGATTCAGGAATCAAATGGTGCAGATTTGATCACTTCCAGTTTTTCCTCAATCCCCGGATCAGCGACTGTTACCAGCACTCAGGCTTTGGGAAACAATTCCTCCAGTTCTTTGTTATCCAGTACTCTAAATGGAAGTGCTGATTCTTCTTGTGATGGTCCTTCCTTGAGACCAAATGTCTCACCATTGAGGAATTCCACTTTGGAAAATGGCAACGTTCATACTTACTCGTCGTCTTCCAATTCAGTCAATGGCAACTCTCCTGGAATTGGTAAGAAGAATTTTATTATATTTCTGTACTAGATAATAATAATTGGGTTGAAGTTTCAGACGTCTGGTCTGACGAATTTTTTTTTTTCATTTTTGTTTGTAATAAAAATAAAATATATATCCAGCTACATTTCCTATGAATTTTCAAGAAGTCTGAGCGATCGAAACCTATTTGAAAGTAAAAAAAAACAACAATTTTTTTCAAAAGATGTTAATTTCCTTATAAAAGCGAACAAGTTTAACAATTTTAGTCTTCGGCTATCCAAAACTAGTCCACCAAGGAGTCAGATAAAAATTATTTTAAAAATGTTTGACTTGCGGAAGACCACCGTAATTGGAGCAAACGAAAATTTTATTCGTAATTTTATCTGGCTCCTTGGGGAAATAGTTTTCGACGGCCGGAGGCTAGAAATAAGAAACTTTTTCGGTTCTAATATAAAATTTAATTTCTAGGTTCGCAAACGGAGATTCACGGTTAGTTTTCGCCAATTGCGATGGTCTTCCGCAAGTCGAAAATTTTTAAAATAATTTTTGTCTGCCTTCTTGGAGTAATATTTTTCGATAGCCGAAGGCTAGAAACGTGAAACTTGTTCGGTTCTATTACAAAATTTAATTTCTATGTTCGGAAACGAAGATACACGGTTAGTTTTCGCCAATTGCCGTCGTCTTCCGCAAGCCGAAATTTTTTGAAATAATTTTTGTCTGATTCCTTGGGGGACTAGTTCCCGATAGCCGAAGGCTAGAAATGTGAAACTTGATTGGTTCTATTATAAAATTTAATTTTTAGCTTCGCAAACGCTGCTACACATTCAGTTTTCGCCAATTGCGGTAGTCTTCTGCAAGTGGAAAAATTTTTTAATAATTTTTGTCTGACTCCTTGGGGGAATAGTTTTCAATAGACGAAGGCTAGAAGTGTGAAACTTGTTCGCTTCTTTGAGGAAATTAACATCTTTTGAAATAAAAAAGGAATGTTGCTGGATATACATTTTTTATTTGTATTGCAAAAAAAAATTAGAAAAAAAGTTCGTCAGACTAGACCCCAATATAATAATTAATCTTTACCTCTTCATTACAGTTTTTAGTATATATCAGAACTGTTAGACGTAGATGCCTTAGAATTGAGGGATGTTTTTCCATCATTTCTTTTATTGCAGCAAATACAACAGCTTCCATGAATACATTGACGACAAACACCTCCACGACCTCGACTTCTGTGTCTTCTTTAATTACTGGATCTGAAAAACCTCCTATTGGTCCTTCAGAAAATAGAAATTACAAGGACCAGCCAGCAAGCAGTGCTTCTCCACCAACGAGAGATAAACTTCGAGCTGAAGATAAAGCGAGACGTAGAATGCATCAACAAAATGATCGTTCTTCGACTTCTATCAACTCTAACGAAAAATTAGGTTCGAATCTTTATTCTTTCTATAAAAAAAGATAAATTTTTTATTAAATCGAGTACTTAAAACTATTGAACATATCAATATAATTTTAGAAGCTATGAAGTTTAAAATATTTTCAATTTGAAGTCCTTGAAGTATTACAAAAAGTATTGGAAAGAATTCCAAATCTTGAGCTATCTTTGAATAATTCGAGACAAAACACAAAGTCAGGTTTTAAATTGAAAAAATGCAATGTATAATTTTGAAAACAATCTCAATTTGCAAGAATGAGTTTTAACAGCAGCAAGTAAATGTAAATTTGCAATCAAACTTATCGTTGAATTTCATTCAATAATCTGAATGTAGTAGGGGAATCCAGTACGAGGCGGATAAAAAACCCTTTGAAGTCAAAATATTGATAAATGATGAAAAACTGGGGAAAGTATTGCATATCAAATTAAAGCTGGAATATTCATTTTAAAGATAGCAATGCAATCCATGAATTATATTAGCTATTTATCCTATATTTTATACTTTTTTAACCTTTTGCAATTTTATTCAGATGGTACTGTTCTCGTACGAAGTGAATATTCACATTTGAAGCCTTTCCGATCTATTTTTGAAGGACATTGTGTATAAATTCATGAAGCAATAATCAAAAACTGTTGTTCAGAAACATTTTTTCATTTATAAAGTGATTATTTTTCGAAAATTATAAAAGTTGTACGAGCTCTAAGCTGTGTTGTATTTAACATGCAACCATGACAGTCAATGCTACCAACTATCATAGATAATAAAATTGAGAATAATTTTATTTGGCTATGTCGGTAAAAGGTATGAACTTGTTTATTTATTTTAAAGTTGTTTGGTTGATAGCAGTTACTTGTTTGTGGTCTCAACGAAAAAAATTTTTCATCGAAATGTCAAAAAAACATTTTTCGATTTTCTAATTAAAAAATAGCAAGTAAGTGGTAAAAAGGCTAATTATAGAACTCGTTTTTAATATTGCTAGTCATAAAAATATTACAGAACTTTTGCTTTGAAACCCAGTTACTTTTTCCCATTATTCAGTTCTTACTGATATCCACCTCGAACTGGTTTTCCCTATATGAGAAGCAACGTGGATGTGATGGAAACATGCTTGACTTAATTTCTAGTAGGGAAATCTAGTTGTCATATGTCTTGGGTTCGAATCCCAGTGCGGAAAAGAAGAAACTTCTTACACGTAGCACGGTATAGAAAGTTTCGGTTGTCTTTTATGTATGTTTATTTGTACAACCAAATATATAATTATTAATTACTTCTACTGGATACATTTCGTTGAAATTCAGTAATGAAAGAAATTAAGTTTAGAAATTGAAATGCTTTTTTTTTGCTAATTTGAACAATTTGAATTATATAAGCATTGGTAATTGAATGTTTTAAATTTCAAAGCTATGAATTTTAGAATTGGAGAAGTCATCTTTAAAACATGTTCATCATAAAATTTTGAATACATTACCTCCTTTAAATTTTGAAATAAATTTACAATAATTGGAAAGCTTGATATTTTAATCACATTCAACTTGTAGAAAATATTAGATTGGAGCGCTTTAAATGTGAAATTCATTTAATTTGATCCGTTTTTCAAGTTCCAAATCAAAGAAAGTTCAAGCTGCTCTCAATTTCTAATTAATTTAAAAAATGCACTATAACGTCCATATTTAAGAGGAGAAATCAGTGATCGAATAAAAGATTGTTTACACTTGAATTTTCAAATGTAATAATTGAAAATTGAATTTTTTTAAATATGCATATATGTAATCTTGTAGGTATATAATATGAAACTTGAATAATTAAAATTATAGAAGCATTGGTGGTTAAATGTTTTAAATTTCAGAAACTATGAAATTTAAAATACTTTCGATTTGAAGGCCTTATATTTTAAAGCATAAATTAGTAATACTCAAATAGTTTAGATTTTAAAAACAAAAATTTAATCACTTTAAATTCGATGGTATAATGATAATGTTAAAATTTCTCATCTTAAGCAATGAAGGGCTTTCTATTTTTGCAACCGTAAAATTGGTGGAAGTCTCTCTCAAGCTATGGTTTTATTGAGAAACTTTTATATCTTTACGACTATAAGGCTTTAAAAAATTTTAATTAGAAGGTTTAATTTTTTGAAAGCATCAATTACTTGAAAATTTGGAGATTCAAGTTAATTGCTCTAAATTTATATAATTTTTATCCTTGAGTATGAAAGTTTCAAATTTTGGACTTGGTCAATATCAAAACGTCAAATCTTGAAATTTTTTGTTTTATGACTTTCATTTCGAAGTAACTGCGAAATTCTTAGAAGTTAAAAAAATAATCTAACGATCAAATTTAGACAACATACTCCTAAGTGTCTGTATTCAAATTAAAAAAACCAAAATAAAAAAAGAGAAAAGAAAAAGAAGGCAACCTCCAAATTGTCTTCCTTCTTTTTTTCTTTCGTCTTTTATTTTTTTTTAAATCACAATCAAAATACGTTTGCAAAAAATCTACCAAAGTTTGAATGTTGTAAATGGTTTTCATTTGTGATTTAATAAAAATAAAAAAAGAGAGAAAAAAGAAGGAAGGCGATTTGGAGGTTGCCTTTTTTTCTTTCCTCTTTCCTCTTTTATTTAAATTTAAATGTAGGTATTTAAGAATGTGTTGTCCAAATTTTATCGTTAGATTCTTGATACTTTTTTTTTAATTTTTAAGAACTTCGTAGTGACATTTGAATACTGGACGCTAAAGAGAACTTTAAATTTTGATTTATTCTGAATTTAAATTTCAAAGCTTCTATATTTCTGTGATGAAGTTGGCTTCATTTTTGACAAGCATCAAATTTCTTCACTTTATCTTATAGGAACCATTCAATAAGAACCCTTTAAATATCAAAAGCGATCCCACTTGAAACCTTTAAAATGTAGTGAATTCAAATTTGAAAGCGTGAATATTAAACGCTTGAAGTATTGCAACTTAAGCTCAAATTGTGGTCTGGAAATTTTGAAATATTCAACTCGATTCGCTCGAAATAAAAAGTGTTGAGACCTAAAACCTTTTAATTGGAGAACGAACACCAAAATCTGAATGTCCTGGAATTAAAAGCAATTGAATCTTTGTAAAGTCGTTTAAAAATTAAAGTAAATGTCGTGCTAGAGTTCAGAAAAGTTAAAATATTATATAAACTTTAAAGAATCATTTCAATGTCCAATCTCCAATATTTGAATGAAAATATTTAATTTGACAATATTCTTCTAGAAAACCTTGGATAAGTGATTTTAAACTTGCAATTCAAACTTTGAAGCATCCTCTTATTCTCTACACTTGAGAAATTTTCCCTTCCTGTCAGACTTCTCTACATCTTAATGAAGAGTCTTTAAGGAGTCGGGATTAGGCTTTCATAATTAGATGAACATACCAGTAAGAAGCTCAGAGAAAAAAACTAAAATTCAAGCAAGATGTCTCCTTTCAAGGATATAAAAATGTACAACTTCGATGTTCATTGCATCCGTGCGAGTCTCCATTCAGTGAATAAGGTGGAATAAGGATTAATTTGAAGTTCTGCTTGTTCGAGCGTGTTGGGAAGTCCAATTAAACTCCAGGGTTCGACTCCCACCAAGCTTTGGCATGTAGGCTTGGATATTCAATTGCCGATAAGTCACCGTGTCGCTTTGCTGTAAAAATGACTCCTTAATCGCGATATGATGCCTCCGTAGGCTTGGTACATGAACGAATCCGCTGGAGTTCCGTTCCCACAGGGACAGGAACGAAGTTCTGGGGAACTTGTAGTTGAAGTCCTACCACTTGGGTATGGTCTCTGGTCTCTGGTCTTTCTTTCTTTCTGCGTAGAGTTGCGTAATTGCGTGCCTTTAATCGTTCAAGAAATCTATGAAACTCACAAAAACGTCAAGTCAAGAGAGCCGACGAAATCCGTTTTCTGTCTGTTCTGCAGATTTCATTTAGATTGGTCTTTCGAGATTTTAGTCTAGAGAAAAGACAACTGCTGACAAATGCTGTTGAGATTCTCACTTTTTCAGGGTGGCGGCTGGACCGGGAAACCGAGAAATGACCGGGAATATTTTGAGACTGGGAAAAACCGAGAAATGACAGTGAATTTATTTTTTGACCAGGAATTTGACAAATTTTCAGAAGATAAATCTGGGTGGCTACAGGTCAGGAAATTCTGGAAAGTCAGGGAATTGAAAACTGGTCAGGGAATTTCAGGGAAAACCTGAAAGAGTCAGGGAATTTTGGATAAACTGAAGTTGAAGTTTAAAAAGTTTCTGCATGACTGTTGTCACTAAAAGGGTTTACGATAGACTTAGAAATATTTTTTTGCATCAACATTATTGATTTACGACGAATTTTTAAGGTCTGAATTCATAAGAATTTGTGTTTTTACTAATAAAAATAATATGATCGAGGGCTTAATCACTCTTGAAATCTGGTAAACAAGCCTTCGTGAAAACTTTGAAATTTTTGTGAAATCTTACTAATCTTTTTGAAATCTTTGAGAATTCTTCTGAAATCTTTTGAAATGTTTTAAAATCTTTTCTTTGTGAAATCTCTGAAATATTTGTGAAATCTTTGGAACCTTTGTGGAATCAATTGAAATCTGGCGTACACTCAAATGTCGAATGATCAATCTTTTGATATGATTATAATAATTCCAGACTTTCAAGAAATTTCTTATTAATATTAATGAGAATTATTTAGAATTCAATAATTATTGAAAAGTCCTTCCTTTACGTTTGCATTAATTTATGATTGTATAAGAAATTATTGGTAAATTAGTCTGCCATCAATAGAATGTTTTGAGTTTTAGTTTGGTTGACTGGACTTTTTGGAAAAGGTAGATCTGAAAAACCTGGAAAAGTCATGGAATTTTGAAACCAGACTTCTGTAACAACCCTCCTGAACGAAAAATTTATAACGGTCTGGAAAAAAATTGGCAATTTAATATAAGTTTGATTTCAATTTTTTTAAATATTACGCTTCATTGTTAACTTTTTCAATTATGAAATCATTCTGTTTACATTGCGTAATTCTAAAATCTTTGACTTTAAAAATGTTCTATTTTAGGTCTTCATCTGTAAATATAAATTAATCAATGATTTTACGAGAGGATTCGGATTTTGTTCAAAATTAAACAATTTACAAGTTTCGACCATAAAAATTGAACGGCTTCAATTCAAAAGCCTTAGTACTTAACCAAAATGTGGACGTCAGATTGAAACTATATAAACTATTTTCAATAACTTCAAATTAATAAATTCATAATTAAACGCTCTTATTCAATTTCATATCCTATCAAAATATTGTTTCAGTGTAACATATTCCATTTTCAACCCATTCAATTTGAAATCTGTTGATTAAAAAAAAAAAAATTCTTTTGAAAAATATTTAGCAATATTAACTGTGCATTTAAAATGAGCAATTATAAATGAAATATTCAAAACTAAACAATTTTAATATGAATTGTTTGAATTAGAACGCCTTGAATCGTTAAAATTTCAGAATCCTACATTTAAACATTGCATGTTACAATTTGTTCCATTTCAAAAATTTTAATTTGTGAGTGAACGTGTTGAATTTTGATGTATAAATAACAATTGAACAAATAATTATTTGGGGCCATATAAAACTAAAATAATTTAACTTCTGATTTAAAAAGTGTTAAGTTTAAAAAAAAAATCGTTCAATTTTTAATGTTTCTAACTTGAAATTGCTTAAGATGATGTAATTTTGAACATTTACAAATGTATTAATTTCGTCTTCAATTTAGAGCGTGTTAAAAATGATAGCGTGGATTTATATTTTTTAACCAGGAATCTTTGGTTTGCTTAATTTATAAAAGTTGAAAATTTAGATTTTGCAATTTAATGAAATCTTCAATTCATGATTTGTTCCCAATATTTCTTGTTCATCACAGAAAATTAATCTTTCTGAATACACAGTGCTGGAATTTAATAGACTTGAACAATTTATCTGAATCAGCATTTCTCTCCCATAGAACATGAGCTTGATCTGAATTTCCAATTCCCATAGAGCTAAAGCATAAAGCATAAAAAGTCTAAACTGTTTTTTTGTATGTGGGTTGACAACGATACTTTATAATCGTTGGAAAGTAATCAAGAAACTTATTGGTTCGCAGAGAATAAGTCACGAGCTGAGTAACACTCCGAGTATTTAACCGCTACTGAACGTGTTTGTCATTATCAAACATTCCCCATTTCACGGCATCGACGTAACCAATTAACTTCTTTCTCTTCTTAAATGTCTTAAATGTCTTTAAGACTTCCAACTTCCAATGTGTTGGCATTAAATATTCATTACCTACGCGAATCTCTACTTACATTAATTGAGAGACTAATAAGACTTCGATGCCTCTCTATCTCTACAAGGAAACAGTAAACTTATCTTTACGGTTTTCCGTGAACAATAATGTTCTTGACGAAATATTAGTAATTCCAATTGTTAAAAAGGAATCTTTTTATTAAATCAGGATTATTGAGCTTTCACATATTACGTAACATTAAAGGGGGGGGGGTCGTGTCTCGTTACGGTCTGTTTTGTGGAGGAGGAGGGTATTTTTGACCCGATTATGTAACATTTTTAATTGCATGTATTTCTAAAAAAGCAAAGAGCGATAAAAATATTGATATCACATGTGCGCATAGTGTGTGCATCACATGTAGGAATTGGAAATTCAGATCAAGCTCATGTTCTATCAGATAAATTGTTCAAGTTTACTTGTAAATTAAATTCCAGCACTATGTATTCAGGAAAATTCATTTTCCGTGATTAACAGGAAATGTTGGGAACGAACCGTGAATTAAAGGCCTTATTTTGCAATAATAATTCTCTTTGTGAATTTAGTTGTTTCAGATTATCAGTTTGGCTTAAACTTTAAGACCTCAGAGTCTGGCTCCGAGGTTACCTACAGTTCAATTTAGAACATTATTTTTAGATTAAAAATACTAGAGTTTTGAATGCTTCATTTTTAAATTCAAACAAATTGAAAAAGGGGTCTTGCTGCTTTTTCAGAGTTTTTCTATTTTCAAAACAGTTTACTGTAAAATATTTCAATTTCGAATGTTTCAGTACTAAATTATTAATTTTGAATGCTTCAAATTCTATTTACAAACATTTTAATATTTTTAATAGTTGGACTATTAACGTTTCCAATTTCAAATAAAATTGCAGGATCTTGCAAGCTGGCTAATCTATAAATTTTCAATCTCAAATTATTCTATTTTCACCGCTTTCACTTTGATTGTTTAACTATTAAGGCTTTTCATTTTAAATTATATAATTTATGAACAATTTGGATAGAAACCGTACAGCTATGACTTCATGTGAAATGTCAAGCTCTTCTAATTTTTCATTTTAAGTTATTTAATTTATGTGCATCTTCAATTTGATATTTTTAAATTTTAAAACTGAAACCATTCAATTTTGTACGTTCCTTATTTGAAATAATTAATTGAACAATTTTGAAAAAACATAATTGAAAGATGTTTTATTGGACGTTTTTAATTTAAAATTGTTGTACCATTAAGGCTTTTATTTGTAAATTGGACAATTTTCAAACGATTTCAATTTGAACCAAATAATTCCGAATATTTAGATAAAAAATCATTCGACTTGAAACGCTCTCAGTTCTTTTCGGAATCGAAAATGCTTTGGGCTAGATACTATGCCAATAGAAAAAAAATGTAACAAAATAAAATAAATTTACTTTCCTCTCATACTGATTTTTGGAAACATACTTTACTCGTTTCAAAGACTTTGTGCGATTTTTTGTTACACAAGATGACTTTGTTAGAGTTTATGTTTTTAAAAGTTTTTGTTTCAAATTTAGCAAACAGAGACATAAAAGCATAGACTTTGTCTCCGTTCCGTTAAGGTACAGTTCTTAGTCGACTCTACAAACGGTTCAAATATGAAATTATTTAATTCTGGATGCTGAAAACGTGAAATTCATCAACACTAATTGAGGCTTTCAATTTGAAATAGATTATAATATTGAAAGTTGTATAATTAAAATTGGCCTACGGTTCTGAATATTTTAATTTGAAATTATTCGATTGGGTACATTTTCAATACAAAAACAGTTAGCTAGACTTCCTTTAAACCTATACTTTGAATTTGATAATAGTTTACATGCTTATTCTAATTTTATTCATTTTTGGCCTCTGTATTTTAAAGGCTGTAAAGGATTATGCAATTTCACAAATTTATTTTATTGTCTAGAAATAAATATTGAATACCATTTTTTACTTTTTGCAGATGATGACGCTTGTCGAAGAATACTTTTAGAGCATGAAAGGGAGCGAGAAGGAAAATTAAGGGATATTGCTGCTTCTTTAACTCAACCAAGAGTTAGGAGAAACAAACCGAGAACTTCGGAGCCAACAAGAGATGTCGTTGATGCAGCCAATGCTGCTCACCAAGACAAATTGGTAGGTTTTTCATTCTGAAAAAGTTCTATTTTATAATTAGTTTGATGATATTATACTTTGCAAAAAGAATAAAAAGTTGAAATGATTTCTGAAAAAAATCTGATTGAAAAGTATTTTTGTTATTTATGAGTCTATAATTTCTTCTTTAATTTTATATACTTAACATCTCTTCTAAATAAGTTGTAATTTAATTCTTTGCAGATACGGGGCGATCCGGATGGCTGTGGTCTCGATATCTCCGGTACGAGGTACTCACCTACTTCTGAATTACGGGTCGATCTTCCGGCGGAGGACTTATTAAATATAAAGAAAGGCTGGTTGTTGAAGCAGGGTCTTAATAAGGTGAATTTCAACTTTCTTTATACTTGACTGATCTTCTTTCAATTTTTTGATTATTTATTTCCGATTTTTTTAAAGGGCTTCAAATCTCGAAAATTCACATAGATATACATCCTTTCATAAAGTTAGAGAAACGCCTTTTTTGTCGACTCATATCAAGGAAAATTTTCAAATAACTTTTTACTTCTAAATTATTTACCAAGCCTTGGAGTCTGGTGTCTCTTTTTACTCCCTTCCATTTTATTTTTGTCTCCCAGAAAAAAACTGCATTTAAAATAAGTCATCCATGTTTTTGGATGGATGTTTAATATTCATGTGCATAGCCATTCAACAGTTCATTCGTAATTTTGTTAAAAACGAATTTGACAAACACGTGAAATAACTTTATCCAACTAAAATCAGATTATCATTTGAGAATTGGACTTTCATCTATGACCAATGTATTAAAAGCATTTATGTGTCATCCATTCATTTTATTTTCGGCTTAAATTAATGTAACTCTAGCTTCTTATGTAATAAATTTGACTAAATTGACTTTTTCCAGGAATGGAACAAACACTGGTTTGTCCTGAGAGGCTGTGGCCTGATGTACTATCGAGATCCTAGTGCAGAAGATAAAGGAATCATGGATGGCGTCATCGATCTCAACACCGTCACTGCCGTTACTCCAGTCCAAGGTGTTCGAAACTACGGTTTCCAGACAGTGGTACGTTTGTTTCTTATCACTTACACATTTTCCGCTCGATTACCTACCTCTCATAAAATAATCTCTCTTCTCATAAAACAGTCTTACAAAATGTCTTATGTTTTATTCAATGCCTTTGATTGACAATCCGATTTTTATCTTCATGAGAATTTAGAGCCTACTTTGAATTTACTATTGTCTTAAATCAGTTAGAAGTGGGGCTGCACTGAGGGCTTTGCACTTCAATTGAATTTACCGGATTAACACAAAGAAGGAGTGGCCAAGAAAAATCTAAGTCAATTTCACGCTAGAGTAAATCAGATGTGTAAGCACTTCGCTGTTCTTGTCATTAAAACCAAACCTGTCTAGTCAATTGTCTTCTGTTAACAATTTGGATAATTTCCTTTGGATCTGAATTTGAATTTGGATTTTTATATTGATTCGATTGATTTGTTTGTAGACTTGGGACGATCGTGGCACAACTGTATTTTCTGCAATAACTGGAGGAATCAGGTCCAGTTGGATGTCAGCTATAAGGCGAGCTGCTAATTTACCAGATCCTGAAGCTAATTTGGACTCGCAAGTTTGTCAGGAACACCAACAGGATGTTAATCCTCAGTCACCTACTACGTAAGTTCCAGCATCAATTAAACTTTTTAATCTAAATCTTGAGGATTTAAAATTATTTAATCTAGTCACAGTACGTTTATTTTTTTAACTACACTGTTTATGTTATATTTAAAAAGTCTTTAAATTAAAAATATATAAATCCTGAACGTTTCATATTTACATTTAAAATTGTTCAGTTTTTATGTTTCTATGTTAAGAAGAATTTCAATTTAACGTAGTACGCATGGTAATGATTTCTATATTTTTGTATATATTCCATTTTGTACGTTTAAAGTTTTCATTTGTTCATTCTTGAACGTTGCAATTCCAAAAATGTCAAATTTTTCATTGTTTCCAATTTCAATTTGTTTAATTTGTTTACAGTTGAATGTAGACATTTTATGTTCACGATGTTTTAGTTCTTCGATAATTTTCGAACTTAAATACTTTATCAAAAAAGGTTGATATTTAAAGACCTCCAGTTGAAAATTGTTCAGTTTTGACCGCTTTAAAGTGGAAACTGTTTGATTTTGAACTTCATTTCAGTAGACTAACCAATAATGCGATTTTTCAGCTCGATTACTGAACGCGAAAGGGATTCAATCGTTCCTTCTACACCATTAACACCCAGGTCCGTTCTCTTTTCCTCTGATGAAGAATATAGAACAGCTTCCGAAGGTGGAAGACGAGAATCCGGTGATTGGTCAGAAATACCAGTCTCTCCACCTCTCACAAGAAACGGGGATTGGTCTCTCGCTCTGAAGGGATCAAACTGGTCGGATTCCACAAAGCACGAGTGGTCCGAATTGCCTCCTTCTCCTCCTTTAACAAGAACTGCATTATCGAGAGTCAAAGCCAGGTCGCGATCGAGTTCCAGATCTAGAGTTTACAAGAGAAGCAGGAGTTCTCCGCCGAGTTCGAGAAGAAGTACTTTGGATAGTGTTCGTTCTGAGGATTTGATGATGGCTTGTTGTGAATTAGGCGAAGATGAAGAGCAGACTAATGGTATAATTCAGAGCAATAATTGTTTGCCAAATAACAATGACAATCCGTTGATTGTTGAACTGTTGGAGAGTCAAGTTACGATGTTGAGGGATCAGCTTGATAAGAACCAGTCGCATCCAAATACTTTGCTAGTCATCGTCGAACGCCAGGAGAGCGAAATTGAAGATTTGAAGTCACAATTGAACACTGCTCGTACTGAAGTTGCGAATACGGAGAAGGAGTTGTCGAGGCTGAGGCAGCAGAAGACGGAAGCTAGTTTGAGGGAGAAGCAGATTGAGGAATTGTTGAATACGATAGAGAAGACGGAGCAGATGAGGAATAAGGACCTAGAGGATTTGGAGAAGGTAAAAAAATTGTATAATAGGGATAAGGAAGTGTTGGAGGGCAAATTGTTGGATACGGAGGCTATTCTGAGGGAAACTACCGAGAGGTGTGAGATGATCACGAAGGAACTTACAACGAGTCATAGGACTGTGGAACATCTGCAGGCAGAAATCACGTCTTTGGGTGGTAGATTATCGCAAGGTTAGTATTAAATTAAAATTGTATTTGAATTGAAAAAAGTCTTTTATCTTCTGTACTTCCAGGGCTTGAACTCACGCCTATGTGGACACTATTTGACACTTTTTTTAAGTGATGCCACTATTTAAAAAAAATGCCACACGCTACTATTTTCCTGTAATTGGCCGCTAATACCACTATTTCTTCACTTTCCCTTTAACAATATTTTCGGAAACCATTTTTTAGTCGCACGCCGTAGCCCGTGCTACTATTTTTCAAAGTTTATTCCACTATTGACACTATTTTTTATCTCTGAAGTGAGTCTGAGCCCTGTACTTCCTTCAAACTAATTCTTGACTGATGCCTCTAATTTAACATTTGAATTTCAGGAATAGAAGAAAACGATCGTCTCTACACGAGAGTGAGAGAACTCGAAGGAAAAAGCAGCCTCTCTGCAACCCGAGAACGAGGCCGAAGTTTCGATTCGCTGAGCGATTTGACAAACATCGACCTGGATCTGGATCTAAACACCTTGGACAAAGAACGCGTGATGGAAGAATACGAAGAACTTCGAGGACGTTTCGAAAAAGCCATCCTCGAGATTCGCGCAATGCGGAAGGAACTCCGAGAAGCTCACGCGACTCAGGACGTTCTAGAACTCGAGATTTTCGCTCACAAACAGGAATCCGGAAGGTCAAGCGAAACCAATCAAGCTCAGTTGCAACTCATGGCTGCTAGGATTCAAGACCTAACAAATAAACTAGCCGGAAGTGAAAAGCAAGTTAGGACTCTTAAACAAAAACTCACCAAGGCTGAAACCCGCGACAAAAGGCGATCGCTCTCTTTGAAAGGAAGAGAGTCCTTCCAAATAGCTCAAGAAGTTGAAGACAAACTTCTCGACCTCGAAAGTAAAATCTGCGCTATTGAACGCAGAAAAAGCATCAGTGCTCCAGCTTCTGGCGGAAGTTCAAAAGAGTCAAGTCCCAATCCAAAGAAGGAAAGAAAGCGAGAGCACCGAAGTTTGGACAGATCTAGACTCCGAAGAAAATCGCTCGACAGTGCAACGAGTTCAGAACCAATGAAGGTTCTCATCAGACTCAGCACTCTAGAAACTAAAGTAGCGAGTGTTGCTGAAAACTTAGCGAGTGATGCTGAAAAAGATTCAAGCGAATGCAGTGAAGTTAGCGCCTCCTCAACGAGTGAAGTTTCACTCGAGGTTCTGTCTAGACTCAAAAAGCTAGAAAGAGCTGTTGCGAAATCCAAGCGAAGACTCGAAAAGTGCCTCGGATCGACTCAAGCCGAGGAGAAGGCCGAGAAATGCCTCCGGGCCGTGAACGACATTCTCGACTCGTGTTTGGAGTGCAAGAAAAACCAAGCCAACTCTCAAGTCACTGAGTCAGTAGGCGTAGTAGTCTCTAGGCTAGAAACTATTCTTAGGGATAAGATGTGCGAGCTAATGAAGCGTCGGCAGTTGCTTTCGCAGAGTGGACAGCTCACCGACAAAGAAAAAGCGAAGCTCATTGCCGAGAGAGTAGCCTTCGAAAGCGTGATTCTCAGGCAGATCAAGTGTGCGATGTCGAGAACGACGGACAAGAGTCAAGTCTTGAGCGAATTGGTCGAAACTAGTCAGCTTATTTCAAACTTAAAATGTAAAGTCTATGGAACTAAGCCCAAAACGTACCAAAACACGAGTTTTATCGAGTATCTCACGAGAGTTTTAGCGAATAAGTTGTTACTAGTAAACCCGAAGACAGAGTCAAAGGAAGTCTCGGCTGCCCAGGCTGAGAGTCTCAACTTCCTTTTGCAAAAGCAGAAGGAGATTAACGAGATCGTTCGCAGGTTCAAGGACGCGAAATTAAAACAACTTGCAGAAGCACTAGCGACGGAGACTTTGAGTTTGTCAGAGCAAGAAGAACTGAGTCAGGTTGTCAGCTCGAGTAGGAAATTAGTCGAGGATAGAAGAATTCGAGAAGCTTGGGCTATGGCTCAGGAAACTGTTAGTAAGGAACTTGTCCAGGCGGAGATTTCGCACTTCATCATGAGATGTGGACAGATTTATGAACAGAATATCACATCTTTCACGGATAGTTGTTTGATCTTTGACGATTCGGAGAATGTGATTCTCGAATCGTGGGCTGATAAGGCGCAGGCGAAATTAAGAGAAGAGATGGAGTATTCGATAGAAGAATTGACTGGTATTTATGAGGAGTCTCTGAGGAGGATGAAGAAGAATAAAGTGAAGGTGGAGTCGAAGAACGAGTCGAGGGAGTTGCTGACTGACTACGCGGATGTTGTGGCTCAAAAGGCTTTAATTGATGCGAGGATATTTTTGCTCCAGGAGAACTCGAGGCAGAAAGCGACCTTCACCGGGAAGACTTTCGTTTCTAGTCTGATTCAGCATGAAGATATACTTTCGAGTGTTCTGGAGGCGGATTCCAAATTTGAAAGTAACCCGATTCTGGATGCGGAGTACATTTACCTTTATCAGCAGTTTTCGAAGGAGTGTGAAGAAAAGATATCCGGTAATCAGAGATCCAAAGAACAGCTGAAGAATATCACTCACTCATTGATTTGCATGGAAGAAGACCTCGCGGGTTTGAAAATGTGTATAAGAGATAGCAAAGGTCTCGATTGGCCCAAATCTGTCGCCGTTACTGATTGGACGAGTATTTGTCACAAGTGTTCAGAGTTGAGAGAACAGATTAAGAGACTCAGTGATTATATGAAGAATAGATCATGCAAGCAGTGTGAGATGCTTCAGAATAAAATTCAGAGATTGAATTCTGAGCATAAGAAAGAATTGGAAGAGATTGTGAAGAATCAAGAGAGGGATTTAATGGATATGAAAGGAGAGTGGGATAATCAGAGGCACTCGATGACTTCACAGTATGAACAAGAAGCTGCTAGTTTGAGGGAAAGGGCCAGAAAGTTGGAACATCGGTTAAATGCGATGGATTCTGAACACTCTGCTCATGTTAATGAATTGAGAGCTGCTTATCAGAGATCGATAAACACGGAGTTGGATACTGATGCGGAAACTAGGAAGAGGTATAAGGAAGAAATTAAACAGCTGAGGGGACTTTGTGAGAAAGGATTGTTGGCAATGGAGAATTCTCATAGGAGAATTATAGCAGAGATGGAAGAGAAACATAAGCAGGAGTTGGAGAGTTTGCGGGTTGAGAAGGAACAGGCGCTTTCGGAAGAAACTCAAGCTACTTTGGCTGCTTTAGATGCCATGAGGAAGGCTCATGAACACGAAGTGCAGAAGGAAATTGCTAAATTTAAACAGGAATTCCTGAAGCAGGTGCAAGCGAGGGAAGATATCGGCGTGATGCACAAAGAACATGAGTAAGTTTTATAAATTTTTAGTTTTGAATATCACTGAATAAGAGTAGCAATGGTACTTATAACTCCACATCTTCCTTATTGGCAAAGTAATTACTCGAAATGATATATCAGGTCTATGGTAATTGTTTTTGTGTGATGGGAACCTTCTAAAAAAACAAATTCTTAGATAGAGAGAAATTGAAATCTTATCAGTTATCTCCTTTAGATTTGTTCGACTCAATATAATCATTGTCCAAGCTTCAAAGGTTTGTTTATATTGAATAAATGTCTCTAAATCAGTCTTGTTCATGTAAATTTTTCTAATTTTTTGGTAGGTGATTCTCATATAATCGAGAACAATTACTGTAAACCGAAAATCACGTCTTAAGCGATTCCTTTGGCAATTAAATTTGAAGGGAAAGGTATTATAAAAGCATCATTTATCTTTAGGGAAGAAATGGAGGAAATCAAACAAGAAATTTTGTCTCTGTCTGCAAAGTACTCTTCGAAATGCGTGGAATCTGCAGCTCTGGAAGAAAAGGTCGGTTCCCTAACAAAGCAAGTAACCCAGGCACAGCAACACATAAAACAACTGGATGCGAGGAATAAGCAGTTGCGTGCCCACCTAGTTTTAGAGACGAACGACACGAGCATCAACGACACTTTGCAACTTCTAAGGGGTAGAGATAAGGAAATAATCGAGCAGAGAGAGGAGATTCATCGACTGCAGCAACAACTTAAGGTAAAGCTCATCTTCAATTCCTATTTTGAGAAAGGTAGAAGTGGTTAACAATGCATACAAATTCTTAACTCTGCTGCAATTGCATATTATGGTGTTTTTGGGCTTTCACCGATTTTCACATTTATTTTAGATTTGCACTTTTCTAATATAAATCGATATTTTCTCTTCTGAAATACTTTGTGGAAGTGGAGGTCTCGAGTTTATTAGAAGCTATACTTAGCAATAGTAGTGTGCACATTATGTTTTTTAGTAAAGATATTTTCTTTTCCGAGAGGTTTTTCAGTTTTTCTGTTTAGTATTTATTAGGGTTGTTCGTTTTTTGTGAAGCTTTGAAATATTAAGGAGACACTCTTCAATTTTTCAGTATAGTCCGAGATACTATTCTCATGTATGGCGTATGATATTGAATAATATTGAGGGGCTTTTAACAATTTTTGAAGTTGAAAAAGAATTCTGTTAAAAAAGTCTAATAGGACATATACAATTTTTCTATAAAAGAATGATGCAGGTTCGGCAAAACTATTTTTCTCGAAATGTATTATTTCACGGGAGAAAATATCCAAAACGAAGACTCAAATACGAGTGTTTTTTTTTACTACTTTATGATTTTTTTAAGGACTTGCCAAAGAAGAAAAATATAAAAAGGATAGTTGACTTTTTTTAAATAAACTTTTAGGAAATGTCTTTCGTGAATGTCAATATTTTAAAAGAATCTTACCATGGTTGATAAATTGATATTTTCTTCATAAGTGTTAGCTTATAAATTTTAAAAAGAATCATTTATCTTGAAGAAAAATGAGAATATCAAGAAAAAATTTTATTCTATATAGGAACCTTTAATTCGTCTAAATCATTTCAATTTTGTACCTACGAAACAATTATTAAATTAGTCCATTATAAAACTGTGTAGATAAATAATTTGTGAAAGTAAAATGTATTTAATCGATTTTTCGTAATAAGTGTACGTGTTGCATTAATTATTGAATTTGAAACAAACATTTTTAGGGTGGCTTCTGAAAATAAATTTTTTTGATATCAGAGAAACATCAGGAAATGAAAATGAATTTATTTTTTTTTTCTGTAAATTTAATTCTTAGTACAAAAAACATATCGATTTACCTAAAATATCACTGGATGGCACTTTATTTTTTTCTTAATTGATATAATTCCAATGTCAAATTGGATAATATTAGGCAATTAAATTTAAAATTTAAAGTCAGTTTCCGAAGAGTTTCAAATTGTTCAACTTGAAATGTTTCAAATTTAAAATTGTTGTGTTTTGACGAGTTGTATTTTAACTTTTAATTTTTTACGGTATTTCGAAAGTTTTCAATTTTATTTTATTACAATTTTACAATATTCACGGCTCCCAAAAATTATTTGAAAATGTTTGCTTGTTTGAAATTTGAAATACACCCAATATTTTGTAATTTTTCCAGTTTTAGATCTTAATCACTCACTGAAATTTGTCAAGTTTAAAGACTCTTTGAATACATTTTCTTAAATTTTGATACATATCCTCAATTAAAAAATTTTAAATGCTTCACATTTAAATTTAATATTATTCAATTTTTATTTCTTGAATTATATTCTTAAATGCCTTAAATTTATTTGTAGGCATGAATTTGAATAATTGAACGAAAAAAAGTCGGGAAATGATCAGGAATCTACATTTGAAATTTGAGAAGGCAACCCTGAAAATATGACAAGAAGAAAACTGTTTTTGCTGCGAGAAAAAAATCAAAAGTTATAACAGAAAGGGTACTCCGTGAAAAAAAAACACTAGCGTTTTGGGAAATTTCTTCTAGTTTCGCAAACTGCTAAATAAATTATTCTTAGTGAAATCCATCGAAACCTAAGTTTTTTTGTCATCGTGAAGCTTCAAATTTGATCGCTACTTAATTTTTATTTGGCAAGGTTTTCAAATAAAAGTGCATAAAATTGATCAAAATAATCGTATCCGCATATTGTTTTTTATTTTTCCTAATGACAAGTCAGCCTTTGAAGTTTTGTTTTAAATTCAATCTGTGAAAAATCGCCGTCTTTCGAAAAGATTTTTACGGGAATATTAAGAAATGTCTCCTTAAAATTGCAAAGATTTGCGAAAAATTCAGAGCCTTATTTATCTAGATTTTGCTCTATTTTGCTTTCGCACTAGCGCCTAATGCAACTTTGGTCATCGCGTTATCAAAATGCCATAACATGCGACTGCGGATCACGGTTTAACAGCAAGTTAACTCATTAGCCGCACTGATATTTCGATATTTCACTAACAGCATGGGGACGCCCCTCGTGAATCATCCGGTGTCTCATCGAAATACTCGACGCAAAGCTACTCGCCAGCATACTCACCACAGAGAATCAGATCTAGTCAGGAGCCTCTTCGAGCTAGCAGTGACAAATTGAAATTAAGCAGCGAACGCCAGAGCAACTCCCTTTTGTCGATGAGAAAGTCACTCTCAGAGGAAAAACCGAGTCCGTTTTCGTATAAGCTTGAGAGAATTAAATCCATCTCTTTGCCTTACTCGAATAATCTTGGGAAATCGGGAAGTAGCTCTGGTGTCTCATCGAAAGATAAAAACGAGGCGAGGGTTGGCCAAAAAAACCAAGAGCGAAATGGTCTGGTCACTCCACTTTGGGACAGTTTGAGGACGAGGAGCGGCCTTCCTCATCAGTATCAAGGTACAGAAGAGAGATAAAAGGACAATCATTCACCTTGAGGAAAAATGGTGATGGTGATTTTGTATGAACTGATACTGGAGAAACTTTATTGCTATGAAATGTTGGAGAAAAACCTCTTGTTGTTATTGGATTGCATCGTCGGTGCTATTGGGTCTTGAATTTTTGGTTTAGGATGGAGACTTGTGAAGCTAGAAGAGTTGCTACAGAGTATAGGAATCTGGAAACGAGAAAAAGGGGATTGTTATTAAATGATGTTGATTTTTTTTAGTTTGTAATTCAACATGGAATCGAAATGCGATTTTACCGAGGTTTTTCGTGTTCAAAGAATGATCAAAAGTTAATTCTGATCAATGCATAAAATAAAATCATTGTTTTTTATATTTTCAGAGATTTCGAATTTAAAGCATATTTAGAAACATTTTTTTTCTGAAATTTAAAAGTTTTTAAAAGACAAATCTTTCAGAATTAAAAGTTTCCTAAGCTTAAAAAGTCTACATTTGAATGTACAAAATCGAATCTTTTCAATTCATAAATATGAACTTCAAAGTTCTCTAATCATTTCAACAAATTCTAAGTTGGAAATTTAAATTTTGGAAACATTAAAATTTAAAATTGCTACATATAAGTAGGAATTATTGAACAACAGTTGGTCTGGAGATTTAGAAAAATTGATCCTGAAAACTTGGAAAAATTAAGGAATTTTGAAATCGGAATTATGTAGCAACCCTGCCTAGGAATTGGGACTGAAATTGGAACCGTTTTAAATATTCTTCTTAGAGAAATTATTTTTCACCTTTGACTTGATTTAATTTTTCCATGAATTATTCTTATTATGCGTTAAACAGTTCCAGTTTTTGTTCTAGATACTATTATCGTCCGTGAAAAAGAATATTCTTCGGCATCTATTAGAAAATTATAAAAAAATCACTGTCTAGAAATGTTGATTGTCGGTGTAACCTGAGTTTTACAACTTAAGCTTTAGTAATGCTTGCAGTGCAATACTGATACTTTCGTAGACTAACAAATCTTGGAAAGGGAAATTAATTACTTTTGGAGACAAAATTTAGGTGATAATAACCAGATTTTTGTACTACTAACCAACGTTTTGGACTGCACTTTTTGTACTATACTAACCAATTTGTAGTTCTTTTTTCATCGATATAACTCAAAATGTACATGTTTTAGAAATTTAGTGAGCCACTAGTAACGTACTATAATTGTGACAGATTTCATACTCAATGTTTGTATCGTCTCTAAATGCTAAAAAAACTAAAATTAAGTGAAATACTAAACTAGGGTTGTGTGCTTAAATACAACTTAGGAATTACAGACACTTTCGAATTTAAAAAAATGCTTTCTACATTTTTAAAACTAACGATTTCTACATTTTTTACAGTTGAAATTTGCTACATTTTTAAAAGCTCTCTGAAACTGAATTTTTGATACTAAAATTTTAAAGCTGTAGATCGTGAATTAGATCTAGAGAGCCCTAATTTTTATATTTTATTGAATCTGCCTTACTAATCTTATAGAAAGGAATAACACTAATTTTTAAGTTCCGTGCTGATTCACAACGTTTTGATTAACATTGGAAATCTTCGAATTTGTAGCTTACTTTCGGGGTGATAGTTTTGTATCGGTAATAAGAAGTAAGTGAAGGTGGATGATTTATTAGTAGGATATTATAGGAATAAATTGTAATAGTTTAAAGAAAATAACTGTAAGCATATAACTATACAATGGCGAATTTAAAAAAGGTGGTACAACAACGGTGCGAGTCGGCAACAATACCATCCAGTGGCAGGAGAACAAACAAAATGAAAAGCGGCAACAATCGGAGGCATACACCCTCCATTCCAACACTCGTCACGCATCCCACTTCACCCCGGAACCCCCAGCTCTCTCCATTGCAGGTCCGTTTCATTTTTTTTAATCGTCTGGATGCATGCTTATCACATTTCGTTTTCTTTATGTGTTTAAATGTTCATTCATGTGTCATTCGATGCTTTGATGCTTTTACACATTTTCATGTTAAATTATATGTACATATAATATACATACCTATATATATAATTTTGAATTTTCGAGAAGTCTGATAAATTTCAAGGAAGGTGTAATATTACGAAGCCCATTAGGGGCCGTCCATAAACTACGTTACCTATTTTGGGCTATCTTTGACCCCACCCGTCCCCCTCGGTGACAATCGGAGTTTAGTCTTTAACGCCCCCCCCCCGCCCATAAAGTAACGTAGCCGTTTGGTTAAATACGGACTTCACGTCTATTCTACATTTTTTCTGCGTTTCTTTTGCGTTTCTACTGAGCTTAGATACGTGATTAACAAAGATTTTCTACCAAAAGAGATGAATTTCAACCTAAAAAGTCGAATTTTTAACCAACAAAAAAATAACTTATAACCACACAGTTGCATTCACAATCAAATAGTTAAATTTTCAATCCATAAAGACGATTTTTTTCGAAGACAGTTGAATTTTCAACAAAAAAGTTAATTTTCAACCGAGACGATTAATTATGTACCAAAGGACGAATTTTCAAAAAAACACATTAATTTTTAACCATATTGTTGAATTTTCAGCTAAAAAAGATAAGTTTCCAACCAAAAATACAATAGTTCAATTTTCAATCCAAAAAATTAATTTTTAGTAAAAAAAACGAATTTCCAGTCTGCTGAATTCAACCAAAAGAAGTCGAATTCTTAACAAAATAGTTGAATCCTCAACCAAATAGATGATTTTTTAATAAAATAGTTAAATTTTCAACAAGAGATGGTTAATCTTTAAAAAACGTAAATTTTTAACAAAGTAGTTCAAGTTTCCACCGAGTAGTTAAATTTTCCACCAAAAAAATGAATTTTCTGCCAAGAAGATTAATGTTCTACCAAAATGACGAATTTTTAACAAAACACATGAATTTTCAACAAAATTTTTGAATTTTGAAGCCAAAAGTACGAATTATCTACAAAACAGCTGAATTTTCAATCTAAAAATATTATGTTCCAATAGAAAAGTTAATTTTCTACACAAATAGTTCAATATTCAAATCAATAGTTTAATTTTTAATCAGATAGTTGAATCTTCTACCAAAATAGTTGAATTTTTAACCAAAAATGAAATATTTACATTTTCGATTTAAAAAATTAATTTTCAACCAAAACTGAAATGAATTTTCAACACAATATTAAATCTTTTACCAAAGAGGTAATCTTCAACCAAAGAAGATGAATGTTTAACAAAATAGTTAAATCCTTAACTAGAATAGATTAATTTCCAACCAAACAGTTGCATTTTTAACCAAAAAGGATGAATTTTCAACCAAGACGATTAACTTTCTACCAAAAAAAAAAAAAAAAACGATTTTTCAACAAAGTGCACGAATTTTCAAAATAATAGATGAATTTGTAATTAGAAAAGATCCATTTTCATTTAAAAATATAAATTTTCAACAAAAAACAGAATAGTTACATTTTCAGTAAAAAAAATTAATTCTCAACCAAAAAAATGAATTTTAAACAAAATAGTTCAATTTTAAACCAATGATAGGAAGTTTTAACTAAAAGCATGAATTTTCAACAACAAAAAATTCAACAAATGAGTTCAACCTTCAACCAAATAGTTGAATTTTCAACTGAAAAGATGACTTTTTAACAAAGAAGATTAATTTTCTACCAAAAAGATGAATTGTCAACAAAATACATACCTGAATTTTCAACCAGACAGTTGAATTTCCAACAAAAACAGATTAACTTTCAACAAAACAGTTGCATTTTCAACCAAAAAGGATAAATTTTTAACCAGATAGTTGAATTTTTAACTTAGAAAGATAAATTTTGAACCAAAACTGGAATAGATAAATTTGAGTTATAAAAATGAATTTTCAATGAAAAAAGAAACAAATTTTTCAACCAAGAAGATTAATTTTCTATTGAAAAGGACGAATTATCATCAAAACACGTGGATTTTCCACCAAATAGTTGAATGTTCAACTTAAAAAGATAAATTTTCAACCAAATAGTTGATTTTTTTACTAAGAAAGATAAATATTCAACCGAAAATGGAATAGTTAAATTTTTGATTAAGAGAATTAACTTTCAACTAAAAGTGAAACAAATTTTCAACACAGTAATTAAATTTTCAACCAAAGAGATAAATCTTCATCCAAAAATTGATTTTTCAAACCAAATATTTGAATTTTCAACAAAATAATTAGGTTTTAACCAAACAGTAGAATTTCTGATCAAGCGAGATGAATTCCAAAATGTTTTGAACCAAAAAAATAATACTTATTAGGTTTTTCCGTTGGACTGCAGATTATGGATGGCCCCTTAGGGATAAACATTTTTTAATTTTTGAAACGCTACTCATTAATATGGTTTTGAGGCCAAATATTTTTTAAGTTTTTGATTTTTTGTGCTTACAAAAAAAAATGGTTTCATTCCTTGAAGTTGCCTCAGTTTTGTTGAAGAATGAGCTTGAAATTCTACAAAATAAAATACAATTTTGTGCTATTGGGTCTTCAATTTTTGGTTTAGGATGGAGATTTGTGCAGCTAGAAGAGTTGCTACGGAGTATAGAAACCTGAAAAAACGGGAAAAAGTTAGGGGATTGTTATCAGGAGGAAAATGAAATTTTGTTGACATCTTTATTGACTTCGAAACATAAAAATCTGCAGTTTCAATATAACGAAAGCTCTGAAATAATCCCTAAAAAATTTTTTTATGGAAATATAAACGTAGATTTTACGATTTTTTGTTCGTCACCAGATATAAAATTAAATTTTAGAATTATTTGGGAAATTCTGCGCGTACCGCGGTTGAAATTCTACGTTTATATTTCCATGAAAAAGAATATATGTTAAGGGTTCCTTTCAGAGCTTTAGTTATATTCAAACTACAAATTTTTATGTTTCAGGGTCAATAAAGGTCTCGAAAGAATTTTCTTTTCTTATGTAGAACTTTTGTCTTACTCTGTAATAAAATTGAAGCAATGTCAAGGAATGATAGAATTTTTTATCCTCAAATTTGTACGTTATAAAAATCAAAAACTGAAGATATAATTTTTTGACCTGTATGACCTAGCGGGACCTTAAACAATTTCGAAAGAATAATGAAAAAAGTGGGAAATAATGTTGTCACCAGCTGGGAGAAAATTAAGGGGTGGCGTTCCAAAATTTTTGAAATGTTGATTCTTAATATTAGGTAATAAAAAATAAAATAATAAAAATCGATTTCTTAAGACGAAATTCTTGAAGTTATTTTTCATAATTCTTTCAGATTGTTTTTTTCCGATAGAGATACGAAAGAAACAGGTTGGACTCGGAATTAATTACAATGAAAAAATCCATTGAAATCCACTTTTCGGAAAGGTGACTTTTATTAAGAAAAAGTGCATTTTTATAAACAAATGGAGTTTTCTCGAAAACAGTAATAAGCAGTATTTGTGGAAAAATACAGGAGAGCAAAATTGTAGGAGAATAAATTTGTCTAGTTTTGAGCAAATACTCTATACAATTTTTTCTTCACAGTACATACTACAAAACTTATAGGTATCAAAATTGTTCACGATCACTAAAAACTTTTTTGTTTCCATAGAATCAGCAATATTCTGCAATATTTTCATAAAAATGGACAAAATGGTTTCACCATGGTCTTGTTTATTGCAGAATTTTTATAATATTGCCTAATACTTTCAACAATATCCAAAAATATAACAATATTCATAATTTCATAATATTGTCTAGAAAAAAATTGTACTTTGTTTTTTGTGAAAATCAATTCACCTAATGAAAAAAAGTTATTTACAATATTTTTCACTCTAGAGTGGGAAAATAAGCTTTGTTTCCCCGACAATTTTGGTGTCTTAAAGTACTTCGCGAACTATCTTTTTGCTGGAGAAAACTCAATTTATTCTTAAAATTTCACCTTATTGCCAATAAGAACACATTTTCCAAAATCGGATTTTGGTGGATTAAAAATTTTTTTTTGACATTATTCTGATAGTAATTCCGCAGGGAAGACTCGTGTTACCATTTTTTCTTGGTCTAAAACTCTAAACGTATTTCTACTGAACTATTTGAAAAATTTTACTAATAATTTTTTCAATTTTAATTTGTAGATTGAATTTTGTCTCAACATTTTTGTTTAAAACAAACTATTTTTTGAAAATTTATCCAAATTTTATTTTAAATTCTCAGTTCCTAAATATTATAATATATATTAGTGTGGTCCATAAAAAAGATTTTTTTGAATGGCTTTTCTAAAAATTGTTCCCTTTCCTGTAAAAATTTTCCCTGAGTTTTGAACGAATTAAAAAATATATATTCAGGGGTCTCTCAAGCCAATTTTCGCAAAAATTGCTTATTTTATTTTAATTGCGGCTTTTGTTAATGGATTATTTTACTTTGACTTATGAAAGAATGAAGTGCATGTATGCCAAAGTAAAAGAATCCATTACCAGCGGAAATTGAAATAAAAGAACCATTTTTTTCTTTGGAAAACGGGTTCGCGAGACCCATATATATATTTTCTTAAATGTTGTCAAAAATCTGGGTGTTGCATTTCAGTTTTCGATAACAAATAATAATATAAATTCTTATTTTAGAACAAATTATTTTTGATCAAGTTAGGATTTTTAATTATTAACAAAAATTGCATCTCTTTGTATTTTCATTATTGGAACACTCATTTATAGTTTTTGCTTCCGTAGAAAAATTTTTAACAAATTTTTCCAAAGTTAAAAACTTTCAATTCCTCTGTGGTAGACAAAAGTCATATCCAAAAAATTTGAAGAAAAATCATTGGTTATCCTGATACGGTATTTATAGTGAAAAAATCGGATTAGTGAAAGTTGCGTAATAAAGAGGGATGTTCATGCTCTATTTGTTACGGCAGCGTTACGAGGGTCTGCGAAAGTCTAAAAATCGTCAAAAAAGGAGTCATGTAATATATGGATAACCCCTTGTACTAAAAGGAACATTTTGTAGGGGAACCATGTCAGAAAAAAATAAAGCCTTTTTTTGGACCACCCTTTTTTCCCTAATACCTATGTGTCAATTAAATTAAATTTCATCTGGTATATAAATGAGCTGTGGAAAACTAAAGCAGCCTAACTCCATTTAACCTACTTTTACAGAAGAGACAAAAAAACCTTTTCAGGGGAATAATTTGCAACAGATTGAGATCATTTTTTTATGTAGTTTGAAGGATCAGTTTAAGGACTACTATGTCAAATAATAGATGGCGCTACGTACGCATTTTATAATTTAATAGAAATTTGGTTGGAGTTAGTACGTTTTAGCATTCGTACGTTTTAGCATTCCATAACATTATAATTAGAAAAATACAACAAATCGCTGAGGAAATTATTTGAAATAAATATTCTGATATTTTTCACAATCAAATAACAATTAATTGCCAGAAAAAAACTGAACATCTTTATAGATATACATAATACTTCAACTTTTTACTCTGAGTATTCACTATCAGAGATACATTTTTTGAAAGACTTTAATAAGGTTGGATTTGGAAAAACAATTGAATACTTTCCATCCCCAATGTTCTAAATTTAAATACTTAAATTTTCCAAATAATTTAAAACTTTTAATTAATTAAATTATGGGTAAAAATGGTTAAGCTTTCAATTTATTCAATTAAATACGTGTATATAAGCATAAAAAATGTTTTCTACACGAAACTCAATTTCGCTATAAAAAGTAGATTCAGGCGGTTTTAGCTTTCCATAGCTGAATTATTGTATTCGGAATATCAGAGCCCGCTGAATAGTTCCAAAGTCTCACACTTTTTCGACTTTGTTTGTGAATTTAAATTTGACTTAATTCCCATGCCATATCTTATTAATTGCTTTTCTTTTGTTATTACAGAGTTGATGAGGTCTCCTTCGTTGAGGTGGTCTGGCAGGAGTTGTCGTAGCCTGCCCGCTACACCCACCCCGAATTATCATCATCCCCTCTACCCCCCACTCCCTGCAGTGGGCATGGTCGCTGAGAGGAAAAAACGCTTCGAGCTCTAAAAATTGCTGAGAACGATGCTGAAGAACAACAAATTCAGAAGAACGAGAAAAAATGGACCTAATTCGATTAAATGCAGAATTCTCCTACCGTAAAATCCCTGAATCATCTTGAAATGTGTACCCTATTCAAGAATATCGATAGCTATAATCGACCCCGAAGGAATTTCGAAAATATCAGAAAATGGTGCTGATCAGGTTGTTAAAATGCGATATTATTGAATCCTTTGCTATTTTTCAAGTTAGTTACGATACTGAAAGCTGTAACGCGATATCAATATTTTATCGATCACGTATTTTTTACTTCCTAAATTCTCTACCTTTTTGGTGCGAATTATGGTGTTGTTACTATTTCGTCGAGTCTGAGGAATTCGACAGTCGAATCTTGTGCTCGCGTCATTTACAATTTTATCGGAGTCTTACCGTATTTTACGAAGTCTTCTTTACATAAATTGGATATGTTTATATAAAGTAAACATAATCCAATAAAACTGGCGTGTTTTTACAACCAAGAAATTTTCGAAGGAAGGCTCCTCTTTTTTTCGATCACGTATTTTTGGGGCATTATTTATTATACAGCCTCTTCTTTACTGGCAAACGAATTTGATGAATTTTATTATTTTCTTTAATCAAGTCAAGTAAAGAAGAGGCAAGAAACAAGTCATGTACACAAGTTTAATTCCGTAGTCTATGTAAAATTCTCTCTGTTTTTTTTTCTTTTTTGTCTTTTATTTTTACGGAAAACCACAGTGCTTGTTTATAAATGCGAAAAGCGCATTTTTATTTTTAGTGGGGTTTTTTAGGATCGTGTATTTCACGTGCTAGAAACTGAGACTTGAGTGTTTCGAGAAACTCATTGAGAAAAGAGTCTTCTTTTGTTGATGAAAGATAAATTTATTATATTCTTGTTTTGAATGGCACTCTTGTTGTGTATAGATTGTGCACATAGGCCGCGTATCGTTTAAAGTCTTTGTATTATTACATTTTCTCATTATGTAAATTTTTTCCCCCTTTATATTATATTGTAATCATTCGATGTTAATACTGTATAGTTTATGATATTTTATTAGATGCCTAAGTATACATAGCCCTGATTAACCCCCCCCCCCTCCCCATTTCGAATGGATTGTTTATATATACATAATAAAATATATATTATTAATATTGTATTCTACATTATATATTATTGCGATTCGTTCCCAGTGGCGACTTTAAGATTCATTACTTATTATGTAGAGTAATTGCTCAGGATTGTTTAACGTTTATAATATATTATGATTATAATATTGCATTTGTATTATAATTTATAACACGTTTGAAATAAAATTCAGTAACCTTCTAGATTCCCGGCTTCTCGTTTTTAGGTATTGTATTAAATTGTATTAAATTTAATCATTTCGTTGTTCAGGAGTTTCGAAGCCGTTAAAAATATCGTTCTTTAATTTATAAATGACTATTTGATTTCTTTTTGTCAAAGTCAAGTATGGAAATTATTTATCCCTTTGTTTCTGAATGAATTTCAAAATGTTTCTGAAATATTACACAATTATTTATTTGAATTTCATCTCTGTGATTTATAAAGAATATTCAAATCATTTGAAATTTTTTTTTCTCATAAGAACAAACAAATTTCTAAATAATACAAAATATTTTTTCTCTAATTCGTATGTAAAATATTTTTTAAAGAGGGATTAGGTCCCTAAAAATGAATTAAACATTAACGAATTGAAAAATGATAAATAAAAATGCTTAAAGAAAAAATACTTGAAAATGAATGAATTATGAATAAATTAATGATATGATTACTGGATTTCTTTTTGTTGAAATCAATTATGCAAATTATTTATAATTTTGTATCTAAAAGAATCTCAAAATGTTTCTTAAAAAAATATACAATTATTTATTTAAATTTCGGCTCTTTAATATAGAGGTAAGGAATATTCAAATCATTTTTTAAATATTTTTTTTAAGAACATGTATTTTCTAATTTCGAAGTAATATAAAATATTCCTCCTCTAATTCTTATTTCAATTAAAAATATTTTCTAAGGAGAGATTAGGTCTCTAAAAATGAATTAATTATTTATGAATTGAAACATGATTGATGAAAATGTTTGAGGAAAAAGTACTTGAAAATGAATTGATTATGAATAAACTAATAATATGATTGCATACTATATATATACGGAATATTCATATAATTTTTTAAATATTTTTTTCATTTAAGAACATGTATCTTATAATTTCCAAATAATGTGAAATTTCCTTCTCTAATTTGTATTTCAAATATTTTCTAAGAGAGATTAGGCCCCTTAAAATGAATTAATTATTAACGAATTGAAAAATGATTAATGAAAATGTTTGAGGAAAGAGTACTTAAAATAAACTGATTATGAATCAATTAAAAATATGTTTACTTGTTTATGTAGTGAGATAAAAAAATTATGATTTTATTTAATTACATTATTTTCAATTGCTTTTAAATTGCAATATTTCTTAATTCAGAAATTATTTCTGAATTGAATTTTTATTACTGTTTCTCCTAAATTGAAATATAAGAACTTCATTGGAAGATAATTTTAATTTTATTTAATTAAAATTAACTAGCGTGAAATTCAATTCACACTCAAATTTCCCGCCATGCGATTGCAGCGTCATCTGAATAACCGGCGTTGGTAGTTTGTAGGTTTGTTTTGAAAATTTGGAATTGGAATGTTTAAGATTTAGGTCATGATCCAATGGATCATGGATTTAAGTTTAGTTTATCCTAAATGTGGAAAAGCTGATTTAGCGATTCTGTTATGCGTTTGAAGTTTATATATAAAAAAAAGGTTTAAAATGGAGAATTTTGAGAAAATAATTAAGTCTATAAAACTGCAATTGATTCTCAATGACCCTGCGTGTAATGTAAGTAAAATTTTCAACTAATTTTCGGGTTATTCGGCTAAAATGTGATGAGCGTAAAAAAATTAAATCTTTTCATTAATAGGCATATCTTTTTATAATGGACTATAATTTTGTTCATTTGACTGTATTTTATTCATTTTAGTATTTATATTATTAAACTTTTTGCCTTTTTTATATTATATTTGATAATTTTATATGTTTTGTAAATAATAATAGACTTCGAATTTTTAGGATTCGATAATGAATCTTTTTTTTTCTATTGTTTCGCAGCAAATGTAAAATATGAGCAAACCTATTGATGTGAAATTTAAAATACTTGATATTTGAAGTGAGTATAAGGAATTCGCCAAATATTTTTGATCGTTTTTTAAGAAAATGTTTATTTGAATTGATTTTATTTTATAACCTCAAACTTTCAAAAATTCAACTTAGCCGTTCTCGGTGCTGGTCGCATGAAATGTTTCATCTAATTTTTTAAACACAATTTTGTATCAAACATATTGATAATATTTTAAATTATAGACTCTTTTATCACTCTTGTTACGATACCATAAAGATGAAAGGAGACTCTAAAATCGAACCGACTTAGAAAATTTTGAATAAAATTTGAAAAAATTTTTGTCATTTACAGAAGCAGGCCAGTTTTTTACTCATGACAAATATACTTGAAATTGACGAAGAAACCTTTATAATAAGACTCGTTGACTCAGGAATAATCAGTAGTGTAATACGGATCATTAATCCTGAAACGCAGGGGTAAAGTTATTTTTTACGCATTATGAAATTAACGTCCCAGATAGCATAACAGTTTGCGTCAAACTTGCCGGACTTTGCGGTGCAAGGTTCGGAAGCTTACACCGCAAACTTTAGGCAAGTTTGCCACAAGAAACAAAATTTCCTCCTTACGGCAAGCTTGCGAACCAAACTTGAAGAAAACTTGCCTGGCAAAGTTTTATAACTTGATCTGATGCGCAGTAGTTTTCTATGGCACCTAGGGCTGCGCAGTAGTTTTTTTTCTGTTCTCGCAGTATGTCGCGATATCTGTATACAAAAATGTATCATATTTTGTATTTGAAAAAAAATGAATCTTCCCCGCAAATTTCCTGCAAGTTTTACGCAAACTTACGATACAAGCTTACGGTATACAAGCTTACGGTAAGGCGGACATTTCCCTACTTGCGGTAAACTTGCCTTCAGTTTGCGGCGCAAACTTTCAAACCTTACACCGCAAACTTTCGGCAAGTTTGCCGCAAACTGTTGTGCTATCTGGGTTTTTTTTATTACAATCTAACTGCAATCATTTTAAATTAAGAATGATCAATTATGGTTATCTTAGGTACATACTTAAGTCGATAGATATAATATCAAAAAACGATGTATTTTACAAAAATGATCTTGTTGATGAAGCAGTCACAAATATCACTAGATGTGATTTTACACAATCGCAAGAAGAAGCAACGGTAGCATTAAACGTTCTGCACACAGTAGTCACCAGGTAATATTTTTTGTTGTGTAGTTTTTTGATTCGTAAATATTTTACCAGAGCTTAATAACTGTATTTTTCCTTTCAGAGTATTCGAGTTTAATGAATCTCAGGGGGTGTCTCTAATTCACAAACATGCAGACGAATTATTATGTTTTATTACCCAACCAACCTTTGATCCTAGTTCTTTGCTCTCTGCAACGAAATTGTTAAATTTCATAATCAAATATAGTGCACAGGACTTCAAACAATCTCATTTTTCGAATATAGGATATATTTACAGGCTGGCAGTGGATCATTTATTAACTTTACAAGTTGGTTCTGAATTGGACAGGATTAGAACTACTTGCTGTATTTCAACTTCGGTCATCAAGTAATTACTAAAATTACGGAAATTTTGAAATGCTTCTGAAAATTTTTGACTATCTGTACTTAATTCCTAATTGTTTCATTTCAACTCACGGCTAGCCTCGATTAAGTTCAACCCAAAAGTACTTCCACGACTAGTTTTTCTTTTGTGCATGTTTCGGGAATACTTCCCGGTTATTTTATGCCAAGAAAGAAAAAAAGTCGTACTACGCGTTTTTTGAGAAAAACGATTTTTTTAATTTTTAACGGTTAAAAATCTTATTTTTCTCGAAAACGACGAAAAATATGAATAGCAGTTCATAGTTCAAAATTTTTCCCTTTCATGAAATCGATAAAATTATACCTGTACCAGATGTTCATCTTGTGTATTTTAACCAATTTGAAAAAAATCGAGAAAAATCCACTAAATAACATTTATTTTAACGAACTTCAACATTTTATTTTTAGAAACGTTCGAGATTATTAAGGTTCCTGAGCTTCAAAGTAAAAAAGAAATTGGTTTTTATTTCTAAAATTGAAGAAACATCATTTTTAACAATTAAAAATCTCATTTTTCTCGAAAACAATGCAAAATGCGAATGGTAGTTCACAGTCCAAAATTGTTCCACTTCCTGAAATTTGTAAAATTATACCCTTACCGGATGTTTATATTATGTATTTTAACAAATTTTTCAAAAAAAAGTAGAAACATTTGAAAAAAAACCGTTTAAAAATGCATTTTGTTTAACGAATTTAAAAATTTTATTTTTAAGAACGATTGTTTTCAGTTTACTAACAATGTTAAACTAAATGCATTTTTAGTCGGTTTTTATCGATTTTTTTGAAAAAGTTTGTTAAAATGCACGAAATGAACATCTGGTGGGGGTATAATTTTATAGATTCTGGGAAATGGAACAATTTTGAAGTACGAATTGCTATTCATATTCTGCGCCGTTTTTGAGAAAAATGAGATTTTTAATAGTTAAAAATGATGTTTCTACAATTTTAGAGAAGAACCCGAATTTTTCTTTACTATTAAGCTCAGGAACCTTAATGATCTCATGGAATATGTTCTTCAACTTATTGCTGAACTAAAACAAACGTTTTTCAAAATCAGATGTTCAAATTCGTTAAACTAAATTCTGTTTTAGACGATTTTTATCGATCTTTTCTATTTTTTTGAAAAAATTTGTTAAAATACACAAAATAAACATCTAATGTATCATTTCATAGATTTCAGAAAGGAGAACAATTTTGAATTATGAACTGCTTATTCATATTTTGCGTCGTTTTCATGAAAAATCAGGTATTTAATCGTTAAAAATGAAAACATCGTTTTTCTCAAAAACGCGTAGTACGATTCTTTTCTTTCTTGGTTTAAAATAAGCGGGAGCATCATCGAAACACATGCAAAAGAGGAACTGGATGTGCAAGCACTTTTGGGTTGAACTTAATCGAGGCTAACCGTGAACTGCTTTACAATTGAGTATTTTCCTAATAATTTTGAGAGTTGGACTATTAATTTCAAAAATCGATCAAGGAAACCTGTAGAAATTTCGAAGTGTTGCGAAGACGAAATTTTGTAACACCTCCTTTAAGAATTTGAAAAACTAGTTTATTATTTCCTCCCTTAACGAAATATTACCTTTACAGTTTATGTTCTGAAATTGAACACTCCGAATCTAAAGAGCTCCGCGGAGATAAATTGATTCTATTTGATTTAATTAAATTTATCGCAACCGCAAAAGTTATCCCTCTTCTACAAGTAAGACATTAATTTTTAAGTTGCTTTCAATTTTGATGTTCTTAAATATAAAATAAATTATTGCAATAATCAAAATTTATAATATTAAACTGTAGAAATTGGATATTGACATTGAATCTGCAGAAGATTTCGTCGAATTTCTAGAAACTGTAATCAATTTAAGAGAGTACAAAGATGAGGAGATTTGTTATCCTCTACTGATGGGCGGTTACTTGAAATATTTACTGGAATTGTCAGTATTTGAACCAGAAAGGTAATTCTATCACCTTAGTTCTAAACTCGATTTGAAAGATCTTTTTATAATTGCTAACTTTTTACAATAGGTTTAGGAAAAACTATTTTTCATAGAAAAGCTGTTGAAATTTCGAAAAATGATGAACACCACTTTATTTTTCAGACGTATTTTTAGAATGAAAGTCTGTTGAATGATTGCCAAAATAATTGTGGCACTGAAAAAATATTTATAGTTGAGAATTACTACTTTATTTTTCAGACATTTTTTTAGAACGAAAGTCTGTAGAATGATTGCCAAAATAATTGTGGCACTTAGAGAATATTTAGAGTTGCCAATCAGTGACTGGCTCGGAGGTTCTGCGGCTTTTCAGAATTTTCTTTCCACTGGACTAGGATCTTTGCCGATTGATTTTCAACAATGGGAGGACCTTTTAAAAACAAATGATCAGAATTCCAACTCTCTGCTGGTTTTACTTTATTGCCATTTTGTTGCCACTCATGAGTAATTTTTTTAAATCTCCTATTTAATTAGTTTATCAATTAAAGTTAGTTTATCTAGGTAAACTTAGTAATGAAATTTTGTTTTCAATAGGAAATACATCTTTACACAGAAGTCTTTGGCACTAAAAGTGACAAGTGCCGTAAAAAGTACCACAGAGCCAATATTTTTGAAAGCTCTCTTCTTATTATATTCGGTATGAACCCATAACTTAAGGAGTAATTAAAGTTAATTCAAGTGTATTTTATTAAGGTTAAAAAAATGTTTTAAAGGTGTCAGCTCTCTCTTTAGAAATTTCGAACTCGTCCTCCAATCGACGTTTGTATTCAAACGCTATAAAAAGGTTGGCAACCACTGTGCAAAAACACCAGAGAATAGAATTGTTTTACACACACCACGAAGATCTTCTTATTTATTCCATCAGAGAAATTGGCATTCCTGAGGGACTACGGATTAAGGTCATACGTATGTGGCTCGACAAAAGCAATACCGATAAAGAATTTGATGCTTTGATAAAAGAATGTCTTGATCAAGGATATGATGAATTGAAAATCGTCAAGCTTCTTATGGTAAGGATTCTCTTGTGCTACGATTAATAATCTGAATAATGAATCTATAATAATAACATAATAATAATCTAATTAATGAATGCTGAGAAAACAGATTTATTAAAATTGTTCGTGTTAAAAGGGTTTTGTTCACGAGAATTGTATGGAACATCTGAATAACGTTACGGAAGCCTATGGAGCTTTTCTGCGATATAGAGATGAAATCCCTGAAGATGTCGTAGCATTCGTTTTGAAAACTTTATCAGAAGATCTTGCTAGTTACACTCCTAGTGAATGTAAGTTCTTCGTTATTTTTTCCATTCAATAAGCTTATTTCTATTCCAATTAAGCACATATTTGAACCATTTTACTACTCTAGAAATTCCAAATGAAATTGCATGCAATTTGGATGCAAATGGAATTTTCATAGAATATTAGTTAAGTTAAAATTCATTCGAAATTTTAAAATACTAAATAAAAATATTTGCATTCTCAGCACATGTTTTGAAGATAGTGCTCAGATTCGCTTGCAGTTTACCTACATCGAATTCTCTTTCTATCAGCATTTCGAGGAAATGTGCTATAAATATAGGAACAATTCTGAGTAGAACAGATATTGACTTTGTTTTGAAAGTTCTTCTGACTACTCAAGCGGCTTTTACTATTCGTCACTCTTTAGCCCTGAATGATTCTAAAGGTATTTTTCATAAAAAAATATGTTTCTGAGCTCTTTCTGAATTGACAATATAGTTTTTTTTTTAAATTTATGCTTTTCAGTTGCAGAAATATTTATAAAGAACGATGAGTTTCTAAATGAGGTTTTCAAAAATGGCTTCTTCGCAAATGGAATAATAATGACACACAGTATTAGGACCTTAACGTGCTTAATTTTCTGCCAAAAGAAGTACAATCTTCAGGTATTTTCTCAAAACTATACAGATTTGTTAAAAAGAAGTTCTTTTCACTCTTGGAGAAATCTTCAGTAGCTACATACATTTATTTTTATCAAATTTGTTCATCTTGTGATTTCAGTGTAGATGTGTATCGCAAGTGACATTTAAGGATCTCAAGAATCTCTTAATTAAAATGATAGAAAATAAGTGCACTCCAATACTCGGTGTCGAATTAATCAAATTGCTAATTATTAATTCGGTTGATAATCCTTTAATCTTATTGTATAAGTCGACAAATTCAAAACATGTGAGATACATTTTCGACGTTTATTTCCTGATTCATAATATTCATGACGAGGTAAAGTGTTAAGATTACATAAATGAAGTATCAAATTAGTAATAATAATAAACGAGGGGTTGATCACTCTTGAAATCCGATGTACAAGCCTTCGGGAAATCTTTGAAGTCTTTGTGATATTTTAAAAATCTTTGTGAACCCTTTTGAAGTATTTTGAAACTATTGTGAAATATTTCTGAAATTTTCTGAAATATTTTGAAATCATTGTAAAATCTTTGAAATCTTTTGGAATTTTTGAAATCTTTGTGAAATCTTTGACATGTGGTGTACAGTCAAATCTTGAGTGGTCAACTCCTCGCTTATAAATGTTTTATATTAGGTATAAGATCTAATTGAAAGCATACTGTTTAAATTTAAAAATTCGTTTTTAGTCTCTGCCTGGCAAGGAAGGACAAACTTACGAATGTCTCTCGGCAATGCTTGATTACTCCTTCGCTCAGAAAATAAACATAAATGTTTTGCTCACATGTGCTGCAACACCCGATCTCGTGGAAATTGCCACTGACAGAATTTTAAAATCGAATCTGTTGAATTTATCCTTCCTAGATTTTGCCACCAAATGGTTGACATATCGACAGGGTTTTCGTCAGTACATGAGAATGAAAATTAAATCATTTGCAGAAAAATCTGCAGATATCCTTATTGATTTTCGACCATCAGTAGACAAAATGAAAGATGCGAATCGCGTGATAGTAGTGGATTTTTGTACAGCTGTGAGTTCATGAGATATTTATTAATCTTATTATTTCATAAGAATTTTAATATAAAACTAACAATTAAAAATTTGTTGTATAGGTGGACAATTACTTGAAGAATTTCTATCAATAAGGGTCAACTTCAAGGATGACTACTGTCGTTGTACAGCATAATTGTAAATGTAAATTTCATGTATTCGCTAAAAAATGAATTGTACATATCTTTTAAGTGTTACAAATCAGATTATTACCAAATTAATGTTTTTGATACATATCAACCCAGATTTTAATTTAATTGTTATTATTGATAAAAAAAGTGCTAAAGGGTATATATAATAATATATAAAATAATAAGTTATATTTTTGAGAAACTAGAGTCTTTGTGTTTATTATTGTATTGATAAAATTAGACCCAATTATTTACAATTCGTCCCAAATCCTGAAAAAATGGTCTCTTTTAACAAATTCAATAATTCTTTGTGTTATTTTCCATTTTTTTTCACAGTCTAAAAGAAAAAAATCAATAGTTTGAAAAACGTAAAAATTTGGAAGCGTTTTAATTCGTATAAGTTCTTTATAATTAGAAATTAAAAACAAATTTTGAATTCAGAGTTCGTTAATTTAAACTTGAACTCATTCTGTTTTGAATGTTAAAATTTTGTAAATTAAAAAAATTCAGGTTGTAAGAGAAATTTCTTCAAGAAAGCTAGAATATGGCGGGAACGAATAAGTATTGGACTCACTTTGAATTTACCGCTCTTCAATTACAGCACCACCTCAGCAACCGGCGTTGGTACTAGACTGTGTATACATATTTTGAAAACAGGCCTGTCACGTGACATGACTGCAGTTCAGCAGTTGTGCAAAGCATGGCCGTAAAATCGTACTTCATTTACAGAAAAATATAAAAAATGGAAAATTTTGACAAAATCGCTGAGTACATAAAAGAAAAGTTGGCTGTCGGTGATAGCGAATCTCGCGTAAGTACAATTGCTGTAGTTTTTATGCTATATCTTTCAGATATATGATACAAAAATTTATTTTTATATTTATATACTTTATTTTGGTCAAATCTGTTTGTAAGTTTCCGATATCTTGGTTTTTAACCAAATTTTGACATATCATTGCCGATCGAAATAAAAATTCAAGTTTGTATTTTTATTTGTCTCATATCACAATAATTATTACAACGACAATCGGTTCGATGCTTGATTGTTTTATTCTACGAAAAAATATGACAGGCGTGTTATTTTTTTCATGTCATTTTTTCGTGACCACATAAAAATAACATGAATATGATAGGAGAAATATCTGTAATTTCTTTTCTTAAGCGATTTTTCCTTTTGTTTTCCAAGTCTATCTGCAAAAACTTTACAATGAGACAAATCGTCTTTTGTATAAGTATTTTTTGTGTAAATTATTTTTTCCAATTTTTTATTCTCCACTGGGATACTTTTGCATATTCAAAACAAAAAGCAGGAGGACAGTGTTTGATAATAATAAAAAATATAATTTTTGTTTTAAATTTTAATTTTTATATGAATGTAATAAATTGATAGGTGTGTGCAGAAAACTTCAAGAATTAAAGTCGAATTTATTATAAATAATCGATAATGTTGAATAAAATTTATTATTCCCCGAATTACAGAATCAGCTAATTTCTGGTCTCTTGGAAACTCTACGAAAAAATAACCAAGAAAAATTTGTTATGCAACTCGTCTACAAAGGCGTTATCAGCGACTTGATAAAAAATATTGGCCCTGAAAATAAAAGGTACACAAATTTGTCCGCATAGACAAATTTTTACTAGCCTTTTAGCTGCGTTCACTCTCTATAACTTATACTAATGCTAAATCATGAACATCTTATCGTACAAAAATGAAAGTTTCGCTTGAAGCCCTGCTAGAAATTTCTGATAGAACTTTCTTTCCGAAGCTTTCCATTTCTTTCAGATCCTTTAAGAAATCTGCATCCGAAATTCTATCAGAAACCGTCCCACTATTTTCTTTCAGAATCTTTCAGA
>JAUMHM010000085.1:21470787-21487483 GCA_032362435.1 Melikaiella ostensackeni
ACTGTCCCTATCTACTATCTAGCGAAACCACTGCCAAGGGAACGGGCTTGGAAAAATTAGCGGGGAAAGAAAATTCATTTTCACGTCCATTTTTTCGGGAAGTGTACATACATTTTATATTTGGAATTAGGCATACAGTACCTTTTGTAATAAAGTTAGCAAACGGTCATAGACTAGATGACGCAAAAGTATGGCAAGTCTGAAACTCAGTCTCAGAATTTCATCGTGAAAATGAATTGCTAAACTTCTAAAATTCAATCTTATTTTCTTACATTCACTACTTTATATCGGGTGCTCAAAGTTGGATTTTTAATCCGCATTTTTCTCGGTGTACCTGACCTGTGATGAAGAATTTAAAGTTTAAGTTTTGAAAGGGTCGTCACGATGGGCGCACTCGAATTGCGCCCGCTGTCAACGCTGAAAGCCTGCGTTGCGCTCAAGTTTAAAGTAATAAAATTAGGTAGTTTTCGGCTAGCGTGAATTGCGCCCAAGGAATCTTCAGGTGGTCCTCCCATGAAAAGGATGTAATTTCAAACTGATATTTGTATTTTCTGTTTTTTTTTTATACAGATAATACATCCTCTATTTTTTACCTGGGATGTAAAAGCTCAAGATATTTATTTATTTTTTTGATTACACATATCGTAGACTAAAATGAGTATTTTAAGTAATAAAAATAACAAATGAAGTGAAATTTTTAGATTTTTTGTGGGTACTATCAACTTCAGCGATTTGTAACTCTTTTAATATCAATTTAAAAAAATGTTGTCTTCTACAGGTTGAAGTTCGAAAAAAAAATTATTTTTGACCTTTATTTATGAAGGACAAATATTTATTTTTTCAAAGAATGATTATGATAACAAATTAACGCATGCGACGAATCTCGTATTTTTAGCTTCGCAGAAATTTCCATTCCACGAGTAAACAATTCTTATGATTACTCAGCCATCACGCAATATTTATTCGTGTCCTTGGTCTAGATTTAAAGAGTATGATGTACTCTTCATTTAAAAAATTTTTAAAAATTTTGGGAACAATTTACTAGATTTCGCTATGAGTTGAACGCAAGATTTCGAAACGATGATTTTGCTGGAAAAACCTTGGACTTTGAAGCTACATATTCTTTAAATCGTCCAATGAAATAACTTTAACATAGGCGGACTCAACGCCAGCATGTAAACTTTCAAACGGTTGTTATTTGAATGTCGTAGAATAAGTTTTATGCACAGATATTCAAAAAAAATTTCTTTACGGCGAAATCATTTCTTTTCAGCTAAAAAATAATATCTTGTCACAATAGATTGTCTTTCAACAACAATTATCATTGTTATAAACAATTTTTATGAAAAATTGTTATAGACAAATACACTTATATCGCAATTTTGAATAAAGAAAATTTTTCTTTGCTGCAGAGTCATTTCTTTTTATCTGAAGAATAATATCCTGCCACAATGGATTACCACTTAACAACATAATTATAATTGTTTTTAAACAAATTTTATTTAAAAAATCACAGTCTTAGCCTTCCTTGACTTTAAAGGTTCTTCTTCTCGGCTTCTCGAAAATCATTATAGGGGCATAAGAGTAACTTTTACACGAAGTCCTGACTCGAAGGTAAGGGGTGAGTCCTAAATGTAAATTAGTGAAATTTCACTAATTAGTGGTGAAATTCTAATCATTCAATTAGAGAAAAGTGAATCAGTAAAGGTTAGTCAAAAATTACTAATTTGATAACTCAAAATAAGAGTATTTACCACTTCCAAAGGGGAAAATTATACTAATTACTTAGTGAAAATATATAAATTTCTTTTGGACTATATACAAATGTATAAACTATTTAACTTGTTTTGTGCATATTCTTCTTGCTTGAAATTAATAAATATTAATTATTATATTTGCGAATTGCAGTTCAGGTTTTCCTCCCCTAATGATCGGTGTTAAGAAAATATTGATGGGATCATGGGACTATATTATTTGAGAAAGGTCAAACAATATATTCCACGGTCGAGTTCATGTCTTGGAAATTCGTTAATCTTTGGTTTTGAATATGTAAAATCTAACGACAGCACAAGAAAGGCATTGAGTGGGTTTACTACAGTACAAGGTACTAAATAGTTATGCAATAAATTCTTTAAAAAATTCTTTAAATTGATTATACATCTGCAAACATGCTTCCATAAATGAAGGGTGGCAGTACGGAACTAGATAACAAATAAAATGGGAATTATTCAAGAGAACGAAATAACATTCTGTCAAATCAAAATCACCATAAACAAAAGTCCACTCCCGAGATGAAGTGGTGCTAAATTGATTTCACAAAATTTTGATTAAAAAAATTAATCCAGGTTCGAGGAAATGGATGTGGAGGTTAACAATCTGAAAGTGACAATGAGTATTTTTAGATCAAAAACTCTTGAGTTTTTAAAATCGGCTTTGGATGGCGATTGAAATTCAAATCTTCAATTTTTTTACGAAAATGAAAACTAGCTCCTGAGATATGGGGTTGCTGAATGACAATAAAAAATGTTTGATCCAAACAAATTATTCTTCTCCGAGAAAATCAAAATTGAAGATCACAATATCACAGTATGACAGACATTTGTTTGCTAAAATAAAAAAAAATTTTCATTAAATTACAATAATTTCAAGAAATATCAATGCTAAAAGGTTAAAAAAAATTATAACTACATTAAAATTGTATGTAAAAAGTTTTATTGAAATTATTTTATCAAAAAATGATATTTCGAAAAAATCCTTCTATACCACAATGTGTATTTCATTTTTCAAGAATTTTTCATGCAATGAACCTATTTTAAATAAAAGTGTTGGTTATCTAGTTCTGAACTGCCACCCTTCAAATATTACAGTTTTTGTTTACAAATTTTATTTTCATTTTTGTAATTTTTTTGCGGTAATGAGTGACAAATTATAAATATAAAAATTATGAATACTCAATCGCTAGTAAAAACAGTTTTTCAAACTTATTTTATATTTGATGAAGCCTAAAAAATGTTGAGAAGTCTGACTGCATAAACCTGCTGTTAGAAAATTGATTAAATGATTTAATTGCATTATTATGTAAGGCTTTCGAACATGCTTTTTTTTAGTGTTTCTATATTTCTCTTAATCTCTCACGTGGTGACATATTTTGACTCCCCCTCCCCAAACCAAGAAAAAACAGAAAAAAGCATTACGTGATTTTTTAACAGCCTTCAATGAGTGTTACGAGAAAACAGTATCTAAGTAAATAAAAATAAAACATTTATCCTCCTACTTCAAACATTTTATAATTTGTGAAATTAAGTTTATTGGTTTACATAGAGAATTTAATTAAGTTTATGAATTTATGAGTTCGGCAAGGCATAGGCTGACGCAGTAAAGGGTGCAAAAGATCTCAATTCATAAAAACACGAAGTACCTCGACATTAAAGCTCTACAACGGTTTTAAACGGAAGGCAGTTCACATGTGTTTTCAATCTCTGAGAGCTAATACAGAAAACTATTTTTATGGAATTTTCGATCAGGTCTTAAGCTCCATGAACAGTCGGCTTACACCTGAAATAGTTGATCTTTGAAACTCCTTTGAAAACTTTTTCAAGTTCTTAAAGGTCGTAGTAACGTTCTTAAACGTAAAAAATAACGTTGAAATAGGTAGTCTAAGCGACTAAATAATGTGGCGACATAACACATTTACCAAGATTTTTTCGGATAACGTAGATATAAGCAGAGTAATAAACGAATTCATCGCTAGAAATGATGTACAAAGGAGAACCTACTCTTTAATATAAAAAAGCTAAAAAAAATCCCCCCCCCCCTCTCCCGTTATAAAGTCAAGAACTCCATGCATGCAAAGTATGGGCTGCGCCGGCTCTGATAGATTGCAAGAGATTACAAGATTGTCAAATATTCCCCAAGATTGTAGAGAATTACAAGAGATGGCATGGAATTGCATGGAATTGTACGAAATTGCATGGGCTTGCAAGGGAAAATTGTATTTTCATTCTTCAAGAGAAGGAAGAAGTATAATATATTGTGCTACGAGTGAGGAAAGTGTACTGTAAAAAATTCTTCTGAATTTTACATTGCTGAGCGATGGACATAAAGGGATCCTCGATGAACGGAGAAAAATTACGATTGATTGAATATTACACCTGCACCAAAAATTTCAGGCTCTGAACGTAAAACTCCATCCACAGTCGGAGTTGGCCAGAATTGCAATTATTAATTAATAAATGATTTATTTAATAATTAAATTAATTATTAATTCTGGTCTTTTCAGCTTGTCTTCGGCTCATTTACGGCTCGCCTTCGGCTTACCTCCAACTCGCCTCCGACTTGCCTACAACTTCCCTTCGATTCGCCTTTGGCTCGTGCAGCAAACTTCACACTCGTGTGGAACTGTCTACTTTCCGCACTTGTAGCACAATATACTATTTTGATCGAAATCCACAGGCGCAGCAGCTAAAAAAAGCCTTTTTAGCACGGCATGAGCGTGCATCCGTTACAAATACACCTTTTTTAAGCAATAATAACTAGTAAGATTCATGTGAGAATTATGATCCCCCCTTCTTTTAAACAATTATTAGAATAATTTAGATAAATTCTCGCAATACATTCATAAATCAAGGAACGTTTTATTTTGTATTAGAAACATTTATGTCAATTGTGACTTATTAGATAACGACTTCGATGACATTTTCAGTCAGATTATAAAAAGATTATAAATTTTAAAAGGTCGATTTAAAAGAATTTGATGAATAATGCTTGAGATTTCATGGGATTGCACAAGATTGTAGGAGTTTGCTCCAGAATTCAGAAGATTGCACAAGATAGCATGAGATTGTATGGAAGTGTACACTAGATTGCATGAGTAATTAACCGCTCGGTTTCGCCGTAAGCTTGTAAAATAAAACCTTTCAAAAATAATGGTACATTCTTAGTAAAAATAAACATTTTTTACACTATTTAGGGACGGACTAAAATGTTTAGAAATAATTGTAAAAACAGATTCTTTTTACACAAACAACCTCACTGATGAAACAATATTGGGTATTACAAAACTACGACTTATAGACTCTGTAGAAGAAGCAGCAACATCTGTAAACATCCTCAACACAATCGTAACGAAGTAAGACTTTTATTATATTTAATTATATTCCTTCTTTCATATTTCACAAACTTTTATAATTGACTATTTCTAGGCGATAAAAAACTATCTGCAAGCAAAAAAAAATTTTGTTTCAAAAAATGTTAATTTCCTTGAAAAAGCGAACAAGATTCAAATTTCTAACCTTTGGCTATCGAAAACTATTCCCCCAAGGAGTCGGATAAAAATTATAAATAAAATTTTCGACTTGCGGACGATCACCGTAATTGGAGAAAATTAAACCTCTATCTCCGTTTTCGAACCTAGAATTTAAATTTTATAATAGAACCGAACAGGTTTCACATTTCTAGCCCTTGGCTATCGAAAACTATTTCCTGAATGAGCCAGACAAAAATTATTTTAAAAATTTTCGACTTGCGAAAGACCACTGTAATTGGAGAAAATTAAATCTCTATCTTCGTTTTGGAACCTAGAAATTGAATTTTATAATAGAACCGAACAAGTCTTCCGCAAGTCGAAAATTTTATTTATAATTTTTGTCTGACTCCTTGGGAGAATAGTTTTCAGTAGCCGAAGGCTAAAAATGTGAAACTTGTTCGGATCTATTATAAGATTTAATTTCAAGGTTCGCAAATAGAGATAGAGGGTTAGTTTTTTCCAATTGCGGTGGTTTTACGTAAGTCGAAAATTTTATTTAGTTTTTTTTATTAGTTTAGTTTTCTTCAATTACGGTGGTCTGACTCCTTGGGGTAATAGTTTTCGAAAACCGGAGGTTAGAAATGTGAAACTTGTTCGCTTTTTGAAGGAAATTAACATCTTTTGAAAATAATAGTTTTTTGCTTGCAAATAATTTTTGATCGTCTAGCCTTCTTGACAATGCATAGGAAATGTTGTTAGATAGATTTTTGAAATTTTTCATTTCAAAAAACAAAAAAAAATTCAAAAACTAAAATTTGTCAAACTAGACGTCTGAAACTTTAAACCAATGTTTAATTAGGTATATGTATTTTTCAGAGTATTCAATTTCACCGAAACTCATGGAATGCTTCTAGTTAATAAACACGCCAATGGTTTATTAAATGTGCTTACCCGAGCACGCTTTAATTCCTTTTCGTTGCTCTCTGCAATAAAAGTGTTGAATTTTGTTGTTGATTATAGTACAAAGGACGTCAAACTTACAAACATTGGTACGATTAGCTCACTTTACAGTTCGACAATTAAGTTTCTAGTAGGAGCAGAAGATATTTCTAATTTAGAGAAAATAAGCACTGTGTGTTTCATTACAAATTCTCTTGCCAAGTAATTATTCTTAAATTTATTACGTTATTGAAATATATCGTGTAATTAGTGCCGATCAGTAATTCAAAATTGAAATCTATTCAGGAAATATTACATGTTTGCTCAGTTTACTAGTAAATTATTTTTTATTTACAGTTTGTGTAATGAAATTGATGACGAACTTGAAGCAAAACTAACTGCTGCTTCCTCGGGTGAATCAAAAAATACAATGCATCAAGTACCAACAATTAAAAAGGATCTCATTGCATCTATTAGAATAAATGTTATCGAATACGTCATTCCTCTTGCGAAAGTAAGGAATAGTACTTTTCGAAAATGTATTATAGTAAAAAGAACCACTTAATCCGACGCAGTAATTAAAATTGTCCAATTTTAGCTATTAGAGATGGACGTAGAAACTGCAGACAGTTTGATCGAGCTTTTAAAATCAGTAATAAAATTACAAGTGATCAAAGATAAGACGTTATGTGTGAAGCTCTTGCGCAATGGTTACTTGAAATATTTGCTGGAATTGTCACTATCTTATCCTGAAAGGTAATTTTTTATAGATAGTTTTATATATAAACTTTGATATAATTTAGAAACATTTTGGATCGGATTAGATTGTTCACAAGTACCAAAGTCCAAAAATCGACTCAAGATTTCTTAAATTTGTATATTTTTCTTATTATATTATGTATTTTTTTCAAGGCCTTCTTTTCGAATCAAAGTTTGCAGAGTGATTTCTGAAATAATAGAGACACTGACAGATTTTCTAGAGTTACCGATAGACCATTCGGCAAAAGGTCTTGCCACTTTTCAAAACTATCTTTGCACTGGGTTTGAATCTCTACCAGCTGATATCAAGGAATGGGAAGACGTTTTGAGAACTTGCGAGCAGAAATCCAACTCCTTGCTTATTCTAGTTTTCTGCCACTTTATCGGCACTGATGAGTAATTTTTACTTAGATAGTTTACATTTTATTCCTATTAACTGAATATTTTATCATCAACAGCAACTTTTTTCAACAGGAAATACATCTTTTCTCAAAAATCATTGGCGATAAGACTAAAGAGCGTCGTAGAAGAGTGTACATGGCCTATAATTTTGAGAGCTCTCTGGTTATTATATTCGGTATGAATTTCCTAAAGGTATCATTTAATATGAAAAATTACTGAATTCTATTGAAATTGAAAATTAATTTTTATTTTAAAGGCTGCAGCTCTAGATTCCAAAATTTCTAGCACACCTTCCGATCCACGTTTGCATTCAAATGCAGAACAAAACCTTAAAAATGCTTTGCAAAACGTAGATGAACTAAACTTGGTTTATACGCACATCGATGTGCTTCTCCTTTACTCTATGAAAGAAGCTTGTTTTTCGGAGAAGCTAAGAAATAAAGTTATTAGCCTATGGTTGGAAAACAGCGAAAGTGAAGAAGAATTTGATACATTCATAAAGGAATGTCTTGAACAAGGCTATGAAGAATTAAAGATTGTTAAACTTCTTATGGTAAGAATTCCGTTGAATTATACGTTTAGTTTTCTGAATAAGTATTGACTATGGAAAAACCTTTAAGTAAGTAAATTGTCAGTCCTCTTATTTTTAAGTTTTAAATTGAAGCTTTTTTCTCTATGAATATCCACAGCACATAGTTCATGGAAATTTAATGGTTAATCTTACAAATGCTGTAAACGCCTACGGATCTTTACTGCGATTTAAAGAAGTCATTCCCGAAGATGTCGTACAATTCGTTTGGAAAACCTTGTCAGAAGATCTTGAGAATTACACATCATTCAAGTGTAAGTTCTTTGTTTTATTATATTTGCCATCACTATATTTTTATACTTAAAATTATTTCTAATATCGTAAGAACTATGCTTTAATCTAGGGGTTGATCACTCTTGAAATCTTTTAAAATATTTGGAAATCCTTTGAAATCTTTAAAATCTTTGTGAAATCTTCAATATCTTTGTAAAATATCTGAAATCTTTTGAAATCTTGGTGAAGTCTTTGAAATCATTGTGTAATCATTCACTTCTCTGAGAAATCTTTTTAAATCTTTGATATCATTCTAAAATTTTTGAGAAATCTTTGAAATTTTGAAATCTGGTGTACAGTCAAAAGTCGAGTGTTCAATCCTTCGGCTTCATTTTAGTTTAACCCATTTTTTACATAATTATTATTTTGTTACATAAAAATAATGAAATTCTAAAAAAAGTAGAATTTGGGATTCTTAAAAAGACATTGTAAAATTATTAGTGAAGAAACTTCCATAGAATCGAATGAAGTGAGAATTGAGTTTTAAATTTGAAGTTAACAAATTTTATTTTTAATCCTAAAATAAAAATCCTACTCTTTGGTCAAAGAAACTTTTTCTTATTGTAGCAGATATTCTGAAAACTGTGCTCAGATTCGTCAGCTCATTACCTCCAGCGCAATACGTTTCTACGAGTTGTTTAAAAAAATGCGCGACGGGTATAGGAAAGGTTGTAATTAGAAATGATACAGACTTGGTTCTGAAGACTCTTTTAATAAATTCAGCTGCATTTGCAATTCGGCAATCTGCAGTGATTGATGATTTTAAAGGTAATTTCTTTAATTAAAAATTTACGTATATATTTTTTAAGAATTTTATGGATTGGTGCTATGTTTTTTATTTTATATGTTCTCACAGTTTCAGAGATATTTCTGAAAAACAGTGCGTTTCTGCAGGAAGTATATGACAATGGGTTCCATTTCACCAAAATAGCATTGACTAACATTTGCATTAGGACTTTAGCGTGCTTAATAGTCCGTCAAATTAAGTTCAATATTCAGGTAATGTAAAAAAATTCTCAATCATTTTCTGGGTTTTCTCGGTATTCAACATGTTTTCAAAATTTAACAATTCAAAATTTGAAGCCATTAAAATCAATCGTTTTTTATTTAAATATCTTCAAGCATACAGCAATTTGAGTACAAAATATTAAAAATTGACCATATTTTATTTGAAATGTTTGAAATTGAACAGTTTCAACACTCAACATTTTGAAAATGACTCGGTGGCTGGATTGTAAAAGGCGTTCAAAACTGTATATTTGAAAATTTATAACATTCAGATTTCAACAATTAAAAATCAGAGATTTAAAAATTCAGTTTTTTTCAATTCAGGCCATTAAAATTTGATAATTTAAAATTTTATGTCCTTTAAGGTATGATTTTATAATTAGGCTTTTAAAAGTGAAAATAATGAAACAACTAAGAAAATGTTCCAATTTGAAATTTTCAAACTCAGAACTTTCAAACTGATAACATTTTAAATTTGAAGTGCCTAAAACTGTAAAACTTCAAATTAGAACCGCAACATTTTAAAGAATTTCAAGTAATTTTAAGTGAAATTTGAAGCCATTGAATATAGTTTTCTGTTAAGAATTTAGAATACTCCGTGTTGATAATTGAATATAATTATTTTATTTGTAATTTACAGAGTAAAACAGTAGCGGATCTCAACTTTAAGGACCTCGAGACACTCCTCTTAAATTTGAAACAAAACAACTGTTTCACAATATTCGGTGTCGAATTGATCAAATTTCTGATGAGAAGCGAAGTTCAAAAGCCAGTAATTCGGTTACGAAGATTAGAAAAGGGTAGTGACTTACTGAACATTTACAATGTTTATTTCTTGATCCACTCAGTTCATGCTGAGGTAATTTTTTAATTGCATCTGCAATACTATAATGTTTAATTATTTCAATAAAACCATTTTAAATTGAATTAAAAAATATATTAATATTATTAATATCTTGCAGACTTTACCTGGTGAGGAAGATCAAACTTACCAATGTCTTTCGACAATGCTAAACTATTGTTATACTCAGAATTTGGATATGGGAATATTTTTAATGTGTCCTGCAACTCCCCTTTTGATGGAACTAGCGATTACAGGATTTCCCATGTGCAAGAAGATAAGTTACTATTTTCTGGATTTTGCCACCATATGGTTGGGTTATCTAAAGAATTATCGTGCCAAAACTGAAATCCAAATCAAGTCCCTTCCCGAAGAATCGGTTAAACTTCTCGTTCAGTTCGTACCATTTGTATTGCAACTGAATGACGCCGAAAACATCTCAGTAGGAAATTTTCTTACAGAGGTGAGTGTATTATTATTTTGATTAGGGAGCGTCCACATATTACTTGACCGTCTGCCCTAATGTCACAAAGGGTCACATAGGAGGAGGTCGCAAAAGTTCTGTAACACGTGACGCTTTTGTGTTAAAAAAATATAATTTAAATCCCTGTCGATACATTAAAGCCCATTATTAAGATTAAATTTCAAATGAAAAAAAAATCTAAAGAATTTAATTAAAAGTATCCTCATACTAGTATCAAATAGCTTTAACTCATTATTCATTGTTCGATTGACGATTATATAATATCACATTGTCAGGGTTTGAAGTGCTCTATGGAACTAAAAAAAAAAAATTACAAAAAAAAGTAACCTTCTTAAATCATTCAAAAATTACTTTTTTGAAATAAAAAAATAATGTAATTTCTTGAATCTCATAAGCTCCCTGCAGAGATTCCTTTGGATGACTATTAATTTGCCAGAACATTATTTGCCAATGGCGACTCGTTTTCGAAGAAATCGACTTTTTTCAATTTTTTTTATGGATTAAAATATTTATTTATTAAATTCTCATGCAAAATTATGTGAATTTAACAAATTTCTACCAAAAAAGACGAACTTTCAACAAAATACATGAATTTTCAAATGAAAAAGATCAATTTTCAACTGAAATGATGAACCTTCAAACAAAAAATGAATTTTTGATAAAGGAGTCCAAATTTTAACCAAGTAGTTGAATTTTCGCCCTAGAAATATTTTAATTCTCAATAAGAAATAGTTGAATTCGATTAAAAATGTAGAATTTTTAACTGAATAGTTGAATGCTCAACCAAAACAGATTAATTTTCAACCAAATAGTTGAATCTTTAACCAAAAAAGATGATTAGAAGAAATTTCTACTAAAAGAGTTGAAGTTTCAAAATAAAAGGACGATTCAAGAAAACAGTTCAATTTTCAACCAAGAAAGATTTTTTGGTCAGGAAAGAAGAAAAATTTCGACCAAATTGTTGAAGTTTCAAGCCAAAAAGACAAATTTTCTACAAAGCAGTTGAATTTTCAACCCGAAAATATGAATTTTTAAGAAATAAGTTTATTTTCAACCAAATAGTTCGACTTTCAACCCGAAAAGACGAATTGTCAATAAAACAGTTGAACTTTCTACCAAAAAGACGAATTTCCAACCAAACAGTTCAATTTTTAACCAAACAAGATGATTGGAAGCAATTTCTACTAAAAGAAGTAAAGTTTCAAACCAAAAATACCAAATTTCACAAAAGAGTTGAATTTTCAAACTAGAAAGATTTTTCAGTTCGGAAAGAATAACAATTTCACCCAAATTGTTGTAGTTTCAAGCCGAAAATACTAATTTTCTACAAAACAGATGAATTTTAAGCCCGAAAATCTAAATTTTGAAGAAAAGAGAATTTACAACCAAATAATTCAATTTTCTTCCAAAATAGTTTGAATTTTCAATCCAAAAATACAAATCATCAGCAAAACAGTTGAACGTTCAACCCTATAAGATGAATTTTCAACAAAACAGTTGAACTTCCAAACAAAATGACGATTTTTCGACCAAAAAGGATGACTTTTTTGCAAAATTGTTAAACTTTCAAGAAATTATTAAATTCTCAACCAAATAATAAGATTTTGAAATTTTGGACAAAAGAGATAAATTTTCAAACCAAACAGATGAAATTCAACTAAAATCATGAATCTTTAACCAAAAAATTGAATTGTTAACTACTGAAAATTCAAGAAAAAATGGCGACCCGTTTTCGAAAAAATCGGCTTTTTAAAGGTTTTGATTTTATGGATTAAAATGTTTATTTATTAAACTCTCATATCAAATATGTAAATGTAACACTTCTAACACTTGCTTTCAATAAAAAATTCGCTTTTGCTTGAATTTTCAACTGTTGAAAATTCAGCCATTAAAAATATAAGAAGATTTAAAATTAAATTTTAAACAGTTGAATTTTCAATTGCTGAAAATTGAAGTAAATTCAAAAGGAATACATTCTCATCATAATGTTCGCGCTTTGCGCTCGATTTTTTGCGCTCATCGTATAATATATGCAAATAAATAGTTAAAAAGACGATTGAAGCAATTATCTTGATTTACGATTGGTCCTATGAAGAAATGTTTAACAGCAATTTTATTTGACCTTTTAAAAGCACAAATTCTACTTTTTTGACTGCTTTTTTCTTATCTCGCGTCGTTCCGCTCAAAAATTAAAATTAAAATATTCCCATACTATTTTCTATAATTGAAAAACAAACTATGCCTCCTACCAAAAAATGTCCAAAGACAAGTTTACAGGTCTTCGTAAAAACAACAATTTTGATATGTTAACTTTCTCTCGTATTCCGCGTTATTTGGCTCAAAATTTGAGTTTTCGATTTTTCAAGAAAATTCGAAACTTTGTTATGACAATCTTGTAAGGCTTTTAAAAAGAAACGTTCTTCTATTCTTGACTTTTTTTCATATCGTGCATTGTTTGGCTTAAAATTTTAATTTCCGTTTCTTTTTTTGAATTTTGTAAATGCTGTAACTCTCACAATTTTCTTTTTATCGAGAAAAGTCATGAGGAGAAATTGTTCGACTTCCTGAGTACTACGGAGATCTGCTCATAGAATTTGTGAATATGAAAAAAAAGTGGTTTCAAAAATTTTTTAAATGCTTTAACTTTTTGAATTTCTGTTCAAAGTGGCTGGCTAACGAACCTGACCTTTATTTTAGGACACTTAAAGAGTATACCAAAGGCCAATCAAATCAATCAATTCTTTCGAAAGTTATCGTGCTCACAAATGAAAAATCTACAGACACACACACAGAGACACACAGACACACAGACAGACACATTCGTAAAAACATGTTTTTCGGACTCAGGGGGTTTTCAAAACGTGGATATTTGACAAAAACAGAGGGGGTCAAATTTTACACAAGTCTAATACATTCTCTGATGAGAATGTAAAAATGGCGAACCCAATACGGCAACTAACAGATTTTAAAAATTATCAGATTTCTTTGAAATTCATGTTATAGAGGTACTTTAAGTCACTTATTTCGAATTTGATATTGTTATTTTACAATTAAAAATGGCAGATCCAATATGGCGACCAACAGATTAAAAAAATTATCGGATTTCTTTGAAAATGAGTTTGTAAAGGTATTCTGAGTCACTGATTCCAAATTTGATATTAAAATTTCGAAATGTAAATTCGCAATACATGTACTTATAGTATTTATTCTGGAAAACAGTTGAGTGGACACAAAAATTGTCCAATACATGGACTCTTTGTAATTTTTTCCGTATAATCAAATGGCGTATTCAGTTCTTCCGTAGCTCGCAGATTCGAACAAATTGCTGAAGCAATTTAGGTTTGAACCATTGAAAAATCAGATTGTTTTCTATGAAAACTTATCTTTTAATAAAATGTGTTCATCCCAATATCAACTTTGTTAAGGCTATTAGTCTGCCTATGGGCCTTAATAGTCTTAAAAAATTGTTTATAATATCATAAACTGTTTACAAATTTTCAATTTATTACAATATTTTGGAAGTAAATACCATTCTAATTATGAACCAGAACAATTTTAGTACGAAATAGTTTGCAATTCTTTTGCAATTTGTGAAAACGAACGAAAGTGAGACGACCTATCTTCAAGTACACACCTTAGGGAACATTTTGGCTATATTGCTTTTCAATAAGTAGGGAAACTCCTGGGAACCCTCAAAAGGTATTAGGCACTTTACTACACTGCTAGTTATTTTTCAACATTAATATTATCGAAGTGAGCTAAAAAATCATTTTTAAATTAAATTATCATGTTTTCACTCGTCCATACCTAAGAATGAAATGAAATAAGCAATCAGTTTGAAATTAATAGCTGAGTAATAAATATTTCAAGTATTTGAACCAAAAGCACATAAAAAATGAAAACATACTTTTGTTCTTTAAGCAACTGCCAATGGAGCAGGATTTTATTAATTGATGAATAATTTACGTCATTGATACTCTTACCATTACTGATTACAATCCTCTAATTCTTCGTACGAATTTAAGAGTTTGAAAATTTGACTTCTTGACAAGAGATCGGGTCTCCTGGTCCACTGTGCTGTCTCATGATTATATTTTTATTATTTTCATGAAAAATTTATTTTACGTGTTTTTATGAGAAGTGTCATTCGGTACGAGGTGAATAAATTATTGACAGGTTAGGCTTGGATATCAAAGTAATTTTCCTGCTTTTAAGTAGCGAACAAAACAGTTAAGTGCTACCAACCAAACAACTTTTAAATAAATAAACAAGTTCATGCTTTTTACCAGTGATGGGGAGTAACTAGTTTCTTTTAACTAGTTACTGTAATAACCTACTTTTTTTGGTGAAGATAGTGATAACGAAATATTTTTGGTAAGTAAGTAACAAATTGGTAACTAGTTACGATTTTTTCAGTAACAGTAACTATAAAAATCGTTACTTTCTTAGTTACTTTCGAAATGTTGTTCACAAGTCTTTTTCACGACAATCAATCAAATTTATTGGTTTTCCAACAATTTTGTAATTTTCACTATTCAAATTGTAGCAGCAGACAGCCATAGAGATTTATAGTCCAATATAGGAAAATTGAAATTCTTCTCTCACCCTGGGATTCAAAATTTTCTAAATTCTATAAAAACACTTAGAAAAAAAAGTAAAAATAATTTCAGAGTTAAATATTCATTTCTCTTTGGTTGATAATGCATTTTTTTAACCGGAAATTTAACTATTCCAGTTATTTTATTTATTATTTTAGTTGAAAATTTAATTATTTCACTCTAAATTGAACGATTTTGAAAGAAAGTCATTTCATTCGGTTAATAATTGAACTCTTTTGTTCAAAATTAGTTTTTTGGTTGAATTAGACAGTTTTTTATTTGGAATCAAATTTTATTTTGGTTGAAATATATCAACTATTACACTTTTAGTTAAGGATTCATCTTTTTTCGTTGAAGATTCATTTTTTCGATAGAAAATTTACCGGTGACATTTTTGGTTTGAAATTAATCTTTTTTAGTTGAAAATTCATATAATATTTTGTTCAAATTCGTCTTTTTTTGGCAGAAAATTAATCTTCTTGGTTGAAAATTCATCTCTTTGGTTTCAAATTGCTCTATTTTGTTGAAAATTGATCTTTCGGAGCTGAAAATTCATGCATTTTGTTAGAAATTCATCTCTTTGGCTTCATATTAAACAAAGTTGTTGAAAATTCGTCTTGCTTGGTTGAAATTTCATCTAGTACATTTTTTATTGAGAAGTTATCTTTTTGGTTACAAATTTCATTATTAGGTTGAAAATCAACTTTTTTTGTTGAAAACTCGTATGTATTTTTGGCTTGAAATTTCAACAGTCTGGTTGATTTTATTTCTCTCTTGACTGAAAACTCAACTATTTTGATGAAAATTCTTTCTTTGGTTGAATACAACTGTTTTTCATTTAAAATTAAATTGTTTTTCGGTTGAAACATCAACAATTACATTTTTCATTGAGAATTGAACTTTTGTGGATAGAAATTTCGTTATTTAGTTGAAAATCAACTTTTTTGTTGAAAATTTACCTTTCTGGCGTGAAACTTCAACAATCTGGTTGATTTTTTTTCTGTCTTGACTGCAAATTCAACTATTTTGTTAAAAATTCTTTTTGGCTTACAAATTTTATCATTAGGTTGAAAATCAACTTTTTTGTTGAAAATTCGTACTTTTGGCTTGAAATTTTAACAATCTGGTTGATTTTACTTCTCTCTTGACTGAAAATTCAACTATTTTGAGGAAAGTTCTTTTTTCGGTTGAATATAACTGTTTTGTTTTTGAATTAAACTGTTTTTTGGTTAAAACATCAGCAATTACATTTTTCATTGAAGATTCATCTTTTTCCGTTAGAAATTAATTTTTCAAATTGAAAATTCAACTATCCCATTTGATGTTGAAAATTGATCTTTTTTAGTTAAAAACTCATGTATCTCGTTTAAAATTCGTCTTTTTTTGGTAAAAAATTATGTTCTTGATTGAAAATTTATCTGTTTGGTTTCAAATTTAACTATTTTGTTGAAAATTCGTCTTACTTAGTTGAAATTTAAAATATTACATTTTTCATTGAGAATTGAACTTTTGTGGATAGAAATTTCGTTATTTAGTTGAAAATCAACTTTTTTGTTGA
>JAUMHM010000085.1:21487583-21502311 GCA_032362435.1 Melikaiella ostensackeni
GTGCCATCATCATTACTCATTTCGGGCAGGCCAAAAATGATTGAGTTATTTTTTCTACAAAATCTCTGTTCTATTTCAGAAAGGAATTGACGAGTAACGGACTTGATATCATTGGGTGGGTGGGAGGTATCTACAGATTTAAGTTTGTTGATCATACCTTTAGCAGCGTCAATCCTGGCAGTTAAGTCTACAACTCCCTTTTTTGTGTCGTCAATTCGTAAAATAGCATTGTCGATTTTCAAAGAAAGATTGTCGAATTTCTCTCAGAAAGCGAGTTGACAGAGGTTGTGACCAATTCGAGTTCAGGCTTCATGGATGCGAAGCCACTTTCCATAATACGTTCGATATCCCCAACAGTAATAGATGCGGAAGCTGCTTCTAGCGAGGTCGAAGTGCGAGATCTTGAACGGCAACATTTGGAGTAAGACCCATCATCCAGAGGTGTTGCACGTTGAGCACAGCTTGGGTGGTAAGGAGCTTGACATCCAGAGCACAGGACGGCATCTATCACAGTGCCTTTACCCCAGCAACAAATATTATCAGCGGGTTTGAACAGTTTGTCAGGCTTGTCCTTGGCAGGCATATTTTCAAAGAGAAAGTATCCAAGAAAGAAAATAACCACAAGTCAGCAGACAACTTTTGAGGTTAGATGTCAGTACACTTATGCACAAATGAACACTAAGGTGCAACCGCAATGCCCATTCATGAAAAATTTATTGATTGAACCCAATAATAACAGACAAAAGCGTACACTACCAAAATTTAGGAGATTACGAGTACTACCAGGCAGAAAATCAACAATTTACTAGCGATCACGCCCGACACGTTCTTAGAGAGCAGAGGCCATATTAGGCCATCTATCATCATCATCATTTTAAAGGGATTCCTAGCGACTCCAATGGTTTCAAGGAACTTTCAGAAATTTCAAAGATTTGTAGGGACTTGAACGTTTTTTTTTAGAAACTTTAATAAATAAGTTTAATTTAATTCATTTTCAGGGGTTTTCAAATCATTTATACTTATTTCAAGGAATTTCTGAGAGTTCCAAAGACTTCAAGGGATTTCAAGGGATCACAGCGGATTTCTAGAGAACTTGAGGGAATCAATCAAATTTTATCTCGAGAGATTTCAAAAATTTCAAAAGATATAAAGGAATTTTAAAATCTTCGGAGGATCATAAAGATTTTAGGTTATTTGAAAAGATTCCAAAGAATTTCTTGAAATGAAAAAAATTTTTAGGGATCTCAAAGAGTTTTATAGGATTTCCAAATATTTCAAGGGATTTCTAGAGGATTAAATTCTAAAGAATAAAATTTCAAGGGATATAAAGGATATAAAAAAATTTCAAAGGATTCTAAAGATTTTAAGTTGCTTTGAAAGGTTCCAAAAAATTTTAAGAGATTTCACGGCATTTAATAGAATTTCAGAAAATCTTAGGGATTTTATAGGCCTTCCATGTATTTCAAAGATTTTAGGGGGATTCACAAATTTCAAGGGCTTCCTTGAGAACTTTAGGGAATAAATTGAAATCCCTCTACATTTCAAGGTTGTACGAACCTCAGTACGACAGTAAGCTTTGTTCTTCAGTAATAGAGGAATTTTATATTATCTTAAATATGTACTTTTACCTATTACGTGCAATAGTTAACCTAACAAATATCTTGAACGTGGCGGACGTGAGCCTGTTTGAAGTGAAAACATGACCTCGGGGCACGTTGTCACAGCTCCGAAATTTTCTGAAAAATTCGTAAATGATCAGCGAATTTTTCACAGTTCCTTTATTTTATGACCGAAACGTTCTATATTTATATTTATGGAAATAAACATTTGCATAGAAATGTAATTTTTCCCATATGGTCTCAGGTATTCAATAAGTTGAAAGTTTATCAATAAGTTGACGCATTCATGTGAAATTCTTGTATTAGCTTAAGACGAAATTATTGAGTCTCTTCTACATTTTTGAATAATAAAATGTTTCTGTGGAAGATTTTATTTGTTTACTTCGCAGCGCACTATTGTATGTTAATATTTTACTTAAGCAAAGTTTGGGCAACACGTTTCATGCAATTAAATTTGATGTGACAACATACCCCGTTACCGGGGCATGTTGTCACGAGTGACTTTTCATTATTTATTGTTAATCAGTAACTATAGCGTTACGATTACTTGAAATTCGATACTGTCCAATTAAAGCTGAGGGTTTACTTGAAATTTTTGGCGTATCACATTCTTCTCAAATATCAAATGTAAAAAAAAGAAGAATCTTCGAACAAAATGAGTGACAACGTGCCCCGGTCTACCCTACTATAGCCATTTATAAGCAGAAAGAAATTATGTTTTTTCTAAATGCTTCTCGAATTATGTTGCCAGTTGTGTCTTTTGATGAAGATTTATCATTTGATATTTCATCTTAATTTTCTAAACAAATTATATGAACAGATGCCCAGTGTAGAGATTTAAAGGCAAATAGAAGTAGTAGTTTCTTTCAATTCTCCCCAAATTATGTTGCAAGAGATATTTAGGGGTACAAATTTTTTATAAGACATTAATTGATGATTTTATCAAGATAATGTGAACACATTACGAATGTGGACATTTAGAGGCAAATGAAAATAATTTGTTCTTTTAATTGTTTTTAAACTATGTTGCCAAATGGGATATTCAGAATAGTGTCAATAGTAGTATATGGTAAATTGGGAAAAATAGTAGCAAAATAGTGTCATGCAATTTTTTGAATATTAACTCGGGGGGTTAACTATTCTTGAAATTTGGTATACAATATGCATCTTCCATAAAATCGTGTGAAATCCTTCCAAATCTTTTAAAATCCCTTAAGGCTTTGAAATCCGTTTAAATTCTTTATTCAAGAACCCCTGAAATCTCTGATCCTTTAGAAATTCCTGAAAAACTCGACAATCTTTGGAAATCCCTTGGAATGTTTAAGATCCCTTGGAATCTCATCATTTCTTTTGAAATCCTATGAATCCTTCAAATATCGTGAAATCCCTTAAAATCTCTAAAATCCCTGAAAACCGTAGAATTGATTATAAATTCCTAGAATTCCCTTTAATTTTATTTCATTCCTTAAAGCTCTCTAGAAATCCGTTGGAATCCTTTGAAATTTTTTGGATATCCTGTAGAACATCTTGAAATCTGTAATATCTTTCAAAATTCCTTTCAGAATTATGGAATCTTTGAAATCCTCTGAAATCTTGTAAACTCCCGTAAAACCTGATAAGGCACCTTGAACTCCCTTGAAATATTTTAAAATACCCTACAGACCCTTGAATTCTATTAAAATCCTCTGAAATCGCTGGAAAACTCTCCAATATTCTCAACCCCTTGAAATCTATAGAAATTTCTTATAATCTTTTGGAACCTTTCAATTTCTTTCGAAATTCTATAAGTCCCTCAAATATTGTAAAATTCCTTGAAAAACCTTGAAATGTTATAAATACTGTAAAAATCCTTTGAAATCTCATGAGATTCCTCCGAATCTTTTTAAATGCCCTAAACTCTTTAGAAACCTTTAAGAATTTTGGAATCCCTTAAATCTTCACAAATCTCTAGAAATCTTTTGCAATCCCGTATCCTGAAATCTTTAATATATTTTAAAAATCTTTTGCAAATTTTTAATTCTTTGAAATCCTTTGCGATACCATAAAATCTCTTGAAATCTTTGAGATTCTTTTATATCTTTGATATTTTTTGAAACCCCTAGATATTTTTTTAATTCTCTTGAAATTTCTTGAAATTTTGTAAAATAACCTAAAATTTTTGAATCCTTTGAAACCCATTGAAATTTTCTAAACTTTTAAGTCCTTGGAAATCCTACAAAATCGCGTATGTGTGGTAAAATCCCTAAAAATCCCTCGAAATACTTCGAAATCTCGTAAATTATATTAAAACCTGCAATAGGTTTCTCTTAAAATTTATTAACAAATTTTTGAAGCTTTGAAATCAGATGAAGCTTCTTTAAATCTCTTAAAATCCTTCGAAATTCTTTGAAATCTCTTGGAATTGGTTAAAATCCTTTAAAACCCCTTGGAATCTGTTGGAATCTATTGAGAACTCAAGAAAACTTGAGAAATCTCTTGAAATGTTCTGAAAATTTTTGAAATCTTTTGAATTCATCAAAATCTTTTAAAATTTCAATTTTTGAGATGGCGAATATGTTAATTTAGCCAATCTAGCGAAGAAGTTTGAAAATATGTTTAAAGGAAAAGTGAAAAAATAGTTTTATCGTTAAAAAACGTGTCAAAAAGTGTCAATAGTGGCGTGAGTCTGAATTTTTCTATGTAGTCACTGACTGAAATCAGTAAGAATTTTCAATGTATAGTAAATCAGTGAAATGCCACTGATTCAAATTCTTGAAGTAGTACGTACTTATAAAATAAACAAGTTATATCGAATAACAAATTGTAATTACTAAGCATATTTTGTAACATAATTTGAGGAGATTAATAGAAAATAAATTGAAAAATGTATGAAAACGTTCAAAAAAAGGAGAAGGGGGTACCTAAGAATGTAATGCCTAGAGGTGCATTTTTCCTTAAACCGACACTTCCCATATTTTTTCTTCAAAAATATGTTCCGAACAAACTTTGAGGCATATATTTCAAAATTTTTATCTAAATTCTAAATACATATAGAAAAGTATTTTTCAGCTTGGTCAATATCTTTGAGCATGCGCGCAATTTGCACAAAATATTACAATTAATATGCCCATGAATTTAATCGAATTAATAATGTTGAGTGAATTTTAGTGAATTTTATTAAATTTGTAAGTGAAAAATAGAAACCTTTTTGTTCAAAATAATAATTTTAGAAGAGTAATTTGATAGAAACAAGTATAATTTGTCGATTATTCGCCTATTTTTTGTAATATTTTAAAACATTCTAACATTTTGTACATTCACGGACACGTAAAAAATGATATCGTAAAAAAGAGATCTCTAGTTTTTACAATGTAGATAAAAGTTCTTCTTTTTAATGAAAGGCAAATTTTTGTGAAAGAAAAAATTAATTTGACCAGGAACTGTAGATGGAAAGTCATTTATACACATATCTTTATGTTATTTTACTAAATACACATGATTTTTGAGGCACATGTTTTCCTTTGCGGAGACGCTTTTTGGCCGCCGAAATATGGTATAGCAAAATGAGTAAAAAATTTGATCATATCTTGTTGCGCGCGATTTTCATACCTGCAAGTGTTGAAGGGGACATTTTCGGTAAAATGTTGGAGGGGAAATTTTAGCCCTAAATTGGACATAACTTTTGCGCGCACTGCAATATTAGCGTAATCCATGCCAAACTTCTTCGACCCAACATACTTTTCAATTTTCGTGAGCTTAGAAGAGTGTGCTTCAAGAAGTCATGGAGTAAAGTACGATGACGGTGGAAACATTTTTTCGACGAATTCAAAATTTTCGATATTCACAAGAGTGTAAAATTGCATGGGATTGAAAAATACTATATTGCATGAGATTGCAAAAAATTGCATGGGATTGCAAAAGATTGTGTGTGATTGAAAAAGACTGCATGGGATTGCAGAAAATTGTATGGGATTGCAGAAGATTGCATGAGATTGCAAAAGATTCCATGGGTTATAGGAAATTCACTATAGAAAATCATTATATAGATAACGATTTTAGGATAATAAGCATTAGAATAGATAATAGAAAAATATTGGAGGAATTAATGAAAAAAGTAGAGAAACTATAAAGGAACGGATTATTTTAAAACACTCCTAATCTCATATGGAAGTACACAAAAATAGTAGTTCTGCACAGATAAGCTTCACAAAGTGAAAATTTGTGAATTGCCTTGATATCTTTAAAATCGCTCGAGATTTCATTGAAATCCATGAAAATCTTTTGGAGTCTCTTAAAATCCCGTTATACCTTTGGAAATATTTTTAAAACCATAAAAATCTTTGAAATCTGTTAAAATTTGTAGGAAATACTCAAAATCGTTTAACCCTATTTGTTTTCCTTTGAAATCTTGAAAATCTTTAAAATAGTCAGAAATCTGTAGAAATCATTTAAAATGCCTTGAAAATTAAATAAATTTTATTTATTCCCCGCAGTTCTCTAGTAATCCCTTGAAATTTGTAAAATCCCGTGAAATCTTTCAAATACTTGGAGGTCCTATAAAATCCCTTAAATCTTGTGAAATTAATTTAAATTCCTCGAAATCTTTGGAAATCTTACAAAATTCTTTGACATCCTTTGAAATTTTTAAAGTCTCTTGAAGTTTTTTGGAATCTTTGAAAATAAATTCTTCAAAATCCTTCGAAATTTGTTCATTTCCTTCATATCTCTTGAAATTCTGAAAATCCGTAGAAATCTCTATGAAAAACGTTCAAATCTCTAGAAATCTTCGAAATACCTTGAAATCCTTGGACATTCAAATCCTTTAAATCTTGTGAAATTCCTTGAAATACCTTAAAATTCATTGAAAGTTTTGCTTTGGAATCGCTAGAAACCCCTTCAAATTTCATTCCCTAAAATAACATTCTCTAGTAATATATTGAAATCTTTCCAAATCCTACAAAATTTTTCAACATCCCTTGAAATTTTTGATGACTCTCAAAGTTCTTTGGAATCTTTGAAAATAAATTCTTTAAAATCCTTTAAAATTTGTTTACTTCCTTCATATCTCTTGAAATTCTTGAAACCCGTAGAAATCTCTATAAAAAAGTTCAAATCCCTAGAAATCTTTGGAATACCTTGAAATCCTTGGAAATTCAATAAAATCCTTATAGTCTTTTGAAATTCCTTGAAATACCTTAAAATTCGTTGAAATTTTTGCTTTGGAATCGCTAGAAACCCTTTCAAATTTCATTCTCTAAAATTAATTTCTCTAGTAATCCATTGAAATTTTTCGAAATCCGACAAAACTCTTTGAAATCCCTTGAAATTATGTTAATATCTTGAAATTCTTTAGAATCTTTTAAAATAACTTAAAATCTTTCAAATGCTATGAAAATTTTCTAAATTCGTATGTATCTATTGAAATTGTTGAAATCCCTTAAAATCCCTTGAAATTTTTGGAAATCGTTAAAATCCATTAAAATAAGTATAAATCATTTGAAATCCCCTGAATATAAATTGAATGAAACTTATTCATCGAAGTTTTATAAAAGAGACGTGTAAATCCCTAGAAACCTTTGAAATTCCTTGAAATACCTTAAAATTCCTTGAAACCTTTGGAATCGCTAGGAATTGATTGCAAAATCATTCTCTAGAATTTGGTTCTCTAGAAATCCCTTGAAATCTTTCAAAATTCTACAAAATTCCTTGATATCCCTTGGAATTTCTAAAATCCCTTGAAATAAGGTTTAATTTATTCCTTAAGTTGTATAGAAATTCATTGAAATCCCTTAAAATCTCTCGAAATCATTAAAATCTATTAAAATAAATAGAAATCATTTGAAATCTCTTGAATATAAATTGAATTAAACTTATTCATTACAGCTATTTAAAAAAATCCTTTCAAATATCTAGAAATCTTCAAAATCCATTGAAATTATTCAAATCCTTGGAGATTCAATAAAATCCTTTAAATCTTATGAAATTTCATGAAATACATTCAAATCTTTTGAAATCTTTGGAAATCCTACCAAATTCTTTGCAATCCCTTGAAATTTGTTCAATCTCCTGAAATCCTTTGAAATCTCTTGAAATCTTTAGTAATCGTAAAAATCCATTAAAATAAGTATGCATCATTTAAAATCCCTTGGGCATGCATTTAATTAAACTTATTTATGAGGCTATCAAAAAAAAACGATTAAATCCCTAGAAATCTTTGAAATCCAATGAAATCCTTGGGGATTTAATAAAAATTTTCAAATCATCTAAAATATCTTGAAATACCTTAGAATCCCACGAAATCTCTTGAATCGCCAGGAATCCCTTTAAATTTCATTTCAATTAATTTATTTTCCAAAGTTCTCCAGAAATCTCTTGAAAACTTTGGAAATCCTAAAAAATTCTTTGATATCCCTCGAAGTTTTCGAATACTCTTAAAATCTTTGGAATCCCTTCAAATCCCCAGAAATGTTTGGAAATCTTTGAAATCGTCTAAAATCCCTTGAAATGTTTCGAAATCTTATGAAATCCGTGGAAATATTTGTTGATCTCTTAAAAACCGATGAAATCCTTTAAAATTAGTTGAAACAATTGTAAATCCCATAAAATTCTTCTAAAAGCCTTAAAATCCGTGGAAGTCCCTCGAAATACGTTTAAATCCTCTGGAATCCTTAAAAATCCTCTGATATGTTTGGAAATCTTTGAAATCATTTCAAATCTCGTGCAATTTTTATGAAATTTGCTGGAATTGCTTCGAATGCATGGAAACTTCCTAGAATGCCTTCAAATCTATTGAAATCCATTGATGTGTGTGAAATATTTGAAATCTTTTGGAGTTCTGTAAAATTTCTTGAAATCTGTGGAATTCCATTAAATTCCTTGATATAATTTGAAATCCTACGTTAAGTGATCGAATAAATCATTCACTTGTAGTTTCTCTATTTTTTGCATCAATTCTTTCAATATCTTAACATTATTTATTTCTATATTGATTTTTTATAATGATTTTCCTAGAATCACGAAAAAATTACAAGAAATTCGTTATAGGAAACTCATTATAGACCTGTAATCAAAATTTCTTACATTTTTTCTCGTAAGGGGGATTTCAAGGAATTGTGAAAGATTGCAATTCTTTGCAATTCCATGCAATATTTCACAATTCCTTGCAATCTCCTTGTACGAAAAAAAAAACAATAAGAAATTTCAGTATAGGTCTATAATGATTTTCCTATAATAAATTTCCTAGAATTGTGAAAAAATCATAAGAAATTTATTATAGGAAAATCATTATAGATCTGTAAGAAAAAAAATTTAAGAAATTTTGATTACAGGTCTATAATGAGTTTCCTATAACGCATTTCTTGTTATTTTTTCGCGATTCTAGGAAAATCATTATAGAAAATCAATACAGAAATAAATAATGTTAAAATATTGAAAGTATTGATGCAAAAAATAGAGAAACTACAAATGAATGATTTATTCGTTCACTTAACGTAAATAGTCAAATTATATCAAGGAATTTAATGGGATTCCACAGATTTCAAGGAATTTTACAGATCTCCAAAAGGTTTCTAATATTTCAAATACGTCAATGGATTTCAACAAATTTGAAGGCATTCCAGGAAATTTCCATGGATTTGAAGCGACTTCGTCAAATTTCATAAAAAATTCACGAGATTTGAAACAACTTCAAAGCTTTCCAAACATATCAGGGGATTTAAAAGGATTCTGAACGGTTTCCAATCACTTCAACTAATTTTAAAGGATTTCATCGGTTTTCAAGAGATTAACAAATATTTTCACGGACTTCGTAAGATTTCGAAACATTTCAAGGGATTTTAGAGGATTTCAAAGATTTCCAAACATTTCCGGGCAATTAAAGGGATTCCAAAGATTTTAAGAGTATTTACAAACTTCGAGGGACTTTAAAGAATTTTGTAGGATTTCCAAAGATTTCAAGAGATTTCTAGAGAACTTTGGAGAATAAATTAAATTAAATGAAATTTCAAGGGATTCCTGGCAATTTCAAAGATTTCTAGGGATTTAATCGTTTTCTTTTAGAATACCTTAATGAATTAGTTTAATTAAATTCATGTCCAAGGGATGTCGAATGAAGTACGATTTTGGGATTTTTTTGTTGAGTTAGAATTAAAGCACAATGTCAAATTCATGAAATTTCAGTAGCCTACGCTTTACTTAACCAGCATGATTTTTCTCAGAATTTCCAAACATCGCGCAGAAAAGCTGTGAGCTTGCACATCATTCAATGTGTAACTGATAACAAAATATACAGTTATATTTTTGGGATTTGGTTTCAAGATTATATGTTATCTCTTTTCATGAGGATTTCTGTAATGACTGTAAGCTTTCGTTCCTATTTCAGGGAGTCTGGCAGTTAATTTTCATGCAATATAACTTGTATTTTAAGTGGAGGTTTACCTATAAAATCACGGTGACAGAAAAATGACACTTTCCGTGGATTTGTCCTTATATGTAACCGACTTTTCCATTAACTAAAAAAAAATGTCTACAGTTTAATTATGGGCGGTCAATATTACCCACATCTGAAAGTTAAAAGTATATTTATTATACTTGAATAATGTAATCAATTTTTTATTGGTTAGAAAAGTGTTAACAAGATAAAAGATTTATTATACTTTAGTGGGCACTGAATGTAAATTGAAGAGCATGGCCATGTTTTGAAATGAATTCGTATTTCTGGGGATTTTTCGAATTCAGACTTGTTCATTGCGATTTTCCTCGCGTCCACGGGGCAACTGGGAACAAATGGTAGCGCGCGCATTCCGCGACAGGATAAAATTGCGCGTATAACGGCCACGAAATTTATATGGCCATTCGTTTTCGTGGCGTTGTTACCGAGTCGGCTGTAAAAAACACAAGCAGGTTTTCTGAATGTTAATTGCTGGCGCGATAAAGGTTTTTTTCCGTTTTGTGCGTGACTAAGGATTCCGTATTTCGCGAAATTAATTTTATGAAAATAAAACTGATTCAAACCCTGAATCGACGACAGCGGTGATCGCCAACTGAAACTCAACGCGGATACGCTTGAGCATTTCTAGTCATATCTTGGAAACCCATTAATATTTCTGGAATTCTATGGGCTTAAATTAAAGATAAGATTTCAGATATTATGTCCTGTAAATTTTATATGTTTTCCACGACTTTCCTAAGTCAAAGCACGAGTTGAAGTCGAGGTACAAAATCCGAGAAATTCCTGGCACTCAACGCTCTCGTGGCCAAAAGCGGTGATCGCTGGCTGAAAGTCGACGCAGACATGCTTAGATATTCCTAATCATATCTTGTGAACATGCAAATATTTATAAAGTTGTATAGACTTGAATTGAAGATAACATTTTAAAGATTATGTCCTGTAAAATTCAGATGTTTTTCACAACTTTCCCAAGTCATAGCATGATTCGAAGTCGAGGTACAAAATCCGAGAAATTCCTGGCAATCAACGCTCATTTTTAGTCATATTTTGGGAACCCTTAAACGTTTTTTAAGTATTATCAGCTTGAAATAAAGATACGTCTTCAATGATAACGTAGTATAAATTTCAGATGATTTCTACAATTTTCCTGGGTGATACCATGGGTTCCATGTACAGAATACGAAAAATTATTGAAATTTTGTTTAAAAATTCTCAGGTGATATATCTTCTTAAAAAATTCAAGAATATCATTACTAGGGCTTTTCAGCAGTGATTTTTAATAGTACTCGCGCTAGTCGTACCGACAATTTCCGACGATAGTGTAGATAGTTATTACATTTCATTAATAATTCACTTTTTTTATAGTAATGTTTAAAATAATTTTATGGATACTTTAACTAACTGGAAGTTTGAAATGCAGGTCAAGAGACAAAAATGTATTATTCGTTCATTGTTATGACTTCAGTGAAAGAATACTCTTCTACTTTGAAACAAAGAAAATACTTTCAATATGAAAGAAAGAAAAGCAGAATAGGTAAAGGTGTTGCGAAATTTGTAGCCACTCCAGGGAATCTTAAGACATCGCTTCATTATTTCGCTGGCCGTTTCGAACCTCTCTATAAGCACCGTTTGCATAAAACATTGATTCCGGTGCCGTGCGAGTTTGCACAAAATTTTCCAGACTCCCTCGACGTCTTTCCCTCCTCCCCTTTCCCCATTTTGCCCCATTATTCCCATGAGTCTCATTCGACGATTGAGAAAAATCTGGTGTTGTCAGGAAGTCGATTAGGGAGGTCGACTTGGATTATCGTACCTTGCTTTTCCGCATTTTCGCTATTCATTATCACGAGAAATCTCTTCAACATTCCTCGACCAAATTATTCCAAACTTTCACGCAGAAGAAATTCTAAGGATTGTTTATTAGATTCCCTCTTGTTCTGTGAATAAATTCTGAAGGCGTGAACGATCAAGATTTTGAGCTCTTGTAATTGAGTTTCTTATTGTGTGGAAAAATGGTCCACCCTTAGGGGGAGGAGACGATTATTAAATGTATTTTTGGATTATCGGAACTGAAATTCTGTTGATTTTTTTTGCATAATTTTACACTTTGATTAATGTTCTTCATAAATGAAAGATTCATACAAAAATGTGTGCAGCACTCATCAATGCTTTGATCAATGCCTGCTTATAATGAGTGTATCTTCTCTCATGTAAATATTTATATTGAAAATTGAACTTTTTTTTACATAATTAATGAGATACTTCACATAATTTGTATAAATTTACGATATTTTTGGGTCAACGTCATTCCGAAATATTTACAAAGATATTATATAATATTTTATGAATATTTAATATTGTTATTTCTCATTTTTTTTCTAGTTAGTATATTAGGTATAAAAGAGAATGTTCAAGTTTAAACATAAACATTCTATGTCATGGATAAGATATAATTAATAAAAAATGTTCCAAATTCAAGTTTTATTTGCTCCTACTTTTGTGTTGCATGTATACAATCAAATTAATTATTAATTCAGGGGATCATTTCTGGAAAGACGCTGGGTTTTGTGAAAAAAAAATCTTAAAAAAAAGGGTCTAGCTTGAGCAACAATAATTTATTATAAATGTCTCCATGTGAAAAACGTCGCGGAGAAAAATAATTTCAGAGAATTTAATTCTAGGAAATAAATAGTTGAAAATAAGACTAGGGCTTTTGAGAGAAGATTTGAAAATAAGTGCACAAACTTTTATTCATTTCAATTACGCTAATGGTATGTACTCAATGAAGTTTTGGATCGATTGAAATCTTGAAGCTTCCTTTAAGTTTCTGACTTGTTCATTAATTAAATTTACGTTCCTTTAGAGCAAACACAACAAAATCAATATCGTGAAACCTGTAGGAACTCTGGGAAGTTAATTACTTACAAAATAATTGATAAGTTAAGGAAATAGAATGATATAATAAATGTAAATAAAAACGTTCTTAATACCGAAAAATCACTGTAACATAGTTCATTTTTCGAGGGGCTTCTAATGCTTAAAATTAAGTATTTAAATTTCAAACATTGAATATTAAATGATTAATTTTGCGTGTTTTTTCTGAAATTTTTGAATTTTGATCCTCAAATGGATGGAGTGTGAAAACCTTTCAGAAAGAAATGAAGTATCAAAATTCCGAGTTTTGGGAATTTTAGTGAGAGATGCTTCAACCTGAAAAGGTAGAGCAGGAAAAATGATTGGTAAGTTTAGTTGAGTTTGGTTGATGTTTTCATATGTCTGTGAAGGTAGGAAATATTATTTCCGACGAAACGTTATAAATGAAAGGTTTAAGCTCTATAAAATTCATACTTTCAGGTGAGCATTATTCTGAAAATATCGCAAACCATATTATTTGAAAAGCTTGATACTTATAATAATGAAAAAAATGTTGTAAGCTACAAAAATGAAGCAAAATTAAATTCTGGACCCTAATGCTAATTAAAAAAATTTTCTTTGCAATTTCACCCTAAAATAACATTTGAGCAACATTTTATCCGATTTCATATCTCTCAAGGTTCTTTAAATATAAAGCAGCTGACGTTGGGAGCAAAAATAAAATGTATTCACGTCATCAACTTTAGTCTGTTTTAGGAAGGTGGATGAACATTAGAATTGAAAATTTTTTATTAAATTTAAAGCAATATTTTTCCTGTTTTTATTTAAAAACCACGATGAGTACCCATGTAAGACTTTGAATGATTTAAAAAGTGTATTTTCGAATAACCGAAAAAAGTCAGTAGTACAGATTTATATTTTCTATACGTATTTTTATGTCTAAATTTATTGTTTCTTAAGAATGAAGTCCTCTTCACAATTGAGAATAATATACTAAAAGGAAAAAAATTGCTTCTCGATTCACAAAATTTCAATATAGGAGAAATACGATTGAATATTCTCAAACAAAATGCAGATTTTGTCGGGCAGGTATGTACGAACACCAATAATAATTGATTGCGACGTTTCAAAACTTTACGTCTCTCAGGAAAAAAGATAATTTTGAGAGAAATTGCCGCCTTCAACTTAATGTATATTTGAAGAAAATGATAAGAATTTCCATCATTCATATTTTTCCAATAAAAAAACTCAATTAAACAGTTTCGATTCTTTCTAAAATAAAAAAATGATAAGGTATTAGTTTTATATAAAATTTGACTTCGTAGGGTTTCATCAAAGCTCATTTTTATACAAAAAAACTGAAACAAATTTTTTAATAGATTTTATACGGAAAACGAATTTTCTCAGATTTCATTTTAGAATCACATTCCTTTTACTTTCATCTTTCATTAAAATAAAAAAATTGCTGGACACTCATCTGGTTCGCGAGTTATGAATATTTAAAGAGCAGCAGTATTTTTTAATTATTGTGTTTACAAAAAACTTTGTAGAGGAGAAAAGTGGAGAAAAGGTATTTTCATCGAAATCATTTTTTGACTAGCAAAAAATAAGTTGTATAGATTTAGAATCATTCAAAATGAATGTATATGCATTAGAGGAACATGAATAATCATAAACATAATCATATAATCAAAATCATAATACACTGAATGTCCCTAACAAGTCAGTGCGCAATATGTCATTCCGAGAATTTCATTCGAGGATCAGGGGTCGAAGGGGTACAGAGAGCGGCACTCTAGAGCCAGCA
>JAUMHM010000085.1:21509524-21519544 GCA_032362435.1 Melikaiella ostensackeni
ATCTCACAAATCAAAAATGGACTTTTTGACTACCCGCTTTTCCGGCTCATTAGAGACAGGTGCACAATACATGTACAGATAAATAAAGCGACTTTAAGTACATTTTATAAAAGAGTCTATTACTTCCATTTTCGGTAATATTTTTCTTGGCATATTAGGTCTCTTAATCACTTGCCTTTGCGAAATATTGACAGAGAAGTCTCTCCGTGGAAAATTTAGAGTTTATTTTATCGATCTCCTCGCAAAAAATTGCAATTCTCATACAATACCGGTTGAGAATAAACGTCAAAAAACATTCCAATATCTTCGTTTTCGTGTCATTTTTGCTCCTCTACTTATTCATGGAGTTATTTGATTCTTGATAATTTAATCGGGAATTAAAAGGTTATCACAGGAATATTTTTTCAGAAAATAAGACGAAAATTTTGGACTGGAAAAGACAGATAATATTAATTATAATGGACTCATGAATAGAAATTAAATATTAATTTGAATGCGCTATTATGGAAAATATTGAATATCATTAATATTATTGAGGTAGAATTCAATAATCAATTAATTTAGTACTAATTAGTAATTATAACGGCAAAATGGAAAACACTTAAAATTAAAATACTTTTAAAGTATCAAGATACGCTGACAAAGAAGATTCTAATATTCAATTAAGGTAGTTATAATTCTAAATCAGAATGTTAATTAACTGCAAATATATCATTGTATTGTGGCACAATAGGCTTTATAGCTTGAGCGCCAGGGGGCTTCCCGCCCGTCTATAAAACTAAAAATATATCACTCAATATTTTCGAAAAACTAGATCTACCATTGAATCAGGGTGTCTACCTGACCGGGAAATCGGGAAACCGGGAAATGACTGTGAATTTTGTTTACCGGGAAAAACTGGCACATGACCGGAAATTTGATTCAGTGACCGAGATTTTTTTCTCGAATGAAATAATATGCACATTAAAAGTAGTTTCATATATATTTTATTACTATAATTCTCTGTTGAAACAGGGAATTTTCTAAAGGAATTGTACTTCTAAGTTGGGACAGGGAATTTCAGTAAAGAATTATAAATCCGACTTTGAGAAAAAGAATTTTTTTTATAGATTTATAATTCTGAATTGGAACAGAAAATAAAAAAAGAAATATAGGAAAAATTCACGTAAAGAATTACAATTATCCAAACTTGAAACAAGAAATTTTGGGAAATGATTATAATTCAAAGTTGCGACATGGAATTTTAGTAAAGAAATATAATTTTGAGTCTAGGACAGCGAATTTCTGTCAAGAACTATAATTTTTAATTCGAGACATGGAATTTTAGTAAAGAAATATAATTTTGAGTCTAGGACAGAGAATTTCTGTCAAGAACTATAATTTTTAATTCGAGACATGGAATTTTAGTAAAGAATTTTCTAAAGTAATTATAATTCCGAATTGGGACAGGTGATTTCAGCAAAGAAATATAATTTTGACTTTGGGACAGAGAATTTCCGTGAAGAATTATTATTTTGACTTTGAGGGAAGGATTTTTTTGAAGATTTATAATTCTGAATTTGAACAGAGAATGAATGAAGAAGTGTGAAATGAATTCACGTGAAGCATTGCAATTATCGTGACTAGAAACAAGGAATTTTCGAAAAGAATTAAAATTCTAATTTGCGACATGGAATTTCAGTAATGAAATACAATTTTGAGTTTAGGATAGAGAATTTCCGTGAAGAATTATAATTTCGACTTCTTCTAAGGACAGAAAATTTCCGTGAAAAATTATAATTTTTACTTTGGGACAAGGAATTTTAGTAAATAATTTTCTACAAGAATTATCATTCCGAGTTGGGACAGGGGATTTCAGTAAATAATTATAATTTTAAGTTACAAAATAAAATTTCAGTAGAAAAATATAGTTTTGAGCTTAGGGCTGTGAATTTCTGTGAAGAATTGAAATATTTACTTTGGGACAGGGAACGTTAATAAAGAATTTTCTAAAAGAATTATAATCCCCAGTTGGGACAGGGGACTTCAGTAAAGAATTATAATTTTAAGTTGCGACATGGAATTTTAGTAAAGAAATATAACTTTAAGTTTAGGACAGAAAATTTCCGTGAAGGATTATAACTCTTACTTTGGAACAGGAAATTTTAGTAAAGGATTTTTTAGAAGAATTATAATTCAGAGTTGGGACAGGAGATTTCAGCGAAGAAATACTTAGGATAAAAAAATTTTGAAAAGAATTATGATTCCGAGTCGGGACAGGGGATTTTAGTGAAGAAGTATAATTTTAAGTTCAGGACAGGGAATGTTCGTGAATTATAATTCCAAGCTGCGACATGGAATGTCTGTTCAAGAAATGAAATTTTTAGTTAAGGACAGGGAATTTCCGTGAAGAATTATAATTTTCACTTTAGGACAGGGAATTTCAGCAAAAAATTCTCTAAAAGAATTATAATTCCGACTTGTAGCAGGAAATTTTAGTAGTGAATTCTAATTCTGAGTTGCGACATGGAGTTTCAGTAAAAAAATGCAATTTTCAGCTTAGGACAGGGAATTCCTGTGAAGAATTACAACTCTTACTCTGGGACAGGGAATTTTAATATAGGATTTTCTAAAAGAATTATAATTCCCAGTTGATACAGGGGATTTCAGTAATGGAATGCAATTTTTTAGTTTAGGACAGGAATTCCTGTGAAAAAGTATAATTTTTTTTGGAACAGGGAATTTTAATAAATAATTTCCTGAAAGAATTATAATTCCGAGTTGGGACAGGGGATTTCAGTAAAGAATTATAATTTTTACTTTGGGACAGGGAATTTTAGTAAAGAATTTTCTAAAAGAATTATAATTCCTAGTTGAGACACGGGATTTCAGTAGTGAATCATAATTCTAAGTTGCGACATGGAATTTTAGTAAATAATTTCCTGAAAGAATTATAATTCCGAGTTGGGACAGGGGATTTCAGTAAAGAATTATAATTTTAAGTTGCGACCTGGGATTTCAGTAAGGAAATATAATTTTAATTTTACGACAGGAAATTTCCGTGAAGAATTATAAATTTACTTTGGGACAGGGTATTTTAGTGAAAAATTTTCTAAAAGAATTATTATTCCTAGTTGAGACACGGGATTTCAGGAATGATACTATAATTCTCAGTTGCGACGCGGACTTTCAGCAACGAAATGCAATTTTTAGTTAAGGACAGGGAATTCTCGTGAAACATTACAATTTTTACTCTGAGGCAGAGAATTTTAGTAGAGAATTTTCTGAAAGAATTATAATTTCTAGTTGGGCCAGGGGATTTCAGTAATGAAATGCAATTTTGAGTTCAGGACAGGGAATTTCCATGAAAAATTATTATTTTTACTTTGGGGCAGGAAATTTTAGTGAAGAATTTTCCAAATTCATATTTGGGACACGGAATCTCAGTAATGAACTATAATTTTACGTTGCGACATGGAATTTCAGTAAAGAAATGCAATTTTCAGCTTAGGACAGGAATTCCCGTGAAGAATTACAACTCTTTCTCTGGGACAGGGGATTTTAGTAAAGGATTTTCTAAAAGAATTATAATTTCTAGTTGGGACAGGGGATTTCAGTAACGAAATGCAATTTTCAGATTCTGACAGAGAATTTTCGTGAAGAGTTATAATTTTTACTTTGGGACAGGGAATTTCAGTAATGAATTATAATTCTAAGTTTCAACATGGAATTTCAGTAAAGAAATGCAGTTTTTTAGTTCAGAGCAGGAAATTCCCGTGAAAAATTATCATTTTCACTTTGGACAGGAAATCTTAATAAAGAATTTTCTAAAAGAATTATAATTTTAAGTCGCGACATGGAATTTAGTGAAGAAATATAATTTTGAGTTCAGGTCAGGGAATTTTCGTGAATAATTATAATTTTTGCTTTGGGACAGGGAGGTTTAATAAAGAATTTTCTCAAAGAATTATAATTCCGAGTTGGAACAGTGAATTTCAGTAAAGAATTATAATTATAAGTTGCAACATGGAATTTCAGTCAAGAAATACAATTTGAAGTTTGAGACTGGGGATTTCTGTCAACAGTTATAATTTTTTAACAAAATTCTCTGTTCCAAATCTGAATTGTAATTCTTTTCCGAAATTCGCTGTTCCAAATCAGGAACCTCTAAAAACTTTTGAAATGTTTGGAAATCTCTTGAAAAACCGAGAAATTACAGTAAATTCTAGGTCATCTGTTGGGTAGACACCCTGTTAATTGATTATTATAATATACACTGTTATGGCAAATTTTAGAAGAGATCGAATTTTTTGTTCTTGTAAATTTTGACAAATCTTCATCATTTAGACCATATTATTTATTATATTGCATTTTTATGTACTCTTTGTGGAGCTACAACTTCTCATTAACGATAATTGGTCCCTAAGGAGAAAGAGGAGCTTTACGTCCTCCTACACTCTTCTTTTTTCATAAATGTTCAGCAAAAGTCTCAGAATAAGACTCTACCTTTTTTCCTACTTTTATTATTATTGCAGAAGTTAGTGTTTTATTATTAAATTTAATCAATGTAAGCAAAAATGTGTGGATGCTCCAGAAATATTTTACCGGTAGAATTAAAAGTGTACACAAATTGCAAGTATTCTGACATGATTTAAGAAGGAAAATGTGCAACTTCTATATCACAATAATATCTAGAAGAAAGTTGTAAGTCCGCTTTTATAAAATACAAAAAAGAGTTCAGAAGAGTACTTGTTTCGTAAGAATTCCATAATACAACATATATTGTGCTTCGAATTGCAAGTTTATGTTAAATTTCCAAAAAACAACATCACATTTCTCATTGTACCAACAGCAAATTTTTCAGACATAACCTATACTAATTTCAATACGATTAAACACGAGATACTTTTTTACTACCAGAAAGTCATAATTATGCACTGAAACATTTCCACAATAGCTTTTTACTTCTATAAATGCAATTGAATATGATTATTGAAGTTTTGATTGACACGTCAAAATCATGGTTAAGTTTGACAACTGAACGGAAGTTGAAAGCAAATAGGCTGGACACCCAAAACTCAGAGCAGATGTCGCTACTCCTTTTAGCTCCTTAGGGCGCATGTTTCTTTAATTTTGTTTTGTTCATGATGATCAGGTTGATCAGCTATTGGATAAACTTGGTGTGTGCGTGAAAAAACCTCCAATGCGCATGCCCGAGATTTCAAGAAATAGCTGTTTGCCATGAATAATAGAAAATGCTAGAAAAGGTGCGCCCTAAGGAGTCAAAAAGAGTGGCGACATCTGACCCGAGTTTTGAGTGTCCAGGCCTAATTTTACTTTATTCTCTGTGTGTTGTCATTTTGGTACCCCTATTGGCATTCAAAATATTCAATGAGTTGGTTTCCCACCAAATTGGCGTCCTTTCTGAATGAATATCTCAAATTTTCGAATAAAAATCTCCAATTTATATGATTCTGCTAGGTTAGGTCCTTAAGTCACAATGTTTATTTAAAAGCTTATATTTTCTACACATTGTGGTAAAAGATTCTTATATTCTGCAAAATCAAAATAGGGAATGTTTAGACTTAGTTACTACATTGCCATGCTTGAACTAAGGAGAAGGTGTCACATTTTCTGATTTATTTATAGTAAAACTGAAATTTGAAAATAAGTGTTTGTCGTAGAGTGTTTTCGATGGACAAGATTCCCTCAAATTCTATAAAAATAAATTCTATCTTGTAGCTAGCAAATATGTCAAGTATATAACAACTACAGAATAAAAAATCGTTCGTTGTTTCACATTACGTTGGAGAATTGCAGATTAAAATTTTTTTGAAAAGTTGAAAATTTCAATAATCAGTAGACTGGACTATAAACCGTAGATTTTTTCTAAACAGAAAACAATTATTTCAAAAGACTTGACTGCGAAATTCAATCGTCCATTGGAAACATATGGGAAACGAAAAGGGTAATAGAAAAAGAGAAGAGTAGATTGATTTAAAACCAATCTATTCAGATTATTCCATTTTTTAAAATAGAAAGAGGTAATAAGCAAAAATGATGACACATTTTTGAAAATTGCTAACTTTCTTAAATTCGTATACTGTATTTAAATAAAAGTAGATATCTTTTGGTAAATTGAGTTAATCATTAATACCTCAATTTAAATAAATTTTGATGGTATTCATAGGCAACCGTGTAGACTGCAATAAATATTTACTTAATGTCTCTCTTTAGAAATTTCTTAAAGATCGAAATGAAATCCACTTCCTTATGAAAATTTTGTGTGTGGTGAATTGTTACAAAACATTGGACTACAATCTCTGGATTTTCTATACAGGAAGTTAATTTTTTATCTGATCTGTTTGTTCAATTTTGCTATTATAGATTTCAATAAAAATGATAAAAATTGTGGTAATGGGGTGGATACTATTGGAGAACCAGAATAAAATATTAAGGAATTTTATTCAATCAGTAAAAAACTGAGATTGGCTGCATTACAGAAAGAATTCTCGATAAAGTGCAAGATTCATGGAGGTTTACCAGGAAAAGATATTTGACATTAACAAGAAAATTTGCTTTGATTTTAACAACAAAAGAAAAAGAAAGAAATCGTGAATGAGATCACTAATAAATTTAGGAAATCTATCTTGAATTCGGTTATGAAAGATTGCCATGCACAAATGCATAATCTAAATGAGAGCATTAAGAAATCTCTAGATAAATTAAATAAACAGGTATCGTTTTACATCATCAAAGAATGCCTTGTAAGAGATAATGAATTAGATAAAAAAGCCTTTGAAAATAATGAAAAACTTAAAAGAAAATTTGAAAACACTCTTAATATGCAAGGTGATATACGAAAATTGACTCTGAATATTCACTTGACTCTTTTTTAAGACCATTCTGACTCATGGTTTTTAAATGTTTCAAACGTAGAGATTCCACAAAAGGTAATCAATATTTTAAGGTTGTGTGACGGCTTCAGTAACAAATATGGGGGAAAAATGTATTCATTACCTTGAAATCATTAAAGACATTAAAGCTAATATTTCAAAATTACCAGATAACAGAGTAGAAGAATTTAGAGCGAAATTTATAGGTTGGTCAAACGATTTTTTGAATAATTGGGCTCCACAAAGCTTATCAGAAAAAGAATTAAAAGAGAGATTTTTTGAAACCAAATTTTTTTAAAGATGTCATCCTGAACTACTGATAACTAAAGCTGATAAAAGGAGTATTACGATTGCGACATTAGTAAATGTTTATAATCAAACAATGATGCATATTTTGAATGCTAAAGATAGTTTTACAATTATTCCAAATGATCCCACAAGAATGCTTCAAAAGAGTACATTCAAAATTCTAGAGAGACTAAGGATTCGAAAATGGAAAATAATATTGAAAGGTGCGATATTGATACAATTCATACTAATCTATCTTTGGCCTATGGCCTGGTTAAAGCTCGTAAAGTAGATTTGCTTTTGTGACCAGTTATTTCGACAATAGGTTCACCCGCGAGAAAATTAGAAGAACTCCAAAGCAAAATTATCAAAGAATCGGTAACCCTTTTGGAAAGATCCATAAAAAATAGTACTGCGTTTCTGAAATCAACTGAGAACGTTAAAATATCAAAAATTACATTTTCGTTTTTTTGACGTAATAGCCATGTTCCCTAACATTCCATATGAAAGAGTTGAACTTGCCTTAGAAAAAATATGGGATAGAACTAATCTTCATGCTAACATTTCGAAAAACAATTTCTTGATGCTATCGAATATGTTTTCAATTCTGTTCATTTCAAATTCAGTGGTACTTTTTATAAATAAAAATATGCAACTCCGACAGGCTCAGTCTTGTTCCCAATTCTTGCTGAAATTGTGATGGAAGATCTGGAAAATGAAGTTTCTGATCAAACTAATTTTGAGTTGGACTTTTATGCAAGATATGTTGATGATTATGTACTTTTTTACATGCACAAAATGTGGATACCCTACTTAATGTTTTTAATAGTATACATCCCAGATTACAGTTAACTGTTGAAATTGAAAGGGAAGGTATAGATTGAATTTTCTTGCTTTGACTCTAATAAAAACTGATGAAAATTATATTATCACTGATTGGCATAGAAAAACAATTTGTTCGGGAGGAACGCCAAATTTTAATTGTAGTCATTCCATTAAATACAAAATAGGAGTTGTAAAAAATTTGATTGATAGACCTCTTAAATTACCTCACCCTACATTCCATGAAAAGAATATTGAATTATGCAAACAGATTCTTTTTCTCAACCATTATCTGATTACATTCACTGAAAAACATATGCACAGCGGAATCGTTTAAATGAAGAGTAACAGCAATAATCAGAACAAAACCAATATACAGTATTGCAATAGATTCAATACGGTTGTCTTACCTTATCTCGGAAAAATCTCATGTATCTTGAAATCAATTTGAGGAAAATTGGGCTTACATACGATATATATGTAGAGTTCCTTTCGAAAGCAATATGATTGTAGAATTTTATAAAGACAAATATGAGAAATTTGAAAAACAGTGTTTGATTTACAAACTTAAATGTAGGCAGTGTGATGCGGTTTATAGAGGGCAAACAAGAAGGTCACTTAGAACAAGAAAAAAGTAACATAAAAATAATTTTCATAGAAGTGCTAGATATTATTCGGACTCTGCAGAACATAGACTCACACATGGTCACGTCCTTAATTGGGATGATGTTAAAATTTTGTATCATAAGAGAAATAAAAAAAAAGAGTTCATGGAAATGCTACTTATAAAGAGAGAAGGTAACAAAACTATTAATCGTGATGCAACGAAATTTGGGATGGAGTCATTAATTAAATACACTGACTGTAGTTCAGGTCAGAATTTTGTCTACCTGCCATTCAATTTTCAATTAAAGAATGAAATAATTGACTTTAGTTTTCATTCAGAATGATTTCTCATGTGAAAATCATTCTCAATCAAGGAATGAAATATGTATCGAAATAACAATTGCTACTAATTACCTCTGTTTTATTCTCAGGTTATAATGATTTTCTAATCTGATAATATTTTCATTATTTATACCTGTTGTTTTCTTATAAATTACCTCTGATGAGGAAGTCTTAATTAGCTTCGAAACATGTTGGTCCCAAGCAGTATAAGAAGAGACAGAGGAAAAAAAAGTGAGAGGTTGGTTTGGTTGACTCCTTCTGTTTCTCACTCTTTTTCCTTTTTGCTGTACATTTATTGTAAATTTGTTTCTAATGAGTTGCAAAATGGGTAGTTTCGAAGACTATTTTCGATTTGTGAATATCTTGAGTGTTCTTTTTTAGTACACAAAAAATTTCCATAAGAAAGTAGATTTCATTTCGATTTTAAAAAATATTAGAGGAAGGAGAAGAGGTTACGATCACGATGGCTATTTGACATCAGCGAGTAGGTAGTCCTTCAGAAATCCGGTCGAACGTGATCTGGAATGACCACAAAACAAGTGACCATGCGACAAGTCAGTCAACTTCTTTCTTGTGCGAGTCGTTGCAGGAACACTCTGTATTGTGCACGACTATCAGTGGATCAAAACCCAATCCTGTAATCCTATACGCGATTTCTTAAGTTACAGGGATTGGCTTTCAGAGAGCCGTGTTCAATTCTCGGAAGTTGAAAATCAGTGGATAACAGTGAGGAAAATGTTTGGTCAGAACAACATAACGATTTGGTTTCTGTAGAAGGCAATACAAAATTTTTGCTCTCCATAGCAATCAAATAAAAATTTTCATCAGTGAATGATTTCAAGGAACATTGCTCTGAAAAGTAATTTTCCTCTCCTCTCGAGTCTTTTATCAGACTTGTGTTTAGTAGAAGGAAATTCTAAGAAGATGTTTATAAAAATACTATTTTGAAAAATAAGCGTTTCGTCCTAGGCTGACTCACCGGACTCATCAGTAAGGCAATGTGAATCAGTCCTTGCCCTAGACACTTGAATTAATTCTTAATCAATTTATAATTTTTATAATTGTATTTCGGTTACGGATAGGTACC
>JAUMHM010000085.1:21527795-21554004 GCA_032362435.1 Melikaiella ostensackeni
GAACAGGCCTTTCTTAGCACTAAAGTACCTGAAAAATCCAACTTGAATTTTTTTCCTTATTTTAGGGAGGATTTGTTCAGGAAAAAAGTACCGGAAAAGTCCCACATAATTTTTCTTCGAACAAGACTTTTTCAGAACTGAAGTACCGCAAAAATCCCTTTAATTTTTTGTTGAGTAAGACTTTCTTAGGACAAGAGTACTGAAAAAGTTCCAATTAATTTTTTTGGAGCAGGGCTTTCTTAGGACGGAAGTACCGGAAAAGTTCAACTCAATTTTTTTTTAGCAGGATTTTTTGTGGACAAAAGTACCGAATAAGTCCCACTTAATTTTTTTGTTTTGTTTTAATCAGGACTTTTTTAGAACTAGAGTACCGTAGAGTCCCATTCAAATTTTTGTGTTGAGCAGGACTTTCATAGCACTAAATTACCTGAAAAGTACAACTTAATTTTTGTTTCTTGTCCCAAGGAGGATTTGTTTAGAACAGTAGTACCGGAAAACTCCAACTTAATTTTTTGTTTTAAGGAGGACTTTTTCATGACAAAAGTACCAGCAAAGTCCTATTAATTTTTTGGTTTTGTTTTGAGCAGGACATTTTTAGGACTAAAGTACCGTAAAATTCCCACTGATTTCTTTTTTAATTTTACAAGGTCTGAATAATTTATAGGAAAAAAGTACTAGAAAAGTTAATTTTATCTTTGTCGAAATTTGTACAAGTGCTGATGGGATTTATGCCCAAAAACCTACTGCTCAAATGGGACTAGATTACAAAAAAATTTCTAAATATGTCCCGCTTTACTAGAATTTCATAGGTCAAAAGTACAGGAAAAGTCTCACTCAATTTCTTTTTTTTGAGCAGGACTTTTTTAGGACTAAAGTTCCGGAAAAGTCCCACTTGAATTTTGCTTTATTTTGAGGAGGAATTTTTTAAAATAAAAGTACTGGAAGAGTCTCAATTTTTTTTTAGCAACAATTTTTTTAGGGCTAATGTTCCGCAAAAGTCCCACTTAAATTTTGGTTTGTTTCGAGGAGGAATTCTTTAGGTCTAAAGTACCGAAAAAGTCTCACCTAATATATATATTTTTTTTGAGCAGGACTTTTTAGGACAAAAGTTCCGGAAAAGTCCCACTCAAATTTTGTTTTGTTTTGAGAAAGAATTTTTTAGATTAAACTGCTGGAAGAGTCCTACTTACTTTTTTTTATGAGCAAAAAGTTATTCAGGACTAAAGTTCCGCCGAAGTCCCATTCAAATTTTGTTTTGTTTTGAGAAGAAATTTTTTGGGACTAAAGTACCGGAAAAGTCTTACTTAATTTCTTGTTTTTGAGTAGGACTTTTTTAGGACTAAAGTTCCGGAAAAGTCCCACTTAAATTTTGTTTGGTTTTGAGGAAGAATATTTGAGGACTAAAGTACCCGAAAAGTCTCACTTAATTTATTTTTTTTGAGTAGGACTTTTTTAGGACTAAAGTTCCGGAAAAGTCTCCCTTGAATTTCGTTTTTTTTGAGGAGGAATTTTTCAAAATTAAAGTACTGGAAGTGTCTCGCTTAATTTTTTTTAGCAGAAATTTTTTAGGATTGAAGTTCCGATTAAGTCCTACTTAAATTTCGTTTTATTTTGAGGAGGAATTTTTTAGGGCCAAAGTACCGGAAAAGTCCCACTTAATTTTTTTTTCGAACAGGACTTTCTTAGGACTGAAATTCCGGAAAAGTCCCACTTAAATTTAGTTTTGTTTTGAGAAGGAATTTTCTAAGGTTAAACTACTGGAAGAATTTCACTTACTTTCTTTTTTTTTGAGCAGAAATTTTTCAGGACTAAAGTTCCGCCAAAGCCCCACTCCAATTTTGTTTCGTTTTGAGAAGCATTTTTTTAGGACCAAAGTACTGGAAAAGTCTCACTTAATTTCTTGTTTTTGAGCAGGACTTTCTTAGGAATACAGTTCCGGTAACGTCCCACTTAAATTTTGTTTGGTTTTGAGGAGTAATGTTTTAGGACTACAAAAGTTCATAATATTTTTGTCGAATTTGGTACAAGTGTTGATAGGATTTATGTCCAAAAAAGTACTGCTCAAATAGGAATAAAGTAACAAAAAAGTGCAAAATATGTCCCGTTGTGCTTGTACAAACTTCGAAAAAAATAGAATGATACTTTTCCAGTACTTTTGTCTCATAAATTATTGAGAACTTGAAAAATTTTCAATAAAAAAAATTAAGTGTAACTTCATCGGGACCTTAGTCCTAAAAAAGTCCTAGAGAAATAGGGTAATTATGAAATTAGGTAGTTTGGTCCTATTGGGTACTTCAGTCCTATTTCACCAGTACTTTTTTGGGACATGAATTCCATCAGCACTCGTACAAATTTTGATAAAAATAAAGTCGTATTTTTCTAGTACTTCTGACCTCAAAACAGAAAAAAATGAGTGGGATTTTTCCGGTACTTTATTCCTGAAAAAGTTCTGCTTAAATAAAGTTATGTGAGACTTTTCCGATACTTTCGTTTTAGAGAAGTCTTGCTTGAAAAAAAATTAGGTGGGACTTTTCCGATACTTTTGTCTTAGACAAATACTCCTCAAAAAAATTTTAATTGAACTTTTCTGGTACCTTAGCCCTAAAAATGTTTTGGTAAAACGGGACATATTCAGAATATTTTTGGTACTTTAGTTCTATTTGAGCAGTTTCCTTTTAGGGCATAAATCCCATTAGCATATGTACAAATTTCGAAAAAAATAGAATGGATCTTTTCATCTAATTTTGTCCCATAAATTATTTAGGACTTGTAAAATTTCAGAAAAAAAATCAAGTGAAACTTTTCCGAGACTTTGGTGTTAAAAAAGATTTGTTTGAAAAAAAAAAATGTAGTTTTAGGCAGTATAAGTGGTTGTGAAAGAATGTAAAGGAAACGATGGCCCTCAAACCCGTTAAAGGGAGAGAATCAATTACATACAATAATTATTATCAGTTTAAAAGTGAAAAGAACTTTATATAAGGTAGCAATGAAAATAAAAAGGATAAAAAACATGTTTTATAATTTTTGAACACCGCCAAAGAATATTTACTTTCTTCAGTGGAAATATGAAATTTTGTATAAATTGTAGTAAATTGTGCCATAAAAGATCCTAATCCAAAATACAGCGTTTGCAACAACGTTTTGTCATAACTTGAACTTCCATAAAGGTGCGTTTTATGAATCGTTGATCTGCATGCCATTTTATGTACTAGATAACTAGAAGTACCACTTATTCTCCACTGAAACCGGAAATTCCTCTTTCTACTCTGCAAATATCTGCAAGAAGCAGGGACTTTTTATGAGAAATAAAAGTGAGTAGATTATTATATGCAATAAAAATGACGTATTTTTTGCACCATCAGAGTAGAAAGAACAATTGATAGTACTCTAATAGAGATCCATAGCTTTGTAGTAAAAATGAGCCGCTTTACATCCGATATTACTACTACTTCTTTAATAGCATGAACCGCCCTTGTGCTATCACCTAAATACCGCCAAGTCGATAAAAATATACTGCCAAAGTAATTCTCTCACCAGAATTACATTCCAGTAGCTATAAAATTCGAGACGTTATTTTTATGGCCTGCCAAGTGTCTATAAGATCTGCATTTAAATACAAAACGTACTAGAAAACCGTTTTTTTGGATGCAAATATAGTGTTATATGCAAATCTTTCAACAAAATTAGGGAGCTTTTTCTATTTTAAGTTTTTGATGTCTTACAAACTTCAAGGTTTAAATTTAATAAGCAGAAATTATTTAATAGGAATGAACTCTTTATCATTCCTCTCACCCACTGATCATGGAGTTCAACTTCTCTCAAATTTAATAAATTTGCGATAGGAGAAGGGAAAAATGATCACTAGTTTATTCCTATAGAAAAATCCTAATTATTGAAATTAGTTAAGGACAGGGGAAGTTTTATTATAAAAATATCTCGGTCCAGCAGATGTGATAAATATTCTTTACTGGTAAACATTGTTTTGTACTAGTGCCCCCTCAGTGTCCGACTATACTGTGACCTGTACTACTTTCCCGTGACTGACTATACGTTCACCTGTACTACTTATCCTCCAACTGGCTGATTATACGTCTAACTATACTACTAGACCTACCCATTGAGAAACATGCCTAAAAATGTCTGACTATACATTATCCTGTACTACTGGCCCCTAACTGCATCGACTTATACTACTGACTCTCCCAAGACTGACTATGCACCGACCTATGCTACTGAGCCCTACCACCACCACAGTCCCCAAAGGTCTGACTATACTCAGGCCTATACTACTGTCCTCACCCCTTTATCATTCTCATTATTAAATCCTCAATTGACTAAATATTCAGGGTGAAGTCAGTAGTACAGACGGTAGTAAACTCAGACATTTGGTGGCTGGGGGAAATGTGCACTGAAAAAAAGGTTTGGTTGACCGAACAAAAGTTTAGTTGCCCCAACCAAATTTTTGTTGACTCATTTGGTTGATACAATCAAAAAATTTGGTACGGCAACAAAATGTTTTGTAGGTTGGAGAAATTTATTTGGTTGATCGAACAAAATATTCGTAAGCTTAACAAAATTACTTTTCAGACTTAACCAACATTTTTTAGACTTGACATAATAATTTCACAAGGCTGGTAAATTTCTTTATTCACAAAGAAAAGGGAATTTTTAAGTTAGCAATAGGTGATTTGACAACTAGGAAATTTATTCGTTTAAAAGAAATGGACTTCTGAATTTCGAAATAAATAATTTCGCAAAGTTAGTGAATTAATTAATTAATTAATTAATTCGTAAAGAAAAAAGACTGGTGTTTTCATAAATAAATAATATGACAGGGCTGGTAAACTCATTTCTTTATAAGGGAAGTGAATTGTGAAGTTATCAATAAATAATTTGACAACTTAGGGAATTCATTTGTTTATAAGAAATGGACTTGTGGAATTTCGAAATAAATAATTCTGCAAAGTTGATAGATTTATTTATTTATCTATTCATAAAAAATAAATACTTGTGTATTTATAAATAAATAATTTCACAAAGTTGATAAAATTATTCATTTATAAGGGAAATTGAATTGTGAAGTTGGCAATAAATAATCTGCCAATTTAGAGAATTTATTTGCTTATAACAAATGGACTTGTGAATTTGAAGATAAATAGTTTCGCAAATTTGGTAAATTTAATTATTTATGAAGAAAAGTGACTTGTGAAGTTAGAAATTAATAAATGTCTGACTTTAGTAAATTCATGCATTTACAAATGACTTGTGAACTTAGTAAATAACTCTATAAATAGTATTTTATTTTTGTATTTCTCCAAAAAAGAATTTCAGGAAGCATGTTTATAACGAAAATTGTTAGTTTTTATTGATATATTCCGATACTTAGTTTTGAGGAAAAAGATAAATTACCGACCGAGATTCTCTGGGTAACCTGCGATTTTATTATTTTAGTACAAACAGTGTCCGCTATCGCCTCGTGAACGTGTTGCTAGATCGGTTTCGCTTGCTCCTTCATCTGTCATCTTCCGTCGCGTATTTCTCAAAAAATTTGGAAAAATTTTTGTATTTTTGTAACGCATCGAATCGTGAAATTCGCTTCATAATTGTGAAGTTTGCTTTGTCGAAGGAAGCTATACAGAGCATTTTTTTATTAAGTGTCGGTCTTGTGTCTGTAAAATATGACTGAAGTCAAGTGTGTTCGACACTCATCATCTCTTCCTCGGGATTTGTCTGCTCTGTGTGGATTTCAACGTTTCAGAAAATGAATATTTTTTATCGAAATATTCATTTTCTCATAAAAAATGCAATGTATCTTACGTTATATGGATTCCAGGATTTCATCAGACCCCGAATACTTGGTGAGTTTCGTCTATTTATCCAACAATCTACTGCCGAAAATAAATATGGGGTCGCGGCCGTGTTCATAATTAGGGATAACGAAAAAAATTTCTATGTCCTCTTTATTCAACGTCCTCAACGCCACAATTTGTTTTTTGCTTCTCCCGCAAAATTTAATTTTTGCGGCTTACGATCTTATGAAACTGGATGGACGATATGAATATTCCTGTATACGAAAACTAAAAGTTCTGAAGCCAAATCTTGATCTTGAAGCATCTTCGCGAATGAATCCAAGCTACCACAATAAAAGGATTTTATCTCGTAGCGAACTCACTTGAATTTGAATGTAATAAACAAAAATAAAGTCATTTGTTTAGACATTCAAGTTTTTGTAGGTTTCGATGCTTCAAATACTAATAAAACCCACAAAAGATAGGATTTCATCACTTATTTTGGAACATGTCTACTAGGCATCTTAGTCCCCATTCTTAAAAAATCTGTTGTCTCAACATCGGCCATTCTGGTTTCTTGAGCAAATCAAACCTGATTAATATATTAATTGGCACTATTTTGTCATACTGACAAATCAAACTGGACATTCAAACTGAAGAGACGAGATTTTCGCTCAACTCGCCGCCGTATTAAACATGTGATCGTGGACTGTGGAGTTGTGGTGGCGCTGTTCGTCATGAGTCGAAAGAAGGTGCATGCGGACCACGTGTTTGGTTGGCTCAACAAGATTCTTTGGTATAGTTAACAAACAGTGCTTAACCAAATTTTTTGTTTGAGCCGAATCAATTTTTTGTTTAGTACAACTACTTTTTTGGCAATGGCAACCAAACTTTTGTAAATCGAACAAAAACTTCTCAAAAAAATTATTTCGTTGCCGTCACATTATTTCATATCTCAGAACAACGAAGTCAGGTCTTGTGACTTTTCAAGGATCTCTGCATAATTGAGACCATAAATATGGGATTCATACCGCAGATGAATTTTAATAGAGAATATTGGATTTTAGCTATAAATGGCCCTGAGGAACATTTAAGACGTGTCAGCATATTAATCGCAGAAGCATACACGTATGTTATTTTATGTTGATATATGTATATAGAATATGTAAATATTGTATATTCACCTTTGTGAAGTTTCTTCAAGAGTGTCGACATTTTTCTTTTGCTCATTTCCTCTCGTGAGACGCACTTGTGAAGTAAGAGATGAGCCAACAAGTGTTGCATTAAGTTTCATTTTTCTGTAGTCGACGCCGACATTGGCGCCTTGAGTGAATGTGTTCGTGCGGAAGCATATATGTATTGTATACAGAATATGGACAAGTACCTGTGCAACACACTCGTGGAGGAAGAAGGCGACTACAAGCAGCTGGGATTACGTGTGGATGATTTCATTCGAGTTACGTGAGTTTGCATACTCTCAAGGCTGGCTGTGCTCCAGGGCGCTATTTTGTTGGAAGGTATCGACCACCCTCTAACCTCAACCCCGTCGCCCGTCTCGTCACAGCCTAGCCGCCGGCCCCTCACCCGCCTGTCGCATAAAAGTAATTGCAACTCGATGCAAGCGTAGCACACGATACTCTCAAAGCTCTGGATTTTGTTTCAAAAAGAGGCCCCGGCCTGGCCTCGGGCAGATGAGAGGATTTCGTTTCTCACCTTCATATATCACAATTCACAGTTAACAATTTCGTTACTGATTCAACATATTTTTTTAGCAAGTACAATCAAAGTATTGGACTTTTCGAAATTACACTCTCGAAACTAACAAAAAATATTTGTTCTCAGCTTCAATTTTTCTTGAGACATGTTCCAGTTATTAATAAAAATAATTTTGCATTGTGAGCATTGTTATATTGTGTTTTTGAACTTTTTTCTGTGTGAACTCGGTTTTTCATCATCAGCCATGGACACGTCAAGTGCCTGATGAATTAAAGATGTTATGAATTTAATACGATGTTTGAAATCTTTTGCAACAATGTTGTAGCAGGCACAAAATAAGGTATATGGTGTAGTTTGGAGCTCGTCGTTTACTGTTGCTGTCCTTACGCAGCGGTCGAGAGCGTCGGAGGAGATATAGTATTAATCGTCTCCGGATGCTTTTTCAGAGCTATTATCTGCTACTCTATAAAGTTTTAGTCGCCTACTTCCTGATAGTAAAAGTTTCTCACAACGCGACAGGTGTTTAATAAAGCCGCCCTTCGAGCTACTGCCAGTACCGTACGGACTCCTAGAAGTTCAAAATGTTCAGTGCATCTTGCGTGCACATTGCTTGTGGCCGAAATTACAATAGGCTGAGTAGATGCATAATTTACATTTCTTTGCCAGCAATTTGCCAGCAAGTTCCGGTTAAGTGGACAAGTAATGTCGATGATATAGACTATTCCAACTTTTTTCTCACGCATCATGATGTCGGGTCGATTGGCTCGGATATAATGATCCGTCTGGGTAGTAACATCCCAGCATAAGTTGTAGTCTTTGTTTTCTAAGACGGCTACTGGAATGTATCTACGGAAAGGCATCCATTTTGTTAAGAGTCCTAGATTTAGGTCAAGCTGTTTATGTTTGATACCCGCTACATCATTATGTCTGTGCATGTACTCTCTCTGCGCCATTACGTGACAACCGTCAATAATATGCTCGATGGATTTGTTGGTATCTCCACACAATCGGCACCTGTCAACGACGTCGTGATGTAACACGTGCTTACAGTAGTTACTGGTGCTGACAACCCTGTCCTGAATCGCTATCATGAATCCCTCCGCCCTCGGAAACAGGACGCCCTTTTTCAGCCAAATATTGGATGCCTCTCTATCCATTTCATGTCGATCTATCGTTTTGGGGTGTTCGCTATGGATAGCTTTTTGTCTCCATTGCGTTTCTCATTCCTCTATGGCTTCTGTTCTGAAATTCAAGGCTTCCTCTAAGGACACGTTTAAAGACGTGTAATGGAGATCTGCTTCACATATACGTAGTTGCTTGACATCTACAACGTCTATACCCTGTGGTGCAATCGTTGCTTGATCATCTCAAAGCGGATGGTTCTATTTATCTTGTACAGAAAAAACTGAGGGTGATTCTTGTTGTAGGCAATATTGTATTTTTACCTACTCTTATGGATAAAACACAAATATTACCGTCGGTAGGAAGTGAACTGTCTTTTGTTCTCATAAAAGTCATTACGTCCGGCTTGAAAATTGGAAGCAATCAGTTTTGATCGCTGAATTGAAGTTAGCTGGCTGTCAGTGAAACACCCCAATCGGATAAGTGCGACTTCATAAAGACGGTCGTGCCGAATTATGAGAGCTGTCAAAATTTACTTACATACATGGGTAAAAGAAGAAAATACCGAGGTGTCAGGGTAATGATTACCCACATGGGGTACATTTTATTGCAGGTAATCTTTACTCAAAAATCAGGGTAAATATTACTCTTAGTTTATTACTGTGTTTCGAAGTGTGTTCGATCATCTAATGAGTGAGGATAGGGATAGTTGATAGCCCTGATCTTGTTGACCAAGTTGAGAGAATTCTTCAGAACCGATCAGAGTCTTGTCGTGGGGGCAGTCATTAGGCTTTTTCTTAACTATCGTATGCTGAATACCCTTAGACTTAAGAATACCCAGACATTTTTATGACTCACCCTCAACCATTTCCTTAATATGATCATCATTCTCGTTCTCCAATTCTGTGGTCCTTAATCCTCCTCTATAAATGCTAGTCCGAACTAGTCTATCTAACCTATTTAGTCTAACTAGTCTTATCTAGTCCGAACTCCAAACGTATGTCCGTAGAAAATTGATTTGTGATTTGGATCACTTGCTGCAGTTTCTGGTTTGAACAAAGTGTATAACTTCAGGTCATCCATGTACAGAAGATGTATCAGTTAATGACCATCCTCATTATCATGCACTTTAAACTAAGGAGACATGCTTTTTTTGCACAATGCAAAATTATCTAGTTATCCTTGGTTGCCTATGATCAAAATACTTGATTCTTGTTCCCCAAAGCATGATCGCATGACGTAAGAAGTCGATGATACGTGGGCAGATCTTATAAACTTTCAAAACTTCAAGCATATAGTCATGTGGTACCGAAGGGAACACGAGCATGTATTCAATATGAGCCATGTGCAAGTGTTTTTGATGTTTTCTAGCTTGGGTCATGGCCACAGAGTTAATGGTGACTAGATCTTTACTGCTCCGCGAGTTTTTGCAACATCCTTTTTATTCTTCTGTTATGATCTTATTCTCGTCGCAATGAGATTATTCACTCATCTGCAATTACGGCTGTAAGGCACTTATAAATCGTTGAGAGACAGGCTATTCGTCGAAATTCAGATGAATTTCGAGCCTCTGGTTTTTTAGGCAACATATACGTGGTACCTTTGAGCATCAAGCCTGGCATCAGATCTGGATGTTCGATGATCTTTTGGAAACACCTTGCGATATTATTATGCCACTGAGCCAAATCCCTTTCAGGGTAAGTATTACTCTTTTGATTCTGGTCTCGTCGTACTACCGGAGATCAAGGAATTTATATGGTAAGGGTAAGTAAGGGATGTTTTAGGAGGAGGAATATATTTTAGATCAATCCAGAAGTTGTGTGTGGCTTATTCAAACAATACACTCGTGCCACAACAACGCTCCGACACGGGTCGCTTAAGTTAAGAAAGGCGACACACTTCACAAAAGAAACTCTTAAGCTGATTCAAGAAATTTCTCAAAACATCATGCGTACATCTAAAATTCTGATTTTTGGAAAATACATCTTTTCGAAAATTTTAATTTTTTTAAACCTCTAAATATTACTTTTTTCGTGAATAACTCAGTTCTGTAGGTCCAGCTTGAGTTTAAACCTATTCGCTAAGATATATGGAATTGTTTAAGGCTTCTCATTCGATTACTGGAGTTAAGCAGCACTTGACTCGGTTTCACTCGGATGGGGGCCCTCGTACTAGATGGGTGTATTTAGCAGCTCTTATAAAGCTTGTGCCTTCACCTTCGATTTAATAATAATAAATAGTTATCCCTCTTCTTCATTGGTGGTAACAATTAGTTCAACTTTGTAAAATATTTTTTTTGCACAACACTTTCCTCTTTATTCAGATTAATTGAGAAATCACTGTATTTTATTGAGACCTATACATTTTGTGTGGATTTTTCTTCACAAAAAACAATATTTCTTGTGATGAAATATAGGAATTACGGAGGAGGGTGTCTCTTCAAAAATCCAGTATGATTCAAAATATGAAATACACAAAAAAGCTTTCCAGTTTCTTTTTGTGCTTTTTCCTCGAGTTTTTTGTGAACTGTGAAATATTGCATGCGCTATCAGATAGTAGAAATTCGAGTAACTGACCTCTAGACTAAGTATTTGATAGAATTATCTTCTTTACCGACATTTCGTTAATTTAAAACAAAGCACTTCAGCAAAAATCACATTTCAGAAAATTGTTCTGCTAAAAACTTGGATGCAGCAAATCTAAAATACTTAGTTCTTGCTAAGCCATTTCACACTTACTTTGAAATTATTCGAAATAATTCGAAAAAAGTATGAATTTACTCTATCAAACATGTAGTCATAATATCTATCACTTACTTTGAATGGATACAATAATTTTTGGTGAAATTGAAATAGGGAATAAAATTGTAGGGTTTGAAAATACTTGAAGTTTTCAATAACACTACCGATGTATATGTATATATGTATCTGTATATTGTATATGTACATTGCTAATTTTTCGTATGTAGATTTATTAAATTTTAAGTAATTTACATTAGATTGAATATGCACGAGTGCAGAAATTTCTGCAACTGTGTTGAATGGATATATAGCACCATAGCACAACGGAAATCAATAGTTTGCACGTGTGCATTAAATTTAATGTGCGTACACGGAAAGACTTCTAGGACGTATAATGTACATTAGGACATCGTAAATTAATTGAATTCTAGTGGTTTTTAGAAACTGTAGAACATTCTACAGATTAATAATGAATCTGAAGAAAATATTATTGATTCTTGCCTCTATTTTTTTTCTTTACTTCCTTCATGCTGTCATTGTTACATTTCATAATTGCTTCTGAAACCAAGTTATGAACTTTTATATTTCTTCTTTCTTCTCTGCAGAACATCATATCCCGACTAACCTACTTATAATACTTATACTTTTTGGTTTTTCCATTATCCAATCTGCTCCAGTACATACCAGAAACGAATCGAGCAAAAAATAATATTAACTTTCTGCATTAAATTTGTTTTTCCATTCTTTTATTAACTCCGAATTTTTTCCTCTCCCGAGCATTTTGTAACAGATGTAAAGTCTTTTAAAAAAATAAATTCTCGGTTTAGACATACAGAATTGAGAATCGAATAATATCTTTTATTAAAATTTCCAATCAATAGTGGAAAATTGAACAAACGCGATTGAAGCTTTTTTAAATTTCGTTAAATTGGACGCCTTGAGAATAAAAAATTCAGTTTTCAAGTTTGAATGATTTGAAGCTGAATTCATTCGAATCGAACAATTCTAAATTCAAAACATTTGATATTGAAAATAGAACTTTTTCGTTTTTGAAGTCGGGCGGTTTTAAACTATTCGACTAATCATTCATGAGTTTGTCCATTTTTTAAATTGTTTAATTGTCTAATTTGAAATTCTCAATATTCAAAACTCAAATTTAATATCTAGTTTATTAGGACCCTGAAAAAGTATAATTAATTTGGTGCCGATTGATGAACACCTTCAACTTGCATGTTAGCAAAATGTGCATTAAAAATTCTTATTTTCATAATTTTACTATTTTCGTGTACGTCAATTTTTTAAATATTTCTGGAGGTCTTGAGCGTCTCTCTAAATTTGTCCAACTTCGCGATTAACGTTCTCTAGGCGACAATTTATATTTAATGCACTCTTGTTTCCAAAAAGAAATTTTAGAACTCACAGGGATGATGAAAAAAAAATTTCAGGTGTTTGAGGTCTTTTACTGGTTAAAGTATATTATAAAATAATTTGATAAATCTGAAAAATTATAAGTGTACATACAGTTAATTTTTGAAAAACTGAGTTTTGTGTTTACAAATTTTTTTTTTCAGCTGACGTACAAATTTTTTTCTACATTCGGGGATTTTTTACCGTCAAAAATACATTAGGAAAAAATTGGCAAGTCTAAAAATTTGAAAAAAGGGAGGTAGCAACTTTAAAAAATAATGATTTTTGCATTTTTAAAACTTATTTTTTTCTAATGTATTTTTATCAGTAAAGAGCCCTCAGATGTTATAAATATCTTTCAGTGTCAGTTGAAAAAAGATAATTTTAGAAAACACAAAACTCACTTTTTCAAAATTTTTCTGTGTTTATATTTATGACTTCCCAGACTCATCAAATTTTCTTCTAATTTAGTTTTACCGGTAGAAAAGTCTTTAAAAAATTATTTAATGACTCTCGTAGATGTTAAAATTGTTTTTTGGAAACAGGGGTCCATTAAACATGAATTATCGACTAGAGAACGCTAACTAAAAGGCTGTAGAAATTTAAAGAGATGTTTAAGACGCCAAAAACGTTTTAAAAAATTAACTTACACGAAAATATCAAGATTATGAAATTTAGAATTTTTTAATGCACATTTTTCTAACGCACCAATTGAAGGCGTTCTTTGATAGACACTAAATTCATTATACTTTTTCAGGGTCCTAATGCACTACTTTTCCATGGAGTTCCAATTTTGTTTTCCATAATTTTGTTACTTTGACGTACCCTACTATACACTTATTATCTTTTCTCTCCATTACTGTTCCATTCATCTTTCTTCCTGCAGAGTTATTGAAAATATAATTTTAATTTGCTTTAACAGCAATAAAATTACATACATATTTTTTTAATGAATTCCTTTTTTGTTGTTTCAGGTGAGTTGTAATTATATTTCTACATCAAAAAGTGCAGACACTGGTAAGAAAACTTGTAATTCGTAAAACGCAGTTCAAATATAAATTTGCCTAAGAAATATTTTTCAAAATTTTTATAGAAGTGAATTAGCATATCTCAAAATCTATATGTATACACAAGCCGTTGCGTGGAATTTGTCATTAGATTTTAAATAGACATTGACGATTAGAAATAATAACATTATTGGAGAACAGTCTTTTTTGAAAACAGAATTTAAAACAAATTTTACTTACAATTTTCGGTGAAACTGAAGGATTTTCAGGTATTACAAATGCTATCTTATTATTTATGACATTATGTAGCAGAAGAAATATTTTCGTTTGAGGGAAAAATTTGTTCAAATATTGTGAGAAGCGGTATGAGAAAAAAACTGGGATCAAAATAAAATGTATTAATTACAAAAATTCTCGTATGCGTTGAATTTGTTGCATTTACAACAATCTTTTCTCTGTTTTAAATACCATCATGAATAATATTGTGATTCTTGGAAGTATAAATGTCTCCTTGGGCACATGTAAATGTTTGAGGCTTCTTGTTCGATCACGTCCTACAAGACGAGGTGCATTTATCAGGTTTTCGGATGTTTTTACTCTTAAATTAATGTTAATAATAATAATGAATATTTCAACTTAGATATAATTTGTTCTTTAACTTTGATAAGATCCTAAAATCCATACGAGAGATTGTTTTGGTTCTCTTTGGTTCTGGCTTTTTTTCATACTTTCCTTTGAATGACCGAAGTTTGTTCGGGCTGACGTTATGAATCGACACTCCACCTTATGACGATTTAGCTGCTTAGTTTGGACATGATTTTATACTTGTGGAAAAAATTTCTTGCATCAAGTTGGTAGTTAGGTGTCTACTTCAGATAATGAACAATACAAATCCTAATGTAGCCTCGGATAGGATCGACAATCCTGTTGACGAAAGGCATGCCCTCAGAAAAGTTTCAAGAAAAACATCGTGTCAAAAAGTATGAATGTGTATCTCCTAGATTATTATGGGTTAGGATAAAAGTGGGAATCAGAAGGCTATTTATCATAACATGCTACGTTTCAGCTAATGGTTATAGTAGTGTTGTCAAAGATACCTTCTAGGACTCGTTAAATAATATTATAGGTACTCGCGATCCTGGGGAGAAAATCATTCTACTCGGAGATGTGAATGACTGGGCTGCTGTGCATCGCACAGATACCGATAGGGTACTTGATCATTTCGGAGATTCAAAGCGAATGGTAACGGGGAGAAATTGATTAGCTTATGTTTAGAAAAAGACTTGTTTATTACAAATACTTCATTCAGCACACTTCTTCAGCTAAGCAATGAGTTGTTACTTGATTGTATCAGACTTTTTATTAAATTAATTTCTTATTTTGTAAGATTGTTTTGAAACATTTTTGAAAATGAAGTTAAAACACTAAGAGAAATGTTCACAATAGAGTTCACAATTCGCAATTCACATATTATGTACTTGAAAAGGCTGCGTATAGGTTGACCGAAATTTGGCGAGCGCAGAACAAATAGTTTCGGTGTGCCGACTCTCCGTCCGAAAAATATAGAGCGCTCAATTTTCCAGAGTTTTAGTGAGTAACTCAGCAGGAAAAAAATTCTAAAATATGAGACCAAAAGACATTTTAAAGATTACGGTTTCATGCATATTGCATATTGATGAGTGTTTTTCAACATTTTCAGTCCATGAGTAATTTTTTTATGAAGAGTGTAACATTAAAAAGTACACTTTTCTGACAATCATTTCAGAATACATAACTTTCAGTGGCTCCTGCTCCCTCAAAGAAGAGTAAACAAATTTGCCAAAAATGTATGATTTTCATTGATCCTCTCCGTGCTCAGTGGTGCAAGTTGAAGTCCAAAATAATGATTCGTTATTTAGTTGATAACAAAGAGGTAGTAAGGCATTATTTTCGGAACTAAGCAGCCTGCAGAGATCATTTTTGAAGCAAATTGCGGATTTTTGGCCCCTAAATACATTGCATGTGGTGTCAATCATTGAAATGTGTGCTTTAATGTTTAAAAAATTATTTTCTTATTTGAAAAATATAAAAAGCTATCGCATCATTAAAGAAACTACGGGGACAGAAGGAGATCTTGCCTGGGTTACTGCTACTACTATCTTACACAATGTCATTCTTCACGTTTCCTACAGTGAAAAAAAGGTACCATTCACTTGAGCTAAAATCTGAAATTTCCTCGACGATGTATGACAATGTATGTGTGACCTTCGTGTTTTTAAGAAGAAAATAGTTTTGAAATATTGAAACGCAACGTTTTGACTACTAATAATACATGCATCGCTATCTTTGCATACATCTTTTGCTTCCTTTACATCCATACACCTTTTCTTGCAAGCTCTTGTGTTCCTATGACTCTCTATATCTCTTCGTTTTAGAGTTTCATTCACATATTACAACCATGTTTTCTTCGGTCTACCTCTGGGTACACTAATATTCATCTTAACTGAACATACTTGCTCCAATAAACGTCCTTGATTTATTCACTTTCATCTTTCTCTTTATCCGCAACCCATACCATTTCATTATCAGCATTCTCAACCCCGACTTACTCAGTGCTAGTACCTCCTTTCCTAATCTTCTTGACTCATTTCCAAGAAAATTTCTCATCTCCTTAAAAATCATTTTGCATTTTTTCATCTTTTTCCGCTTTAATTTTTATCCTTGCTTTCTTTGACTCTTATCTTTGCTTTCTTTTTTTTATTCCTATAATCATTTTCCAGTCTAGTCCTCTCCTCATTGCTAAGACCTTTAACCTTCAGCTTTCCTGCTTACGCTTGCTTTCTCTCGTTAACAGCCACGCGCATTTCATTATTTGACCAAGCATCTCTAGTCTTTCTTCCTACAGCCGTAGTACCGCACCTTCAATTCACTCTTGAAGAAGCTGTCCCGTAGTTTTTTCTATGCACCCTCGACATTTTCACTGCCCAACTCCTTCTTCCAGTCTTCTTTCACGATATACCATTCGCACTTTTGGTTTCTGCAAATTCTCTATTTTAGCTCGCGCCTGCTTCAACTAATTATTGATTCTTCTTCTCCTCCAGCCTTTACCTAGGTCCACTTTTGAAACTATGAGATAGTGATCCGTTCCACATTCAGAGCCTATCATAACCCTTGTATCTTTTACTAGCCCCCCCAACCTCTCATCCGCTACAAAAACAACAAAGTCAATCATACTGTGGCTTTCGCCTTAGCATCAAGTATGCATGTGGATCATTTTATGTCTGAACCAAGTATTTGTAATAAATAAGCCTTTTTCTAGGCATAAGCTGATCAACTTCTGCCCGTTACTGTTCGTTTTTGGTTTCCGAAATGACCAGGTACCCTGAAGGTACCTTTGCGTTGCGCACTAACCAAGCCATTCATATCTCGGAATAGAATGATTCTTTTCCCAGGATCGCAAAAACCTATAATATCATTCAACGAGTCCCAGAAGGTATCTTTCTTATCACTACTGTCACCATCAACTGGAGCTTAGCATTCTATAATAAATTGCCTTCTGATTCCCACTTTCATTCTAGCCCATGATAATCTAGGAGATATACATTCATGCCTTTCAACATGCTGTTTTACTCTCTCATTCATAATCAGACCGACTCCTTGGCTATCATGTGATTCATTACCTACTCCTGACCAGAGTTTTAGTCCATTCTCTATTTTACTTATCTCATGCTTCTTCTTCCTTGTTTTCGGTACACATAAAATATCTGGCTCTCTTACGCATATTGTATTCCGCGATTCTCTTTCCTTAAGATCATTCACACCTCTAGCATTTCAAACACCCAGTCTCCTTTCATTGCCTGAAACTTTTCCGAGTGTATGCCCCTCGTCAACAGTAGTGTCAATTCTATCAGAGGCTTCATTAGAATTTGTATTGTTCTTTATTCAACGTATAGACCCACACGGAGAAAATTTGATTGGTAATCGTTACCGAAAGTTACGGTGAAATTTGGATATAGTGGCGTTCCGGTAAATTTTCGTCTGTTCTGAAATTTTCAATTTATCTTGGAAGAAATTTTATTTTGCTGATCGTATTTTCTGTTGAATACTTCCACATTCATTACATTATTCACTTTAATTATTGCCTTCCACCTGTTACATTGCACGACTTGAAAAATTACAGTGCTACTTTATATTTTTAAATGTACATTACATAATATACTCCCAAAAAACTATTAAACAATACTGATACTAGACGAAATTATACCAAAACGCCACTATATCCAAATTTCACAACAATTTTCGGTAATGATTACCGAGCAAATTTTTTCCGTGCAACTACCAACTTGATGCGAGAAATGTTTTTCACAAGTATAAAATCATGTCCAACCTAAGCAGCTACACCGCCATAATGTGGAGTGTCCATTTTCAACGTCAGTTTCACCAAACTTCGGTCATTCAAAGGTAAGTATGAAAACCAAGCCAGAACCAAAGCAGCTATGACTGGTTTTTGTTGTATACTGAGGAGGGCACCAGTTTCCTGCATTTTGGTCTTCAAGAGGAAAAAAGACCATTCATTACTTTATTACTTTGATAAGAATTCTCAACCCTAAATAAAACTCGACAAGCTTAGAAACTTCCACAAATTTCCATTACTCTCCACAAGTATTCCAGATTTCCAAAAGTTCAAACATTCCCAAATACGTCTGTCAATTTTCAAAAATTCCCAGAGGTTTCCAAAAGTTTAAGCCATTTCTATCAGTTTGAAAAATTTTCACAAGTTTTACAGATTTAAAAAATTCCCACAATCTTCCAAAAACTTCAAACATTTGCATCCGCTTTCCAAAATTTTCATAAGTTTCCCAAATTTTGCGCAAATTTAACTCACTTTTCATAAATTCCCCACACTGTCTATAAATTTCTAAAACTTCTAGTAAATTCCCAAAACTTTTCATAAATTCCTCACACTTATCATACATTTCCGAAACTTTTCCTAAATTCCCAAGAATTTTCATAAGTTTCCAAAACTTTCCATGAATTTTCGGCAATTTCCAAGAAATCATAAATTTCCATAACCTTTTTTTCTTTTTTTGAGGTGCAAATAAAATACTCATAGTCACAAATTACTGAACTTCGGTTTCCGTAAAATTGTTTGGTTTAAAGACGACGCATGTGCCTCTACTTAAAAAGGAATATGACACTTTTTTCACGAACAGAATCTTTCTCAAATGAAGGAAACACTTGAAATAGTGGGCGTGAATCTAGAATGCTTTTAGCTTTTAAAAAGCTTGACTTTTTGAGAAATTTACCTTTTATCGAAAATATAATAGAAAGAATAAAGTGCTAATTGTTAATTTTGTTGTCATTTGAATCATTCTAAAATATTCGTGCTGCACGAAACTTGTCGCTTACTGAACATCACGTGTATCATTTTAAAACCGGAACTTTCAACAAACAAGCTCACTAAGCATTCGGAAAATTAGAAAAAATTGAAAATATTGAAAAATAGACGCATTGGAATCCACTAAAAAAATTTCGAAATGTATTTTTTTTCTAAAACTGCGCAAACTGATCCAGGTCCCAGTTTCCTTAAAACTGCTTGGTTCATAGACGACGCATGTGCCTGTACTTGAGAAGGAATATGACACCTTTTTCACGAGCAGATTCTTTTTCAAACGAAGCAAAGTTTTCAAACATAAGAAGTAAATCTAGAATCCTGCTTTCTTTTAAAAAACATGAGCTTCTAACAGAATTTATCTTTTTTCTAAAATATAATGGTAAAAATAAAATGCTCATCGTTAATTTTGTTGTCATTTCAAATATTCTGAAACATTTGTGTTGCATAAAGCTTGCTACGTATTGAACTTAACGTGTAGCATTTTAAAACCGAAACTTTGAATAAAGAGGCTCACTAAGCGTTCAGAAAATTCAGAAACATCTAAAATATTAAAAAATAAACGCGTAAGAATTCAGTAACAGAATTTTTAAGTGTATTTCTTCCATAGAATTGCGCGACACTAGAATCCTGTTTTCTTTGAGAAAACTTGGACGAACTGTAGACACTTCGATTCAATAATGTTCTCATAACATTCTTCACGTAATTATCAAGATTGGTTCTATTTTTTCCATTTCGAATTGGATTCTATAAATGACTGAAAAGTGCTGGCATTGATACTTAAGAGAGACATTAGTATCGAAACTTTATCGTAGAGATGGTGGTAGTATTACAGACTATTACACAATCTCAATTTGCTAATGGGTCTCTCTTAGATATTTATGCACTATGGTTACACCATTATTAACCCAGTTCGTTATTGGTCAATGATGGATCGCACCGTCTCCTTTTCTCTCTTCCCATTTTCCACAGGGGGGTTGATTCATTGCTATTGGCTCGTTTAAAGCTATCTAGAGGATATGGACGACCGATATAACAGTGGAAAAAACCGATTCACCTTGAATGACTCGATTTTACAATCAGTAAAATTTATTCCAAATGAAAAAAAGGGAGCAGTGAAGTGGAAAATTGAACTTGACAAATGTCTCGACTCATGCTACTCTAAATGTTTCATAGTCGACGAATTTTACTGTTCACTGAACCGGAAAAGATGTTAACTTGTTTTCAATTTTTTCCTTTATCTTATTGCTTATAGGTATATTTTTGAATGACATTTTAAAAGCTTGCCCTTCCAGAAAAACATTTTTTTGGACAAAAGTACCGGAAAAGACCTACTTAATTTTGCTGTTGTAAATTTTACAAGTCCTAAATAATTTATGGGATAAAAGTTGCAGGAGAGTTCCATTTTATTTTTTCGTAATTCTTACAAGTGCGGATGGAATTTATGTCCCAAAAAAGTACTGCTGAAATAGGAATAAAGTACGAAAAATGTTCAATATATGTCCCATTACACGAGGACCTATTTCAGTTGTACTTTTTTGGGACATAAATCCCATCAGCACTTGTGGAAATTTCGTAAAAAATAAATTGGAATTTTTCTAGTAATGTATCGATTCATGCTGTTCTAAATGTGTCATAGTCGACGAATTTTACTGCACACTGAACCGGAAAGATTTAAACTATTTCTCAATTTTTACTTTTATCTTATTGCTTATAGTCATATTTTTGAATGTTATTTTCGAAGCTTGACCTTTGAAAAAAAACCTATATAGCCTGAAGGTATCCACTGTATTTTTGACGAAATTTGGATAATTACAAGCATTTTTCTGGACAAAAGTATCAGAAAAGTCCTACTTAATTTTTTTGTTGTGAATTTTACAAGTCCTAAATAAGTAATGGGACAAAAGTAGTGGAAAAGTTCCATCTCATTTTTTTCGTAATATTTGCAAGTGCTGATGGGATTCATGACCCAAAAAAGTATTGCTGAAATAGGACTAAAGTACCAAAAATGTTCAATATATGTCTCGTTTCACCAGGACTTTTTTAGGACTAAGGTAGTGGAAAGGTCCCACTTAATTTTGCTTTGGAAATTTTACAAGTCCAAACAATTTATGGGAAACAGGACATATTTTGAACTTTTGTGTTGCTTTAGACCCATTTCAGTTGTACTTTCTTAGGACATGAATCCCATCAGAACATTTGAAATCCCCCCAAAAAATAAATTGGAATTTTCATAGTACTTTTGTCCCATGAATTATTAAGTTCTCGTAAAATTTTCAACAACAAAATTGAGTGGGACTATTGCGAGAATTTAGTCCTAAAAAATTGCTGCTAAAATCAAAAATCAAAATTAGGTCGCACTTTTCCGGTACTTTTATTGTGAAAAATTTATGGTGAAACAAGACGTATTTTGAATTTTATTGGTACTTCAGTCCTATTTCAGCAGTACTTTTTCGAGGCATACATCCCAGCAGCATTTATAAAAATGTCGAAAAAAGTAAAGTGGATCTTTCCTTGTACTTTTGTCCCATAAACCATTCAGTTCTCGTAAAATTCTCAAAGACAAAATTAAATAGGACTTATTCAGGACTCTAGTCTTAAAAAATTCCTGCCAAAAACAAAAATTAAAATAAAGTGGGAGATTTCCGGTAATTTTGATCTAAAAGGGTCTTGGTCAAGCGGGACGTATCATGAACCTTTTTGGTACTTAATTCCTGCTTAGCAGTATTTTTTTGGAACATACATCCTATTAGCACTTGTAAAAATGTCAGAAAAATTGAAGTGGAACTTTTCTAGTACTTTTGTCCCATAAATTATTCCGGACTTGTATAATTTTCAAAGAAAAAATTGAGTGGGACTTCTCCGGTACTTTTGTCCTAAAAAGTTTCTGGTGAAACGGGACATATTTCGAACTTTTTTGTTACTTGAGTCCTATTTTCTTAGTACTTTTTGGGACGTAAATCCCATCAGCACTTGTGAAAATTCTGAATAAAATAAAATGCAACTTTTGTCCCAATTTGGAATTTAAAAATTTTTTAAGGAAAGTTGGTACTTAAGTTCCGATTAGTCTCATACCCAGTACTTTATGGGGACTTTATGCGGGATCCCAATGGGATTTTTTTTACTCGGGAACCAAAAGGTGCGAACATTCAGAATGTTTTTCTTGATTTTGAATCTGGGACGTATTGCAACTATTTCTCGATAAAAAAGAAAATCTTCACAGAGCCGATTTGGAAAAAAATCCATTTTAAATTTCGGAAAATCTAGATACCCAGTTTTTCTCAAAAACGAAGCGAGATATGAAAAAAGCTTTAAAGAGAAGAGTCGTTCCTCGACAAAATTGCTATACAAATACCTCCTTGATAAACTTAAATATCACTTCTTTTTCCTAAAAAACTGGACTTTCCCATTTCATTATAAATTTCTTTCTTTCTTATTTCTGGTTTTCGATACAATTATTTCAAGTAAAAAAGCTAAGAATGTACTCTTACAAGTTTTTCAAGAAAACGAAGTGAGAATAAAAATTATCAAGAGAGTCTCCTTGTAGCAATTTCTCCAAGGAATAATTTTGTTCTTCTAACTTTCTGTCATATCTCGCTTCGTTTTCGAGCAAAAGTGGGTATTTCGATTTTTTGAAATCAAAAATGAATTTTTTTCAAAAGCGTCTCCGTCGAATATTTTGTTTTTTATTGAGAAATAATTGTGAGACATTCCAGATACAAAACCAAAAGAAACTTTCTTAGTATTCCAATGCACTAGTCTTGTAGCTTTGAATTTTCTTGTATCCGATTTTATTGTATTTGTTCGTATATGAGCAAAACTTTCCTAATTAAGTCAAAATTGCAATAGAATAATGAAATTGTTTGGGATAAGATCTATTGAGGGATGCATTCAAAAACCTGTAACGATTTACAAATTTGTTTAAAAACCGTTTCCAAGCAACAAGTGACTTGTCAATTTTGAAAAAAACTGTTTTTTAGAGTGAAATTTTAAAAATCAGAAGCTACCTCCATTGTGGGCAAAAATCCTTTCATACCATATCTTATAATGAAATAATCACGCTCAAATTTTATCATACTACAGTGGCTAAATGTGTAATACGTTGCAGCGCTCTTAATCATACAGTGTACCGCAACACGGGGCTAAGCGGGACATGTGGGGTAAAGAGGGACACCCACTTCTGATTCAAAGGAAGCGATAGCAAGTCATAAAATGAAAAGATTTCATGTGTCCCCCTTTACTCTGCAGGGTCTCGACCGGTTTTTCAATCAGAAAATGCAATACAATGCGCGAAATTCAAGATTTCGTGTGCCCCACTTTTGCCGTTTTTTGTCCCGCTTAGCCCCGTTTCACGGTACTTTGAGTGAAATCATTTTCTTTTCCTTTCTTTATACTCAAAAAAGGAAGTATGGTTTTATATTCCCACAGTGCCACTAAGTATTTAATTAAGTACGACGTGAATGTGGTTTCTCAACAACGGAAATATTTTCTACTACACTCTCGAGAACACACAATTCATTAAAATTGCAAAGATCCAAGCTGATTTAAAATTCATGTACATTCATGCAGAACTCTACTATGAATTTGGTTGTTTGCATAAAACCATCCTTGGATAATCAGGCTTTGATAGAAAACAAATGTCCGAAATTCACCGCCCTACACAATATCAACCTAGCTTAAATATTCAACTCCGTAAACTTCAACTATTCTGATTTGACTTATTCAAATAGTTAGGAGGAAATATAATTCACAATTAAATTTTACTAAATAATCTGGTTACCAAGTGATGAGAAATGAGATTACTGAGTGAATAAATCTAATTTGAGTGTGAATTAGTCACTTTTTAACTGATTCAACGGTCAAATTGATACTCTGTGAATTAGTAAACGACTTTGCACTATTTGAATTAGTCAAATCTTATATACTAACTTAGATTCAGAGAGGATTATGCCTTACAAATGGATTTTAGAAGATTGAATTAATTTCACTACTCGCATCACAGATGGGTAATTTTTCTAAATCAGCTTTTAACAAAAGTATTTCAAAGAATGTACTTTTGTATCTGCCCTGCCATTTGTTATTACTTTCTAAATTTGTATCAGTTGCAATTTTCACTAACTTCACTCATCAGCGATTCATTTTTGGTTAGTCGAACAGTCAGATTTACTGATTGTTCAGTCAAATTCTAGCTGTAAATGAATCGCTGAATGGAACAGTAAGAATGTAATTGGTTCAAGTTTAGAGAGTAGATAATAGCAAAATTATTTCTTAAATATTTGTTTTAAACTTTTTCAATCTTCGCACCGAAATTTCGATACGAATGGCCTCTTTTTCAGGTTCTTATATTCGTACCGAGAAAGTCTGGGTGTTCATATTAAAATTTTGTTACGGGTATATACACGGTCTTTTATATTGACATTTTTTCAAAGCAAAGTTCATATGACAAATTCAGTGAAAATCAATGCAACAGCACTCGTAGGACTCAAAAGTTTCTGTAAATAGTTGTCAGTTTAAGTATTGAGTACAAATTAGATCATTAATTAATTTCTTCTGTCCGCTTGGACGTATGGTCGCACTGAAATATTGGTAAAAGTGTAAGAAGACGTTGTTAAAAAAAAACAGAATGAAATGAAAGATTACAGAATATTCACCGAGATGCCTTATCGAAGTTTTTCAATTATTTATATACTTCCACTATTAACAATTTTCGGCATTTTCAAATCAAGCCTTTTGAAGAAAACTATAATTTAAGCAAAAATATTCTTTTTCTCTATTTATTTTCAAACAATTTTGCAAAATTTAAAAATTTTCAAACGCTATTAACAATTGAAAATTCAGGACACTTTTTTAAGATTTTTTTATCTGTGTATTAATTGATCTCACAAAAATAACCATGCATAAACTCACGCAGAAAAGATAAAATTAAGAGAGAATTAATTGTCAAATTATAAATTTTCGATTTTTTATTTTTAAAAACAATTCTTCATTATTGTTTTTCAATTCGACAGGCATCATCGGTTACATTTTTTTCAAATAATGATATTCAAAGCCTTCTCAAACTGCCAATAAAACGTAAAAGTTGTGTTTTTTCTTATTTTCAAAAAAAAAAAATTTCCAAGTTTTTAACTCTTGCGGCGCACTGACAAGGGGAGGACCATCTTCATGGATCACCAATTTTTATAAGACTTAAATAGGTGAAAGAACATCGAAATCCATTAGATTTATTTGTTTAGTTGCCTTTGAGCAATTGTTCATGAAATATTTAGTAATAAGCAAATTTTATAAATAAATGCAAAATTTCAAAAATTTTGATTTTGTAAATATTATTCTCTCACGTAAAATCATTGATAAGACATATGGTGTATGGTTTCTAGTCGAAACGAACTAATACTTAACAATATCTGTTATTTTTATAAACAATTATTGTAAAGAAATTCATATATAACACAGCTCCACAAAAAAAAGTTGTCAGCCCCACAAACCAGAATAGGCTAACCCTACGTTTTTGAGGTCGCTGGATCCGAACCCGGAGCTGGTTTGGCTTCATCACGTCACATTTCGTCCCTCACCTCAAAAAACATGGAAAATCGTTAATTTCAGGTGAAACATGGTTGCCGTTTATGAGAAGTGGTCATATGCTATGTTTTCGAGGTCGCTGAGTACGAATCCAGAGTCGTTGTGGTTTTATGACGTCTCACTTCGTCTCTAACCTCAAAAAACGTGGCGAATTGGTAATTCATCATTCATTCATTGGTAATACATGTGAAACATGTATTTTTTATGCAAAGTGTCGTATCCTATATTTTCTAGGTTCCTAAGTCCGAATTCACAGCAAGTTACTTCCAATTCACCCCCTTCTTGAGTATCGCATTCTTTTATCATCGAAAGATCGACGTAATGGATTCCTCTTCCTTTTAACTTCTTTCTGTGTATGACCTCTCTTCAATGTCCAACAGAAGTCTACTATCATGTTTATATCCCACCTTCCTTGGTAGCGATGTTCCATCTCTTTAATATCTTGATGGAATCTTTCTCCATGCTCTTCACTGTAATCAC
>JAUMHM010000085.1:21560766-21572517 GCA_032362435.1 Melikaiella ostensackeni
CTCTACATATACGCTTGAAGTTGTGTAGAAATTAATTCTAGATCCGAAGGAATGGATCATTTTGATCTGAAGTTGATAATCAAAATAATATGCAACGGTTTGATATCCCAAGGTTTACTGTGTTATGGTCAACTGTCGATGCTTCTGGAATCTGGAGCCAGTCGGTGTGGTGCGGTGGTGTCGTAGTGATGCTCATTTGACGACTTGACCTCACGTCGAACTTTCAGATTGGCTTCGTTAAGGAAAGTCAGGCTCACGCAACATAGCGTCTTCGCACACACTTTCAATTGTTCATCACATCACCCTCTGCAAATGTCAAATGCAATTTATGTACCGTGCAAACAGAGTGGACTCGGAACATCTGCAAATAAGGAAACAGTACTGCTCTCAATAATTAAGGGAGAATCGAGATAATAATACAATTTTATAACCTAATTCAATTCAATTGTAATTATTTCTTTTACTAAATTCAAAAATGAACCTAGGTCAAGCATGCAGGAGAAGAAGAATTAATTACGAGTCCAAACAGGCTCGAGTCAAAATAGAAAATTTGCAGAAACCAGAAGTACAAATAGTGTATCGTGAAAAGCTGAATAATTATTAAGGATATCATAAAGAAGACTAGAAGACGGAATTAGGCAATAAAAATGTGGAGGGTGCATGGATAATACTACGGGGTAGCATCTTCAAGAGTGCATCTGAAGTGTGCGGTACTGCGGCTGTAGGAGGGAAGACTGGGGATGCTTTGTGAAATGATGAAATCCGCGTTGATGTTAACGAGAGAAATCAAGCGTACTCAAGAAAGCATATTTTTCGAAGAAACCTAAATTTTTGATTTTCAGAAAAATAGCCGCCATTTTGTTAATTCTTTTTGTTTTTGAAAAATTTTCTTTGGATTCAAGAAATTTGAGGAAACCTTGAAAATAATAAAAAAGAAAAATACGATTATCTCCTTTAATTTGAAAAATACCAGATTTCCCATAAAAATTCCCGCTTTCGTTTGGAAGAAAATTTTTGAAAAATTGTTTGGCACTCTATCCTAAAACATTTTCTTAGCTAAAAAAGAACATATATACCAAGTTTCATGCCTTTTTAAAAAGTTGAGTCTTTTTTGAATAATTTGCGTTGTACCGCTCCAACTAAAAGTGAAAGAATGCATATTTATGATTCGAGAAGAATACTTTTTCAAGATTGTATTTCAGTTCAATTTTATTCAACTTAATTACAAACCTACGATAAAGATATGAACTGAATGTCCAATATTGACAAGTTCGACTTTATGAACGACTAATTGGCAAAAAATAATCTCAAATAGAACTTTCGAGTTCAAATATATTTACAGAATAAAATTAGTTGAACGTGATTTTTACAGATTCTTAATTTTTTAGATTTTTTGGGGGAAAATGTGAAACTTTTTTGATCTCTCCAGACTGATATTCTACTTCTGAACTAGAAAAAAAATTTCTAAACGGTTTCAAATCATTGACTCCAAAATTCAGAAAAGTTAGGGAAGTAAACTATTACCCATATTTTTACAAATAAAAATTTGAATATTTATTTCGTGAAAGTATAAAATTACATTCACATTATTATTCTTACAATAATATTACATTACCTGATTAGATTATTCTATTATATTTATGACGTGTCCAATGAGATCGGCTAAATGTCAAGCATATATAAATATTTTAAAAGGTTAAAAATCCAACTTTTTAATCAATATTCATTTTCATATCTATTTAAAGCCTATTTTTTGGTAAAAATGGCAGCAAACATTGCTAAAAATTTCGAAGAAAGTATGATATCGCCGATGATACCATTCAGTTATCAAGCGTTATCTACCAAACTGAAAAGATGTAAAAATTATGACCAAGAAAAGCAAAAGAAAAAAAGAAGGATTTTAAAGATTTTTTGGTAATGAGTTTGATTTCATTCGGCATTTCAGTAGGAGTATTTGTGAATTTGTGTATTTTTTGTAAGCTTGTATTTGAAAATGTTGAAAAATAATATTTTCAATTAACAAAAATAAAGTTTTTAGTTTTTTTCAGAACGGTAAAAAAGAACAACAATGATGATGAATATTATGAATATTCATTCACATTTTTTTATAGCTAAAGTAATGTATAGTAATATAATTATGCTTCCTCTGTGGAGAAACAAATGCATTTACTACCATGAAGTAAAGTGCTCATGAAATGAGCACCATACAATTATAAATAAAAACGAAGTGAACACACTCGTGATCGAATTCACAGCTAGTTTTAAATATCTTTGAATCGTTTTCAATTCATTTAAATTTTTTAATAATTCGTCTCGAATTTTTATGAATTTCATCGAGTTCTTCTCATTTCTCTCAAATTCCTCTAAATTCATTCCAATTTTACTAAAATAAAGGGAATTATTTGGATTCTTTAATTTTTCAATCTTTTTGAATTCTTTTGAATTTAACTTGAGTTGTTTTGAATTTATTCTGAATTCTTATGAATTTATGCTGTATTCGATCGAATTTGCCTGTGATTTATAGAGGTTTTGTCAAATTCTTTCAAATTCTTTTAAATTCAAAGAAACGTTACTCACATTGTTAATGCACTCACGTTTGGTCAATTTCAGTCACATTTTGGGTTAAAAATTAGACAGTTTTGGTCACTTCTTCGGCTTAAGTAAGGTCATTCTTTTAATTTTTTAAGTAAAGAAGGTTGTGACTGTCCTGATTATACTAAAATTTTGGACACACAGGCTTCCTATAGATTTTTAAGAAGAAGCCCAGCAAAACTGGCCAAAAGTCGAAAATTAAAAAAAATACTTCCAGTATTTTTTCGGTAGCTGAGCGCATTGAAGTAGCTGATAACAAAACTTTGCATTGATTTACCAATAAGTCTTCGGGAAATCGTGCTCTAATTTCAAAAGTTGTTAACAATTTTTTACTATTCCATCAATAAAATATTTTACGAACTAGCGAATATTTTGACACATAAGATACATTTTCCATTTTTACAGTATCACCTAACATGTATTCAAAGAAAAAAACTCATCCTCAATTCTTGTTTTGTTGTGAAAATATGAATTGTAATGTCACATTTCTGGAGAAATCGAAGTTACATCTACTGCCGAGTCTGGGCTCTCCGGGGCTCCACCTCTAATCGAAGAAAGGAAAGCAGGGGTTTGGCCTAAGATGTGCACTACAAGTTACAGATTCTAAATTTCACATAGAAAAGTTGAAATCCAAAATGACTGATACAAAATGGCTGATCCAAAAAGGCGACCAAAATTTGTGAAAAATGTTGTCCGATTTGCATAAAATAATTAAACTAAATATGCATCACTGATGGCACGCTTTTAGTTCTGAGAGTAAGATACGGTTTACGCTTTAGAAGATTAGTGTACAAAAGTTGAGACGATTTGTCCACGGAAGAGGATGGTTGAGGAAAGCACAAAGCATCGCTCTCTGTTTTGAGAGGGTTGAGAGGGCACATAGAGAAACCCTCTGTATTTTCTCTTAGACCATGATAGCTAGAGCCCATTATATATTGCGTGGTTCGCATACACCGGATGGTATTGTAGATTGCACAAAGCAACAAAGCCACGAATGCAGAGACACGAATGTAGAATCTAGAATCTAGAATCTGGAATTTGGAATCTACTAATCTAGACCCGCAATGTTCGTACTACTACAATTATTATTCTTCGATCGGACGTGCTACGAAAATACGTGTTCAAACGCCTATCTAAATCCATCTACATATACATTTATACACATACATACCTATGAAGATTGTAAAGTTAAATACATTTATATATAAATTTACACACACATTTATACGTATGAGCATTCAACTCGTGTATGCGTGATGCACTCGGAACGCGAAAGTACATTCATTTATGCAACAGCACTCAACAATTATGACTGCATAATTATAAATTTTCTGATTGCTTCCACTGAAAGCTCTAATGTTGTTTATCACTCAATGAGATCACTGCGAAAGTACCCTGATTATTCACTGTCATTGAACTAGTTGACAAATTTTTGGTTCATCGTGTTTACCTAAACGAAAATGTGTTCTCTAGATGATTTTGGGTCGCTTTGGATCTCAAAAACGCTTCTTTGGAAAAATAAATGAGTGTCATTTACTTTTCCAAAGAAGCGTTTTCGAGATATTTTTAAGAAACGTGTCCTGTGGCTCTTTTTTTAGCTACTGGCAGAAATCTCGAGAACAGTTGATATAACTAACATGAACTGAACTGTATGTCATTCGAAAGGCGTGTTCTTCTTTCCGACGATACACCGTTTGTGTCAATCAGATAAAAATTTATTGGGTTATATGCAATGAAATTCGAAAAAATGGAACAGCTGAAAGTGAGCGATTTTTAACTAAGGTCGGAAAATCCAATTTTTCTTTACTTTCATCGCCTGTAAGCCAAAAAATTTTAATTCGACTGACACAGACAGTAATATCGTCGGAAAGAAGAACATACCTTTCGAATGATAACACTTCATGTTAGTTGGCCCAACCGTTCTCGAGATTTCTGTCAGTCACTGAAAATAGAGCCATAAATCACATTTTTTGCAAATATCGCGAAAACGTTTTTTTTGAAAAATAAATGAATCTCATTTTCTTTTTCAGTGACCCATAATTATTCTAAAAACCCATTTTTTTCTTGTATATTTTTCGTGCAAAACTTAGTAGTGTTATCAATTCGACACGAGTTTAACCAATTGAAATTAAACTCCTAACTTATCAGCTCTCACTTTTAATATCTGAGCTATCATCTCTCACGTTTGACCTTTGATTTCTCAGCTTTCTCTTCTGACCTTTGTCGTCTCATATTACAACATATTATGACCCATATATACTAATATACTAATTTTAAAGTAGTTTCTGACTAATTCGCAGCTAAATCCCAACTAATTTCTATTAATTTCTTTAGTTAAATACTGAATTTGACACATGTGGTGAAACAGTCTGCAGAAGTGATGATAAGCCGTTAAATGGCTTCAATGGTCATTCAAAATGAAAGAAGGAAATCCGCATCAATTTGGATAAACAGTATATATTTATATTGTTATAGCGACGTTTCGGCGCTGAATAGACCCTTTTCAAACCTTTGACAAAAAACAATCCTATAATTGAGATGACAGTATACATATAGTGACCATCCGTTCGGATTATGCGGTACTGTTCCGGATTTAAATTACGTGTCCCGAATTGGATTACGTCTCGGAAAACGTCCCGGATTGGGCTATTTTAGTCCGCATTAGACTGAAGCGGCTCCCTGCATCGCCCCCCACTCTTCATGTTCTCTTACGATCTGGAGGGGAAATGGCAGTGGAACTAATCCAACAGATGGCGCTCCAATCAGATAGGCTGGCTTTTGCATTGCCATGCATGAGAAAAATTTAAGAAATAATCAAAAAGTGACTCATTTCGTTCAAATTTGCAAAAATAATTTTCAAAAGTGTGTAACCCAGTGAAAAATTTAATTTTTTCAAATTTTTTATTTATTTTAATAAGTGCGGGAAGCATGGGGGTTAAATGCGTAGCTCCTGTCTGCAAGTCAGGTTACGACAGCAAAGAAAACAAAATTCATTTTTTTCTCGAACCGCGAAATCCGGAAATGATTAAGCTGTGGCAAAAAGACATAAAAGGGGACGACATCGTTTTAAAATATGGGGATCCAGTTTGTGAAAAACACTTTTTAGAATCGGACATTATTTGGAAGTCGGAGGTTAGAGGGCTTGACGGAACTGTCATAAGTACGGTACGTATTTCATTAAAGAGATTATATTCTGTTTATGTTGAATAATTATAAGGTTGAATGCTGCTAGAAAGAAGCTAGCAAGGCTAAGCAACAAATGAATTATTCAAAGAACTGTTTTATTAATATATAATATATTAATGTATAATGAAGGCATATAATGTTCAGTCCAAAATAAATGTATTTTTTCATAATTCAGTCTTGTCATTGACTTTTACAAAACTATTCCCTGAAAAAATTTTGATATTTTTTATATAATTTAATATTATGTACATTATAATTATAATTATATTTATATTAAACAAAAGAAACATATTTTTTTGTAATTCTGATCAGTAATTTAGGAAAATATTTTCTCTACATATTTTTGTCATTGAGGTCTTGAATATTTTTCATTTAATTATTACAATTTTCAAAAACTCGAACAATTCATATACTTAATCAATAATCTTAACAAAATAAATAATAATATGAAAATCGAACTGTTTTCAAATGCATCTCAAAATAAAATTTTATTGGTATTAAAGTACATGTTTCCATGACTTTTTTTAGAATTATTAGACACAGTTGCTCTTATTTTTGCATAACTAATTTTTCATTTATTTTTATTTGTGAACAGCATTATGTTTATAATTATTTTTTGAATTTCTCTAATGCATAGCAGTGCAAAAGCCAGTCTACCTGATCGGAGCGCCATCTGTTGGATTAGTTCACTTGTGACTCGCAGGTAACCCGTGATTGCTCGAAATACGATACGTCTTTTGTATGCAGTGATTCACTCTCATCGTCTCATTTTGAATGGAGTTTTCTGTCTAGGCCTATAGGTTCTCGTTCGATTCGATCAACCTTATTTGCTAATCTGCTCTGAACTTTATGAGGTTATGTTGTTGACAGCACATGTGTCATAATATGTGATCGCGAAACTGTTTTATTATTGCATTCTTGTTATTATGATCTCGTAGCATAATTTTTAATCTCGTAGCTCGTTGGAAAATTGAAACGAGTAAGAGTAAATACTAGCAATAAGTTCGCAACCATATTTTTTTGTCAAGTACCGAGTTTCTGGTACACTAGTTGAGATTCCTTTTTTCCCGAAGTTGAATTATAACATATTGTATGTTATGTTTTTATAGGTATAATGTATATGAGGTTTTATATGGTGGTGCGGTAGCATATAGATTGACGCGCAGTAATTAGTGGTGGTGGATTAAACATTTTTCTCCTAAGTCACAATTTCTTCAGCAACAATAATGCCATCTACACCTGCAAGAATGGATTAATTACCATTCGACATTGAAAGTGTAGTAGTCAAAATTTATGGCCATCTTCATATTTATAATGTCAGAGTAGTAACGCTAAAAAGTTTTTGTGATGAAGCTGACATCCAGTATAAACAATTATTAGGATACAGTAAAACGCGATGGTTAAACCTACTTCCAGCCATTGAACATGTTCTTCAAGTATTCGAATCTTTCAAATCTTATTTTTTATCTTTGGACAAATGCTCGCCAATGCTTACGCATTTTTTCAGGATAATAAATCATAGTTATGGCTGCTTTTCATTCACGATCAGGCTGCATTATTCTATGTTACCCTCAAGACTCTTCAAGGTCAGACAGTGACAATCATGGAAACCTGTCGTGTGATCAGTGACTTGAAAAAAAACTAATTGAAAAAATGGAAAATGATTTCATTCCACTGGTAATTAGACAAAAACTCCGAATTTTAATTGAAAACGGAGAAATAAACAATATTTGGTTCAAGGCACAAGTAAAATTTTTTTATGGAAACTACTTAAGTTATTTAGAGATTCGGTCTAAAGATTTGGAATTTGGTTACAATTTCAAGTGGGCATTTCTCACACAAATCCACACTTAGGAAGACGTATCTTCCACACATGAAGCAATCACAATAAATTTTCGGTCCGGTGAGATCGATGAAAATGATCTTTTTGATGAAGCATATATTGTCCCGGAAAAATTAAACCAGTGGAATAAAGACAAAGTTTCTGTTGATGAAAGATGGGTTCAAATCTTTCAACACTTTCCGTCTAATCATGTACTATTTTCTAACGTTCAGAAAAATGTAGAACACTGCTTGTGTCTTCCTTGGACTAATGCCACCACAGAGCGAGTTTTTTCAGGCATGAATAAAATTTGGTACATAGAGAAAACTCAATTTGCAACAGAAAATTCAAAGTGTATCTTGGTCGTCAAGTATAACTTAGGGAGTTCATATATGCTGAATAGTTCATGGAGTTCTCATGCAATGAGAATTAGGAACGGAAATATGTATTTGTAAATCACATCAGTGAAGTTTGATTAGAATGTTCAATTCAAGAATCATTATCACATCTGTAAGAATAGTTTGATGAAATTTTGGAAATAAATTAATGGACAAACTCATTAATTCAAACTAGAATATTATAATGTGAAGGAAGCCTAGAATTTTTATATTTAAGATTTATGTAATTCAATTTTCTTTCCCTCATAATATAAAAAGATTCTAAGATTAAACGTTTGTTTAGATTTCATTCTTGTTTTGAAATTATTGGGTGTCTAAGTCGAAATTGTGTTTAAATTCTTAACAATGTTTCACTCTTGCTTTTATCAACTGTCTCATCAAGGGTACTGGGTAACAAGTGTTAAATAAGATGTGAGTTTAATTTTTAAAATTATTTTACCTGAATTCTAAAGAGGATGATTTTACAGTGCGATCAATCAAACCAAATATCACGCTTTTTTGTGTGACCAAGGATGTCCAGAATCATAATTTGAATATATACCCGACCAAGTAGGTTTTTGATACCAGTTAGTAAGTGAATTACCATTTGAAAACCTGATCACAGAAATATCCAAAAAATTTAGATTTTTTTTCTAATTCTATAGTGAATTGAAGTTTAGGATGAAAAGTATTAAGCGTTTGTAATGTTAGGTCCACAAATTGTTCAGCAGTTATTAAAAACACATCATCCACATAACGTCTATAAATAATGACCCTAAACGGAAGATTCTTGAAACATTCTGTTTCAAGTTGTTCTATTACTAAGTGAGATGCTACTGGTGATAAGGGAGAACTCGTTGCTACACCATAAATTTGTTTATATGTTATATTATTAAATTTGAAATAAGTAGATCTAAGACAAAATTCTACAGCATGTTTGAATTCATCTCTGGGGATCGGAATGGATGGTGCAATATTATCCCATTGTTCACGAATGTACTCAGATACTAATTCAATAGGCATATGTGGGAACCTCCCTATCACATCTAAGGATATCATGATATGGTCCTTGGGAATTGTTAAATGCTTTAAATCATTAACAAATTGCGAACTCCTTTTTACATAATGAAGAGTTTCACCTGTTACCTGTGTAAGTATAGAAGATAAAAAAGAAGCCATCGAGTAAGTGACACTATTAATAGTGGAAATTATAATTTTTAAAGGAATATCAGCTCTCATTGCCATAAAGAATATCTACGGAATTGTTTAATGTAATATTTTTAAATTGATAAATTATTCTTAAATTGAATTTATAACTAAGTTTATACATAGTCTTATTAATTTCACATACTTTGAATTTCTCAATATTAAATCACAGTTCTATTCATATGAAATTTTTTTTCAGACTAGTAGGAGAGTTTTTCAGATATTTATTACATCTTTTTTTCTGTTTCTTGGCATTGAATGAAGTTGAAATTGAAAATATGGCAATTGGATAATAATGTTATTTTATGTATGCACAACTATTATTTCGTTTGTAAGTATTTTTTTTACACAATTGTTATATTGGAAATTTTACTAATTGTTTTTTAAAAATATTTTACATAGATCAATTTTTTCTTTATTTCCGTTATTTCAATTATAGGATTGTATTTTATCAAAGGCTTAAAAAGGGCCTATTCATGACCAAAACATTGTTATATCAATATAAATATATACTGTTTATCCAAATTGATGTGGATTTTTTTCTTTCATTTTGAATGACTAGAAGCCATTCAGCTGTTTATCATGAATTAATAAAAAGTCGAATCTGAAGAAAGTATAAAATCGACAGAAGTGAGTTGATAATGTTTGCACAGTGGGTTGGTCAAATAAAACTAAAACTAACAAAATTAGATAGTCAATAATTCCAGAGATCACCGTCCGTCCCCTTCTCTACCCGATCCCCCTTCTCCCTCTTTTCCTCTTTTTTCCCATTATTAGTCCAGACCCTTGCGATCAACACTGCCAAATTTGAGATCTCACTGATGCCGGGGTCTTTCGAAAATGACAAAAAAAATCCAAAAATTCGATTTTTCTGGATAACGGCTGAAGATACGCCAAAAAGCTTGTAATAAAAGTTATAGAGAATGAAATTCTGCATAAAAAATGTTCGATGCAAAAATTCGATTAAATGCATATTTTATCTATAAATGAAGTGAAAGTGAGCGGTGAGAAGTGGAGTAACCGTTCCCCCTCTCCGCTCGGGACCGATTAGACTCCTCTCCCGGGTGTCTTTAGTGTACGCGGATTGCATGTCGCTAGACAAATTTTGATGTGGCAAAACATTTCCCTTCGCGAGTTCGACCGTCAAGTCATCACAGACGGTTCATTTCTGCTGTGATTATGAATAAATTATTATTGAATTTTAAAATTATTATTCAAATAATATTCATATATATATATAAATGAAAATATCAATAATAAATAAATATTCTAATAAAAGGGGTAGGGGTATGTCATATATATTTTTTATTGATTAATTAATATTTCATATTATAAATTATTATAACAATCGAAGACTATTTAAATATTATTTTTTTATTAAAATGACCGTAAGGCATATTTTAAAGCTTAAAGATTTTCCTAAATTCTTGGGCAAAAGAAATTTTTATTGTTATTTATTCAATAAGTTTTGAGTTGATTTATAAATAAATTATTTATAATATAATATTAAAATTATGTGTAATAGAAACCTTTGGGTTGAAATTTATATTAACATGAATTTTAACGTTTTAAAAATTTTCAAAAATTTTGGTTTTAATAGTGAAAGTGATAAAGAGAAATGCTTTTTGATCATTTATGTTTCAAAATTAAACTTCATATTGAAAGTTTATTAATTTAATATTATTAGTTAATTTCACGAAAATAAAACCATTATTGAGTATATGAATTGTTTTATTTTATTTTATTAAAAGAACTATTTAAGAAATAAATAATTTTATACAATGAAAAAATATATAATTATTGTGATTGATAGAAGAATATGTGATATAAATATATAATTATAATATAGAAAATAATAAATTCTAAATCTTTCAATAAAAAATTTTATTAAAGGAGGTAATCTTATAATTATCATTATTAAAAAAATAATATGAATTTGCATAGAAATTTATTATTTAGTAATATTAAATCAATAAAAAAATTATACAATCAAAAATAAATATTTTTTATCAATAAGTATAACTAATATTATTTATCTTACATGATTGATTAAAGATAACCCTATTATTATGTTGAAAGAATTGAATGAATCAATGAAACTAATTCTTATTAATAATCTTATGATAATAATTATATTAATAAAATTAAATATTTTATAAATTTCTATTTCATAATTATTGTTTAAATTTATTAATTAAATTTAATATAAAAAATAATATTAATGAAGATCTTAGTCTCTGAAATAAAAAATATTTAATTGGTGAATCATTAAAATTTGTATTTAAAAATAAAATTATTGGAATAAAAGATATTATATTAATTTCAACTCTGACTCAAAAAATATTATTGAATTTGAATGTATTCCTATAATGATTCTCATAATCATTCAAGTTGAAAAAATTTAATTAATAAAATTCATAATGACTAATAGAATATTAAATATATTCTTAAATGAATTTACAATTTATTATTTGAATCACACATAATACTATTCATTTAAAATATAATTTTAAGTTTTAAAAAATTTTCATTTACAATTAAAAAGATAATATTAAATATTAAAATTAT
>JAUMHM010000085.1:21572617-21593963 GCA_032362435.1 Melikaiella ostensackeni
GAACTATTACTGATAAGCAGGGAACTCGTGGAAAATTTCGATTTCTTTAAATTTGGGGTGCCAACTTTCTGGGGGTAAAATTTTGATATATTTCTTTAAAAATATTTAAAGGTCGCTCAAAGCACTTTTATGTCAAAATTGGTGTTTTCAGGAGTTTTTCAGTTTTCAATAACAGGTATATTAAGGCTATAATTGTCTTCTACATGAAATTGTTGGTAAATATATAGTGGAAAAATTTAACTTTTTTGTAGTTAAAAAAAATATTTGGTGTCTATACAGAGCATAAAAATTTCAATTTTGCAGGAACGTTTAGATTCATGAGCACATTTATATTCCTAAACATTTTTTATACGACTCGTCAAAATTCTGGGATACTGTCTATTTGCTGGGGAAAAAATCTACTATGGAGATGCGGTTGAAATATTAAAAATGAAGCTGTGAAAAGTCAACAAAAATTAAAAAAGTTCATTTTCCATGTGATAACAATTATAGTCATTTCATATACATATTATCATTTTTCTTAGACCACACCGTCGACCTTCAGTCTCTCGCCAAAAAGAAAAAATTACTATTTTTAATCCATTCTGTCAGAATAATTGCAACATTGTTATTTGTATTGTATTTTAACCACATCTAACATTGCATATTCATTGATCACGGAATTGATTAAAAATATTAATTTTTCATTTTTGGTGTGGAATTGATGGTAACATTAAATATAATATATGATTGTCATTACACAGAAACGTCAACATTTCTTATTTTTGTTGATTTTTCACAGTTTCATTTTAAATTTTTCAACCTCATCTTCACAGTAGATTTTTTCCTTAGCATATACAGAGTAACCCAGAATTTTGAGGATCGATATAAAAAGTGATTAGGGATATTAATCTGTTTTTATATCTAAACGTTCCTGTAAAATTACAATTTCTATGACCTGTACAAACATCAAATATTTTTCTTAATCTGCGAAGAAATACAATCTTTTTTGCTGTGAGATTCACCAACAATTTCATGCAGTAGACAGTTATAGCCTCAATATATCTGTGATTGAAAACTGAAAAACTCATGAAAAGACCAATTTTTACATAAAAGTGCTTTGAGCGACCTCTATATATTTTTTAAAGGATATATCAAAATTCGTGGGTCTATCATATTTCTAGCCCAGAGGAACATGTAGTACCATGATGGCGACTGAAAAAAAAAGATTTTTTGGACCATCCTAATATCTAAGGTAAAGGCCCCGGTTCGTAACCTACTAAGAAGCTGGAAAGAATAAAATCCTATCCGAATGCCTCAAGTAATATGTCAATGCAATAAACTTTCTACTTACGTAAAGAATAATTTATTTTCAATTGAAGATGTCATTGAAAGCAAGTTTAAGGATGCATTAATCAAATAATTATGAATTTGAACGAACATACCCGATGTGCCGGTTCGTAACCCCCGAAAGTCCTCTTTGAGCCAGTTCATAACCCAATGATGAGCCAGTTCGTAACCGACTTATCAGTGCAAGTGAATTCGGGATTATATGTTTCTTTGACTATTTTTATAGACTTTATTTAATTCATTTCACAATTTTTAAGCTTTTGTTCGAGGGAGTTGATTTTTTTGAGACTCGTCAAACTTGACACCAACTGGCGTTAACAGTGAATTACGCCAAGTATGTCAATACGTATACTAACCTCACAATCGATTCGAGAACTGTCACTTTCTGAATGACGCATTCATTCTTTGTTTTTGATCAAAGGTAAAGGTTAATATAGATATTTGAAGAATTTATATTTTGATTTTTATAAGAGTTCTTGCCAGAGGGGTTACCGATGCGTCACTGGTGATATTTCGATGCCCGTTCGTAACCGACTTAGAAATAATTGTATTGCGACATGGAAAGCTACTTACTCAAATGATTGCACTCGAAACAAGACGAACGTTATCACTGTCCACTGGATTGTCACTTTTTTTACTCACAACACGCCGAGCTGTCAAGTTTCGTGGAGTCATTTCAGTGCTGGTCTTATAGTCAGCCGCTCTGAAAGTACATTGTACTTTGAAAAAAATTCACATCAGCCAACAGTTTCTATTGTATTATATAAAAAAATCAATTCATACTCTTGCATGGTTACGAACTGGTCGGGGGTTACGAACCGGGGCCTTTACCTTATATTAATCAATTGTCACATTGACATGATAGAAAAAGTCGCAAGACAAAAAGACGTAGAAAGTAAGCGGAAACATAGGATCTTCAATGTGGACAAAGTGAATGAACGAATGAATGAATGAATGAATGAATGAATGAATGCATGAATGAATTGAGTTGTAGATTATTATAGTCAATTGTTTTTAAAAAGTTTTTCTCAATAGAATAATTTTAGGATTAAGAGAAAGTATATTTTGAAGTATCGATAAATGAATTAAATAAATTTGTACTTTTTCTAGTGAGAATTTGGAAGGAGGAAAAAAGTTGTCAAATTAAATCCTCTATCTCTTTTGCTCTCCACTTTTCTAAAGTCTGGAGAAGTATGTGAAAAAGTTTCTGTTTTCTTGCACGTCCTGATGTCTCACGTTTGAAACTTTTTCAGGAGTGCACGACTGACGTGATAACACCTCTCAATCTATCTCTATCTTTATCGGAAGGAAAGAGCTCGTTGACTTTAGCTTCTCCATCGATCTTTCGAACCAGACAAGAGTCCTTAGCATCCTCCAAGGAAGTTTTCGTCAAAGAAATTGATCATATCCTCTATTAACTATATACTTATATCAATATTCATGTCTATTTTTGTAAGAAATAAATCAATAATGGTAAATTTTGTAATAAAAAAAACGAGTTTTGAATCGCCGCTTTTTCAACATGTGGGACACGATACTTCTTCTGTAAATTGTCTGAAAAGTGCTAGTTTTTTATACCTGTCTTTTGTTTTAAAAAGCGGCGCTTTGTCGACGATTGACGCAACAATAATAATGGCAATTGACAAAACCATGGCAATAATATTTCCGTAACAGTAAGTTCGTAGCAATGTTTGGTCAGGAAGGTTAAGAATAGTGGAATTAGATACAACGCAATACACGTAGTTGTGAGTTCACCGTCACTGACTGAAGCAGGCCACAGGGTGCGTTCAGTAGTTCGCACTTTATTAACTTTTTTTACTGCTATCTAGTTACCTGATTTACCTAGTTACGACTTTCGCTTCTAGAAGACTTATAGTATTCTAAGACCAATTGAAAATTTTTCAGAAGACGTTAAATTTTCAACTAAAAATGATATATTTTCAACCAAAGCAGACACATCTTAAACAAAATACATGAATTTTCAAATAAGAAAGAGAAATATCCCACCAAATAGTTGAATCTTTAGCTAAACAATATGAACTTTAAACCAAAAATAGAATGGTTGAATTTTCATTTAAAAAAATGAATGTATAGCCAAAAAAATGTTAACAAAATAGTTAATTTTTCAACGAAAGAGATGAATTTTCAATCAAAATGATGAACCTTCAACACACAAAAAAATTTTAACAAAGTAGTTTAACTTTCAACCAAAAACGATGAATTCTCAATGAAAAAGGTATTAGTTGAAATTTCAATCAAAAAGATTTTCATTTTGAATTAAATACAGTTAAATTCAATAAAAAAGGATGAATTTTTAACAAAATAGACAAATTTGAAACCAAAGAAATGAATTTTCAACCAAGAAGATGCTTTTTAACCAAAAAAGACAAATTTTTAACAAAATACAGGAATATTTTTTTCAATTAAAGAAAATAATTTTGCAAGAAAAAAGATGACTCTTTAACAAAAAATGTAATTGTTGACATTTCAACCAAAAAATATTTTTATTTTAAATCAAAAACATTCAACAAAACATTCAACCAAAAAACAATTTTTAAAACAATAGTTGAATTTGCAGTCAAGACAGAAGAGAATCAACCAGACTGTTGAAGTTTCAAGACAAGGAGGCGATTTTTCAACAAAATGTTGATTTTTAACCAAATGCTAAAATTTCCATACAAAAGAGTATATTTCTCAATGAAAAATGTAATATCTCAAATTCCAACCAAAAAAGACGAATTTTTCAACAAGGTTAATTAATTTGATACCAAAGAGGTGAATTTTCAACAACATACATGAATTTTCAGTTATAAAAGATCAATTTTGAATGAAATAGTCCAATTTGAAACAAAAGAGATGAATTTTTAACTAAGAAGATTAATTTTTTGCCAAAAAAGACGAATCTAATTAAAATACATGAATTTTCAACTAAAAGTGTAATAGTTAATATATTTCCACCAAAAAATTTAATTTTCATTCAAAAACAGTTTAATTCAACCAAAAAATGATTTTCAACAAATCAGCTGAATTTTTAATCGAATGAAATGATTTTCATTCAAAATTATGCAATTTCGTACAAAATAATTAAATTTTCAAATAATAAGATTTATATATATATATAAGATATATATATATAAGATTTCAGAAAATTTTGAATCCCAGGGTGGGGAGAAAAATTTCAATTTTCCTATATTGGGCTATAAATCTCTATGGCTATCTGCCGCCACAAATTGAATAGTAAAAGTGAAAAAATGGTTGTAAAAGCAATAAAATTGATTGATTGTCGTGAAAAATACTTGTGAACTACATGATAAAAGTAACTGAAAAAGTAACGATTTTTGTAGTTACTGTTACTAAAAAAAAATGTGACTAGTTTCCATTTCTTTACTTACTTACAAAAGTAATTTTGTTACCACTATCGTGACCAAGAAAAAAGTAACAAGTTACTTCCCATTACTGCCATTTCAATCCTCTTTTACTTTAAAACTATTTGATTGCATAAATTTTTTATTTTGAAAGTGATATACATTTCTGGGATATAACCGTAATATAAACCAATCTCATTCAGTCCATTTGTTTTTTATTCATTTGTACAAATCCTATACATTTCGACAATATTTTATCCCAAATCTATTTAATCTATCCTTTTTTATTTCATACTTTGATGCCTATCTATCCATCTTTCAAATAGATACGACATAGACAAAGAAAAAAATATGATAAAGTTGTACATACATAAAACGTGATAGAAAGGGATAGACGAGTAGCATGAATATATGATTAAACGTGATAAAATTCGGCAGAAATGAAATAAAAACATGAGCGATAATACAATAGGATGAAATAGAATAATAATTATTCATCAAACTATTTATTGAAATCCTAAAGAAACAAATATATTTTTTAAAAATCATTTTAATATACATCATTCTATGTACGTTCAATTTTTTTGAATGGTTAAAAAAAGGTGATGAAATGATGTAGCAGAGAATAGATTTTGCTACAAGAGGAATAGGATAAAAAGTTATATAATGATGTAGTAAAGGACAGCGCTGTTGGAAAAGGAAATATGATAAATAATTGAAAATGGGATAGAAAATGATGTTTTTGATAGAAATAGAGGATATGATGCAGCGACGTTGAAATTTATAGAATTTTCTTAAAAAGAAATATGATATAATTATAATAGGGGTTGGAACACGATATAACAGTGAACAGCAGAAATATTTTTAAAAGTGATGGATAAGGAGACACTTGTTGGAAAGAGGAACAGGATGAAACGTGATATAGGAAACGATGCAATTGTTTTTTGAGCATATGATAGAACTGGTAAGAAGAGAATACTACTTTTTGAAAGAGTACGATGAAAAATTAAAAGAACGGGATATGAATGTATGGAATTTTTGGAAAGCGAAAAAGGATAAACGCAATTAGAACGAGACCGAAAAGATTATAAGACGATTTGGGAAAAGATAGAATACTAAACATGATTATAGCATGAAGAGATAGGGAAGGGAAGAATTGTTGGAAGCAAGTTTGGAAGTAAGAAAAGGACAAATAAAAACAAAACAGGATAGAGATGGATAGCACTTGCGTAAGGTGGAACAGGATAGATATTGTAAAACGGGTTGAAAAAAGACAGCATTAAAAAAACAATAGCCTAAGACGAGGAAGAAGAGGGTAAATTTCTTGAAAGAGGAATAGCCTAAATAAGATAGAAATACATAGAAATGTTGGAAAGAGGCTAGAAGATAGAAGCGGATAAAATTTTTGGAATGAGGAACATTGTAGAATATTACAAAAAATAATCAAATTGGACAAAATGAACTACGAAACATCAGCAAAATCGAATTGAAGTACATAGCATCTATGTAAAAAATATGCAGGATAGAATATGATAAACTAGGTCCGTTTCACACAACAACAATTATTATTTGTATTAATTAACTGCTCACCAAACACGTTTGAAGTCCACCTTTATATAAATATCTCCACTGAATAAACATTCTCATTTTTAATCTAAAAATGTTCTTCTCTTCAGGAAAACTCTAAAGGTAAAGATTAAGACCTTCTAATAAACAATTTCTCAAGTACATTAAGTTTGAATAACCTTTCCATTAGCCTTGAGCAGGAAAATGTCTGTTTTCCATTAGCTGATATCCAACTTAAAAAAAAGTTGTCCCTTTTTTTTCGCTTGGACTTTTTTCACCCCTTTGAGGGAGTGCGGGGAGGGTAAAGTATGTTGAACCTCCACTTACATCATCGTGGCCAAGGAATTGCAGAAGAGTGGCTGGAGAGATTTGAGGGATCGTGGTAAGGAAAAGGAGTTAGGGTGCTGATCGAAGTTTGTAATCATGAAAGGCAAAAAGGAAGACAACTAAGTACCTATAGATAGGACTATAGGGTATGCAGTAGTTGGTGGTAGGGGTTCAGGAAGGAAGGATGGAAGGGTGGAAGGATAGACTATAGAGGAAGGAAGGAAGGTACGAAAGGTCGTAAGTTTAGCGACCCTAGCACTTGACTCCAGTCACCTTTTATCACAGTAGCCTCCTTTCTATTATCTACCGGAAGTTCAGAGCATTGAAGAGATTGATGGGCCACACGTTTCTGCATTCTCTTAAGCTATACGAGTACAGAAAGGAAAAATCGCCCAGGAAGAGAATATTTCAAAACTTCCCAATCGAATTTACAACTTTGCTTATAATAATTACATTCCTACCCAATAGATGATTTTATGAGGACTGCTCATGAAATTTCTACAGATCTCACAAAATATAAAGTTGTCATTCAATTGATCGCCATCATGTTTTAATCATGTGCACACTAAATCTGAAGATATCAATTTGATGTGCAACAAAATGATCTAAGAATTTAACAGTCTTTTGTTTCTTTATCACAGTGGGCTTTAACCAATCATAGGTGTGATGAAAATGTTAACATAATCTGGCTACGATATTTCATTTTTATGCACTTAAGGCTTTAAAAAATGAAAACACGAAAATCGCAGCTGATCCTGTTCCCAAAATATCTTTGAATCGAATTTTCAGTTTTTCATTTATATTTAATACGGTAATCATGCACGTAAAATGATCATTATTTGATTCAAAATGACACACATATGCTTGTCATGTTTCTTGTTTCTTTCTATAGAGCGAAACATATCATAGTCTTTTGTTAAATCTTGACAAGTTTTTAAAGTCATACAATCACTGCCAATTCCCAGAGTTTCTGCATGACTTCTACTGACAACATCGTTCCGCTCATTATCATACACTCGAACCACTTCATTCTGACCATCTCTTAGATTCCTGAGTGTTACAAAACAATATTGATGTTGCAGTTTGCATACCGTTAACAATGAGTCAAAGTTTAAAGTTTGCAACAGTCTTGAAGAGAATGTTGTTGAGGTTAGTCAGTTTGGATGAAAGATCAATATTTTCATATGTTCCTTTTATTTGAGGTACTGTGCACTCTGCACAGCATCATGCACTTATGAACACTGGTCAACTTTTCTTTTTTACCAGTACCACCACCTACGGAATATAGACTTCTCGTTTTCATACAAAAATTTGAATCTGCTTTTAGATCTGAATCATCAACACCACAATATAATTCGGATGACTGGTTTTCTAGAAGAACCGTCATGCAGATTTTTAAAAAACCTTGACCACCATCAGCCATTACTTGAATGACGTAATTTCCGATTAAATTTCGCTCTTTCAAAACAGTTTCCAACAGTTCCTTAGCATCTGTCCAAACAACAGTTATTTTTTATTTTAGTGTCGCCTTTTCTGTATTAAATTCGAAGATGCCATCTTTGTAAGCAGCTTGTAGTGTTTTTGATTTTTCAGGAACATTTTGCATATAATATCCAAGTAAAGACTTGATGATGATGATGCACCTGTGTTGACTTGGAAATCATCCAAATTTTCGGCAGAAAAGACTACATCTCTTTTATTTTTTGTGTTTAGAACGTCTCTTGGTTCAGAGCCTGAAGAACTCAAACTAAATTATATATTTCGGTAGTTACTAGTAATATTATTGTCGCTCTGCTTATCAGTTTTCCGTTTTAATATTGAAGTAACAACTTTCTCTTAATGTTTCTCTGGACGTTTTTCTAAAAATTCTATTACATTTTCCCGAGTCTTAGCAAGAGTCTCACAAGAATGATCAATACCTTTTCCTATTTCTTGAAAACACTTTTTATAGGTCTGAATCGATTTTCTTAAATCATCAATTACTTTTTCAGTTTTTGACTGATGTGAGATTCTTGCAGCACCATACAGTCCATTAGATTTATCAATATGGATAGATACTTGACGTTCGTGATTTCTGCCTTTCGCCGCTTTTATGTAACCCTTAAATCTTCCTGTTAGACATATAACAATTTTATGTCTTCATAATTTGGCATAATTGGTGAAGGTATCTGAAGTCATTTTTCACGCTGTCATCATGATGAGAAGGTATTCATTTCGTGTGAAAACTAACTATCGCGGATTTTATTGAATCTCCACGTTCCGGGGCGAGACGAGACACATATTGGGGCGAGATGAGATGAGCTACTTATTTATTATTTTTTGTTAATAGAAGATTATTTATCGTGTCTTTTGTATATAAAAAAGATTATTTATAGTCTACCGTAAATAGAAATCAGTATCACGACGAAACATCGTTGAAATTTACGTGTATATATTACATTGTCTTTACGATTAAGCAACATATGATTATTCGTACAATTCATGTTCTGTAAAATGTTCACTAAATAACTTTATAAGGTATAATAAGGTCTTGTTACTTGAGAAAAGAGTTTATATATATATATCGAACTATAAATTCAATTAATGGACAATTTAATAAAATTTTTCCTTATATATTCTAATTTTTCTAATTTCAAGTAGCTGAATCAAAATCATTGAGATATATTTTTCAAAAAATATTTTTATTAAAACCTGACATTGAATTATACTTATTTGAAGTTTTTCATCAACAGTATGTTTCCACAATGTGCTAAAAATAGTTTATGCTAAAAAAACAACTCTGGAATAAAACCAATTGCAGCTGCTCCGAATAAAGAGGTTAGACAAGGTTAGGAAAGCTCAGTGACAAGCAGGACAAGAGCGCCTCATCTCGCCTCGTAAAGCCGGCTCATTTCCTCCCACATCATAATTTTTATGAAAACTTGAATATTAGCCGTTTTTATCAATTATTTGTGTACAAATGCTTCAATACATTGAAGTTCGATAAATAAACTTCACGACAAACCTTAGACTGGAAATATTATCTGTTATTTTCCATAATTTCTTTCTGTTCTAAAATAGCACAGAATAACAGGATTCAGGCTTTGAAATTTCAATCGTTTTCATTTTTAAATTATTTACTCCAATTCTTCTCTCTTTGTTTTCGAGAATTTCAATATTATTATTTCTGTTATTCCTAAAAAGAACAACAACAGACAGTTGCTGTTTACAATTTCGTTTGTTTTTGTTTGTTTCTCAGTTGTTGACAACATATTTTGAGAGAAAATCCAGTGTCTCATTTGACCCTGTATGCTCAACTCACCCCGGTTTCCCCTATGGATGCGATATACTCTGATATCGCAAAAGCGACGCGATCGCATCAACGACATTCTTTTCTCTAAATAAAAGGCCCATTGTATAAGAGAATCACTGATTACTTGGCTCAGTAGTAATTTGAATTAGAGAATAGAATATTTAAAAATTGGTAGTTTTAAGTCCGATACTTCTTGCTCTACATCCTCAAGGCTTACATTTAGAACCAATAGTTTTTTCTACCCTCATGAATGATGTTGCACAAGATATAACCTTTTTAAGATTTTTACTTTGCGCAGAAGATCTGAAATTATTCTATGCGATCAAATCAATTGACAGCATCTTTGTTGTCGAACCTCTTTTCCCTCAGCGTCATTTTCATTTGAGGGAACAGCCAGAACTCAGTAGGAGCCACGTCAAGTAAGCAGGGTGGTTTCCGAACAACATAAATATTGTGTGTTTTCTAAAAACACCTGCTCAAAGTTTCGATTCCTCCGGTGTTTTGCGACGAATATCATCTCTCAGTCGCTTTCGAACATCAACATAGAATGCCTGATTGACTGCTTGGCCTGTAGGAACAAAAAAATAAAAATTAAAAAAGAACAAAATGTTCCCTACTCGACATTAATGGTTATCTGGATCGCGGATGTCATCAGTCGAGGTTTGATCTTCTCCAAACCTCTTGAACCACTCAAATACATTTGTACCAGCGATTCATCCTTCATCGGAAGCAACTAATAACATTTCAAAAGTCCCCGTAGCAGTTTTTCCGAGTTTGAAAGAAAATTTCATGCACACGAGCTGATCCTTCTCTTCCGACAATTTTCAGCGCATGATTTAAGCATACTTATAGACAACAGTGTAACTCCTGTACTGGACAAACGAAAAATGGTATTGAAAGCTTAAAAATGTTGGGATTTATTTTAGGCGTAGCAAGAGATTTTCTCCAAATCAATACATTAAAGACCCTGTTCATATCCATAGTTCGTCCAATAGTGGAATATGCGTCAGTGGTTTGGAACCCTTACCAAGCTCTGCACACGGAAAAAGTTATAATCTGTGCAAAAGAGATTCATGAGGACAATTGCTTTCTGATTAAGAAGTCCTAAGGAAACAGGCTAGTTAGAAATCATATCTGAATTAGTACATTCAGACTCGCTCAAAAATAGAAGGTTTCAGATTGGACAAATTTTTTTGTACAAGATCTTAAATGCTTACTTAGATAGTGCTTCCTCACTACAACTAATTTCTTTCGATATTCCTTCAAGGGGGTTGAGAAATGAAGATCCTGTCTTGTTCGGAATTCAAATTTGTAGAACAGAATATGGAAGCAGTGAAGAGAATTCATGAATTGTTATAAGACGGGAACTACCCTTCATTCAAATTCAGTTTCATATGAAAATGTTCCGAACATATCTCAATATCGTCTCGAGTACCGACGGTAGTAGCTACGCATTCATTCTCAACTCCGGCGGGATCGCGAATGTTAAGTTATTTTGAGCGCGACTAGTGCTTGGATTGGTATCCGTTCGTGAGATGCGTCTAGGGTCGTGTTTTCATTGCGTTTAGCTAATGTCGAGCGGGAGGTTCGACGCCGAGGATGACTTGTACACCCGATGATATCGAGTGTCTACACCAAAATTTGATAGTCGGAAAACCGGCTGTACTCGAGAGCAGGTTTCTGCAGTTTTTCTCTCCCCTGGCCAAACGTCCAGGCAAATGCGAGTACTTCTAATAAAGTCGGATGTAGCTGCTGATTATCATTGGGCTTGATAATGGTTCATACAGTGATTCTAAGCCCTCCTTATTAAAGTAAACATTTTCACAGTAAACATTTCCCATCAAAATCTTGCGGCATGGACTTACGTCTAACGCCCCCGATTTCGCCGGGAATTTTGAAAAAAGGCACAATACAATAGGTTTTTGATAACTCAGTTCTATGGGACTTAAATATATCTGCCTATCCGTAATAATAGTAGTAATAAATCTTCTCCAATATTAGACTAATTTTCAAGCATCAATGGGAGTTTAAACATTGGAGGAATGTTTTTAAATCCAAAACTTGGTTTTCTCCTCGGGAAGATTTTTTGAAAACGAAACTGTGTGAAGTCTAGGGATAATGAATGGAGGGAAGAAAAGAAGCTTTTCAGACGTTTTTCTGGCTTGAGTACTGAACAGGGTTGAATATCCTCTTAGGTGCGATATACAAGATACAATTTAAATCCTTCTTAAGCTGGCGAGCCACTCTTAGCCAGGACAGATAAAATCGGGCGGAAAGGGTCCGATCTGCCACAATGGTGGAGATGAAGAACCATAGCACTTTAGCGTGTTCCATGCTATCCCATCATATACAGTACATAATATACCCTGGTTATTACAATCTTGAGCTTCTCCTTCTCTTTCATCCCCCAACGCTCTAAATGATATCGCATTAAAACTCCCTCGGATGTGCTAGGTAAATTGAAACTCGATACGTGTTCTTCGAGTCAAACTGCACATTTTAAAAACCCCCTCGCTTCGAATCTCATTTGCAATTCAAACGTATCAAGTGATATTGTGTTGAAATGGTTTTTATGGTGTCTGAATACTTTTTCAACAGCAGAAGGAGAGAAAATAAAATAATTTTGATAAAGTGTTAAAAGTGATAAAATGACACTCTACTTTTCGTCTCTAGGCCTAGATAAAACCTTGGATAAAAAATTAACACGTATGTCTCATGAGAAAAAAATACGTTTTTGTAAATTGTTTACAGAATCGTCCGTAAAAGGCATATTTAGTTGTCCCTTAAGTCATGGAATACAAATAAAGAATTACTTTTCGAATTTTATCCTCATAAGCCTCTTTTTATTAAGGTCCCAAAAATACCCCCATGTATGAAAAATTAGGTTTTGCCAGGTTCTGGCGCTCATTCTTATTTCTTTGTTGTCTTTTTAGTACAATTTGTTTGTAATATACAAAATATTACTTTCTACTAATAATGAGATGTTTCGGAAAATTTCTTTAACAATTCATCATTGTTGATAGCAATTTTCTCTTAGAGTAGAGGTAGAAAGTCGCGGTTTGATCCAAATTTTTCAACTTATTTGTAACTATTCAGGTAGAGTGAGGAAATAATTAATTAAAGTTAATAGAAATAATTCTTTCCACAATTTATTATTATTTATAATAACATTCTTTTGATGTAATGCTAGAAAGTTGCTGTTTTTTGTGAATTTTCCAACCTTTCATATACGAGTACAGTGAGGTAATAATTAATAAAAGTTAAGAAATACAATTCTTCAAACAATTTATTGGGTATTTGTTAAGGAACATGGCTTTTCCGAATCCTCGGTATATTTTTCTTTCAATCATCTCATTTTCGACTCCAATATGAAAAATCAAAAGGGAAAGATCAAAAAAGTTTCATATTTTCGCTAAAAACAAACCAAAAAAAAAAATAAATAAAAAAATTGAAAGTCTTTAAAATTAACGTTCATAACTAATTCTATTCTCGTTCTGTTAAAACCACGAATACTAACGTATTTTAAGGTGCTGATTACGAATATAACCTCGAAAACGTTAAAAATTGACATTTTAAAAGTCAATTTGAAAATATAGTTTTCAAATTTGTAATATATTAATGAAAAAGTATATATTTAACGTGTAATTTTAATTTTAATTATAGCAATATCGACGAAAACAGAAGAAATATAGAGAAAAAGGATACTGGAGGAGGTGAGACCACAATCCGTAATTAGAATTTACATAAAATGTTCATTTGTACTTGTTTACAAGCTATCTAACATTTTTAATAGCTTACGTAACCTAATTTTCGGTCATTTCGAAATATGTGATAAAAAATCACAAAACCACGAAAAGACTCTTTTTGATGCATTATTTTAAAAAACCGCAAATTGGAAAAAAATCGTGATTTTAGACCATTACCATTTATTATTGTTCATCCTCATAAGCCCGTCTTATACGAGTAAGGTCTCAAAAAACCCCCAAATGTGTAAAATTGGTTTTTGCGAGTTTTTGGCGCTAATTTTTATTTCTTTGAGGTTTGTTTTAGTATAATTTTTGCAATACATAAAATATTATTTTCTACTGATAAACAGGTGTTTTAAAAAATTGTTAAAACAATTTATTATTGTTTACAGCAACTTTATCTTAGAATAGAGGTAAAAAGTCGGGGTTTTTTCTCAATGTTCCCACTTGCTTGCAACCCATTGCCACCCACTTTTCGAATCGATTCGGAAAAGTCGGGATTCTAGACAATAACCATTTATTATTGTTTATAACTATGTTCTCTTAGAGTAATGCTAGAAAGTAGCGATCTTTTTTGAAATTTCCAAATTTTTGTAAGCTTTTCACTCAGAGTGAGGTAATAATTAATTTAATTTAGCAAACATAATTGTTCCAACAACTGATTATTGTTCATAACTATATTCTCGCAGAGGAATACTAGGAAGCTCCGATTTTTTCTGAAATTTTCGAAATTTGTATCAACTATCCACTTAGAGCGAAGAAATAATTGATCAAAATTAATGAACATAATTGTCTCAACAATTTGTTATTGTTCATAACAATCTTCTTTAAGAGTAATGTTAGAAACTTGCGGTTTTATCTGAAATTTCCAACTTTTTCTCAACTTTTCACGTAGAACGAGGTAATAAATAATGAAAGTTAAGAAAAAAATAATTGCCCGAGCAATTTATTATTCTTTATAAATATCATGTGCTGTAATTCAAAACAAAATTTTTACAGATTATTTACTGATCTACTTCTTCGGCCTACTTCTAATTATTCTAGCCTTTGTTTTTTCATCTCTACTGTAAGACGGCCTTTTTCTTCAAATTTATATTTTTAAAAGATTAACAAAAAAGTAAAAATACTTCATCTAGAAAAAATAGAATGCTGTTTAAAAAATGATTTCCACCGATATTTATTAATTATTTGTTCATAACTAGAGAGCCAAAGAAAAGTTGAAAATTTAAGGAAATATCGCAACTTTGTAGCTTTATTTTAAAAGAAGATAATTATAAACAGTAATAAATTTGTTAAACAATTATGGCTATTAACTTTGATTAATCATTACCTCGATATAAGTGAAAACTTGACAAAAATTTGAAAATTCTTAAAAAATTCACGATTTTCTACCTCTATTCTATGAAAAAACTGCTATAAACAATATTGAAGTATTTAAATAATTTTTGGAAACATCTTATCATCAGGAGAAGGGAATGAAATTCAAAAACTAATTTTTGATTTGTATTTTATGGCTAATTGTAAAGAGAAACGTTGAGGGACAACTAAACATACCTTATATAGACAATTCTGTAAAAAATTTACAAAAACGTATTTTTCTGCTATCAGGAATATGTGTTAAACTTCATGGGGTTTGCGCCACCTCTAAATATCAATTTTTTTCAAAACAAAAAAATGCGTACACATTTTTTTTTGGATCCGAACAAATTTGGGGGTGAAAGCAGGAAAATTCAACAACAAAAATTTTTAATGCGTTTTTCGACCACCCTAATAATCAGAGAGCGGACCAGCCCAGTCTGAAGTTGCGCACCGAGTCTAGGATCGGCTCTCTCGTTGCGGAGAGCTCCTGAACCGAGCAGGCGAACATGCGCGCGCACACAGTGTTGTCCGCTAATCACAATCACTGACATTGAAATGCTCGCACGTGCTCTCCCACCACTTGTCCCCATGCGGCGGTTCTCCGCAACGAGGGAGCCCAGCCTGGGCTCAGTGCGCAACTTCAGACTGGGCTCGTTCGTTCTCTGCTAATAATCAAGCTTGAAAGAATTAAATTTTTATATTGAATTCTTAAATTCAAGAAAGTAGACCCACAGTTACTTTTAATGAATTTTGAAAAAAGCCTCAACGTTTAAAAAAGAATTATGATTTGCATTCAGTGTTAGTTGTGAATAGCTCGTTTTATTCCTTAATTTTTTATTCCTTAATTTAATTGTTCAAACAATCACCAAGTCTTAAAAAATATACAATCCAATTTATTATTAATTTACTTTTATTTTATTCATTAATGAAGTTCCATAAAAAAAATCAGTCCGAGGAGGTAACAATGTATCAGGAGAAATGAGTTAAGGTTCAGAGATGAAAGGTGGGAGTTATAGGCCCAAGGTCAGTGCTGATAGCTTAGAGGTGAAGGGCCGATGGTCAGGGTCAAAAGTGGTAGCGGAGAGTCAGAGGATGAGTGCTCAAAGGTCAGAGGTAAAAGGTGAGGGGTCATAAGCCAGATGGCAAGTGTCAGAGGTCAAAGGTCAGAAGTCAAATTTGAGGGTTTAGTTGTAAAAACTAGAGATTCTATCAACTCCCCAATTGACTCGCTCATGTAATTGAAAATTATAGGAAAATCCTGTAACAGAAGTGAAGGATTTTAACTCATTTCTCCCGCTTTTGTAAAACCATTTTTTAGGATAGCAATCGACGCGAGAAACGGTTCGTTCTACGACAAGAATAGGAGCTCTTTTCACGCGTCGATCGAGTGTAAAGTGGCGAGGTATAAACGTGAGTGCCGGGAATTTTAATGGAAAAAAAGTTCGCAAACTTTCCTACCCTCTTTTGCTTCCCTCTTCCCCTCCGAACTCCACCCAATGCCTCTTATCCAACCTTTGTGTCACGCGTTGGAGCTTTTCCGATCAGCCTTCTCATTTCACCCCTTGCTTTTTTAACATTGCATCATCTCGCTCTTTTCTCAACCCTCGCCCCTTAAAACCCACCCCTCCGTGACGCAGCAAACAAACGATGACGAAGTAAATTTGGTTTGATGCTGTACGGATTTTTCGAACAAAGGAGATTCCGCCATCCGCCGTGTCGGTTTCCTCATCCTGCGACACGGCGACCCGAGGGAAATTTCTGTATCGCGAACTGAGAGGTTTCGACGAAATGCCTCTGAATTCTCGATTTATATTTCCCGACCATGATCGATTTCCGAATAAAACCACGAGCTTCACCGCCAACGAGAATTGATTCCGGATTGGATATGACATCAACTTCCGTCATGGAGCTTTCCGCGTTTTTGTGATCGAAAGAGACAGCATGGATTTACTGTTGCTATTTCGAACTGAGTTTTTTATTGGGCTTCCAAATCTGGTTTTAATCAGATATTTGTGGCAGTTTTGTTTGAACTGAGTTGCTGTGAATATGATTTTTAGATAGCGGCAAATTTCATTAATAGAATAAATATGAATTAGTAATCAGTATATAAAATGTGGAACTTTTTGACGTTATAAACGGGGAGAAATTGATTAGCTTATGCTTACAAAATGGCTTGTTTATTACAAATACTTGGTTCAGACATCAAATGATCCACATGTTTACGAGGTGAGGCTATTAAATAACCGGAGTGATGCTTTAACAATTTTCACTTACCAAATTATTCATTGGAGATGTTATCCGCCTTAATGTAGTCCCCTTTCCGATCCCTATACTGCTCCATAAGAATCTTCCATTGTTTGAAGCAATGCTTCAGATCCTTTTTTGAGAGGTCTTTCATGAGCCGCGCCACTTTTTCCTTCACAGCATTCACCGAATCGATTCTGGTTCCTATTAATTCAGACTTGTTCTTCGGGAACAGAAATAGAATCACATGGAGCTAGGTTAGGTGAGTACGGTAGGTGCTCCAATACGGTGATCTTGTTCTTCGCCGAAAACCTCTGGACAGACAGCGCCTTGTCTGCTGGTGCGTTGTCCGTGCTTTCTTTTGTCTCGGTGAATTGGGACTCTTCTAATGCATCGATTGGAATTTAGTTTCAAGGTTGTATTAGAAGAACCATGATTTGTCACAAGTTATTACATTTTCCGAAAACTTTTGAACATTTCGATGTTTTTCAAAATGTCAGCACAAACGTTGCTTCGAGTTTCTTTTTTCTCAGGAGTGAGCAATTTCGACACCATCTTAGCACAAACATTTTTTACGTGCAAATTTTCATTTAAAATTTGTCTTACAGTTCCTTTATCGATGATCAATAAGTCAGCAATTGCTCAAATGCTCAGACATCGATTTGTTTGAATAATTTTACTCACTTCTTCGAGTTACCGCCGGTGTTTGATGTGCGAGGACGGGCGGGACGCGGATCCTCTTCAATCACTTTACTCGTCTCCTTAAATTTTTTGAAACCAATCGAAAACTTAGGTACAAAATGGATACTCATCACAATTAACTTTCTTCAACAAATTATACGTTTCTGTAGTGGATTTTCCAAGTTTCACACGAAACATCACGTTGACGCGCTGTTATACTTTTACACTCAATATCATCCCGGCGTAGCTCAGATAGACGGTCAACTTCGAACAAAGGTTACTGTCATACTAAGGGTCGTACAACCTTGATATTTGGAGTTCGGAGGAGAAAAAGAACACGGATCCATATTAGATCCTGCTTCTTGTTGCTGAGGCCCCAAGCAAGCGGCAAAAAATCAGTCCGGTTATTTGATAACCACACCTCATACTTGGTGCAGACGTGAAAGTCACAGTATGATTGACTTTATTGTAGCGGATGAGAGACTGAGAGTACTAGTAATGAGAGGCTCTGAATGTGGAACGGATCACAGCTTCATAGTTTCAAAAGTGAACCCAGGTCAAGAATCCAGGAGCAGAAGAATTTATAATAAGTAAGAGCAGAGACGAGTTAGAATATAGAATTTGCAGAAATAAAAAGTAGAAATAGTATATCGTGAAAAGCTTAATAAATATTTAGGACATCACAAAGAAGACTGAAAGACGGAAAGAGGCAATAAAAATGTAGAGGGTACATGAAATACTACGGGATAGCATCATCAAGAGTGAATCTGAAGTGTGCGGTACTGCGGATGTAGGAAGAAAGACTGGAAATGCTTGGTGGAATGATGAATTCCGCGTGGATATCGACAAGAAAAAGCAAGTCTACTTAGGAAAGTTTAATACAGGGTTCAAACTCTTTCCCCCATTTTCCTGCGGTTCCCCTTTTTTTAAATTTCACTTTTTTCCTCTATTCTCAAAAAACTTCCCCCTTCCCTATCTTAAGAAAAGTAATGTTACCAAATATCTGGAAAAAATATCGGATACATTGTTGTCGAAAACCTGATTGTCTTCTGAATGACTTGAAATGGCTCCATTTATTACATTTGAAATTTAAATATGAAATCCGCTGCTAACTTTCAATTTGTCTACAAATGTTAATTTGTTATCGTTGTGGTGGCGAAATATTTCATTGTGCTTGCAAATACAGATCTTAGATTATATAGCTTGATATAAGAATAAATCTTAATTCCACTTGACAAAAAATATATTTATAGCTGTTCATTCTTTAATGTCGGGAAGTTTATTATTCGAATTTTGAGTATACACCAAATATTAAGATTTCAAATATTTCGAAAGATTTCACGAAACTTCAAAAGATTTCAAAAGATATTTTTGGTTTTGAAAAGTTTAAATAACTTTCAACATTTCCGAAGTATTTCAGAATATTTCAAGGGATTTCTAATTATTTCAAGTGATTCCGACAGATTTCAAGAGATTTCGAGGAATTCCAAAGGATTTCCGGCAGCTTTAGACCAATTTAGGAGATTACAAAAAATTTTATGCTTAGCGGATAAAGAGTATGGATCTTTTTTTGCGTTTATCAGTCAGTTTCAGTATTTATGTATGAATCGTGATGTATGATGGCTCTGTAAAGCTCTTCACCTGAGGTGATTGCTAGAGAGATTGATCAGCGACCCGTGTCGGAGCGGTGTTGCGGAAATAGTGTGTCGTTTAAATGGGAAACACTTGACTTATAGATTTATCTAAAACCTATCCCTGTTCCTACACATCCTTTACTTACCTTTGCCATATAAATTCCTTGATCTCCGGTAGTATTGGCTTAATGGTATAATAATAAAAAGAATAAATAGATGGACTCGGAAGAATTACAAAGAAAATTTTTAATGAATTTGTGCAAAATGATGTAAAATGTTTTTGTTTGATTCAAAATTACTAACCTCTTTGATTAATATTAATTTATTATATGGCTAAGATAAACGTTAGAGAACAACTTTAAAACTTCGATGGTTTGAAATTTTGTCGCCTCAGAAAAGAATATTTAGGTTTAAGTTAAATTCGAAAAGATTGAATGTATATTGAACGCCTTTAAGATTAGATTTTAATAAAATTTTAACTTTCCAATTTTGAATTTTCTCAAACTTGGTTACTGATAAATTAAAACGCTTTCTACTTCTAAAGATTTAAATTTCAATGTTCTCAATTTGTAAGGTCCTCAAAATCTAATAAGTTGGAACCATTTGAAGTAAAGATATTTAAAATAAGTTGAAATAAGTTATAACATGACGACATTTTTATTGCAATAACAAAATAATTTATGTTTCTTTGATTTAAACTAAAGAAATTTCAAGCACGATATGTTATACATTCGTTGCTTCACAAAAAAAAAAATGTTTTCAACTCTTTGCATTACAAGCGGCATCTTCATTAGAATATAATATTCTTGTTATTTTCTTTTACATTACCGGATATAAATTTTCATCGAAAATTGTTATATTCACATTTACTGTATAAAATAATAAAATATCTAATTGAATCAAAAAACAGAAGCGACGAAGTAACACAATAATTTATACTGATAATTTTTATTTATAATTTCAAAAAAAAGAACGATGTTAATGCACACTGTAGTTTATTCACCCGCAGCAGCACCCACTTATTTTTAAATCGCAATTTCCGCGAAGATCCAGTTTCCAAATTTACGGCACCATGAAAACCCCATCGTCGGTTGATGGCGCGGCAGTAATTCGATATAACTCTTTACGTCCTAAGTGTAGTTTCGGTAGAGACCTGCAATATCCGCGAAGATCTTGCGAACTCCTCGTTTTCATGCTTCGGAAGCTCAACCGGAAGTTGAAGGACGTATTAAACCCGGTTCAAAAGTAGGTCGGCTTCGGAGACGTTGGATTATTCACTTTAAGCTAGCCTGACTCGCAAATACCACCATATATTATTTCCTGTCATTTTTTTAATCCTCTTAAAGGAAATTCAAGATGAATTACGTAAGTGGTGGGAAATTTATAATCTAGTTTCGAATAATATAAAACTTGTTTGCGTAATTAGAATAAAACTAATATAATTAGACCTGTGCATTCTGTCGGATCGAACGCGATAGTTCCGATTAGACGGTCCTCAGAATCGAATCGGAAAGGAAACGATCCGATCTTGCCTGCGTCAAATGTCGGATATTTCGACATTCGACGTACAACAGGTGAGATCGAATTTTTTCGAATCGATCGGCCGCGCGTCGAATATCGGAAAACCGGGATTCGGCGCGCGAAAGACGGAATCGGATTTTTTCGAATCGCTCGATCTCGCGTCGAATATGGGGAAAACGCCATTTGACGCACGACAGATGGAATCGGATTTTTTCGAATAACTCGGTCGCGCGTCGAATATCGGAAAAGCTAGATTCGACGCGCGAAAGACAGAATCGGATT
>JAUMHM010000085.1:21618580-21629337 GCA_032362435.1 Melikaiella ostensackeni
TCTTCATTTTCTACCCCCTCCCCTCATTTCCCTCATATCCCCTCACTTCCCTCCCCACCCCTAACCAACCCATCATTTACTCTCCTCTCATTTCCCCTCACTCCTCTCACATTCCTTCATTTTCCCTCACTTCCCCTTTTTATATGACGGATGGACACCCCTGACCGAAACCATAAGCGATGAAAACTCAAAAAATTGGATAAAAATGGTTCATTAAGGCTTATAGGAGATCTCCTTTTGGAAAATAATTAATGCGTTTGCTATCATTAGAATTTTTTCTCAGAAGCTCATAAGGATATAGTCACTATCCAAAAATTAATGAAATTTTCATAATGATGTTCATTATTATTGTTCGATAAAATATTATTCATAACTCTCAAGGAATCTCAAGGGCTCTTGAGGAATTTCAACGGATTTAGGGGATTTTATAAGATTTCCAAGAATTTCAGTAGTTTAAGGGTATTTTAAAGGGTGTTTGAAAGGATTTTAAGGGATGTTGAATCATTTTGGAGATTTTAAGGTATTTTGAAAGATTCCAAGGAATTCTCAAGAGCTTTAAAAAATTGTAGTGAATTTTAAAACTTGAAGCAACATGAAGTTCTGCCCCTCGCATGGAAATGCTTTATTATTGATTTTCACGTTATTCATTTTGCACTTCAGATGAAAATGAGTGAATTTGAAAAACGTGATGAAAAATTTGAAATTGATTAATTTTTAATGACTTAGCTTCAAGATCATAATTCAAGAATATTTCATATTAAACCGAAGTCTGGAATTCTTCAATTTTTAAAACTTCAACTTTGAATTCATGATTTTTGAAGCTTTCAATCAGAAATCATATAACCCTAAATATTAAATAAAAATTAAATGTTAAGGACTTATAATTGAAAATTCTTAAATTTTAAATGGTGAAAATGACAGTGATTTTTTTGTATACATCTTTAAAAATAGAATTTCGGAAGATTTTGAAAAATTTTACCGAACCTATAAGGATTAAGAATCTTTTAGAAGATTCCAAGATATTCCTAAATATTTCAAAGGACTCTTAAGAAATTTCAACGGATTTCAAAGAATTTTATACGACTTTCAAGGATTTCAGTAGTTCTAGGGTATTTTAAAGACTCTCAATGAAGTGTTTCAATGAATTTCCCAGAATCTTAAATAATTTCTAGAATGTCATATTTCGCAAGGGAGTTTAGAATATTTCAATGGATTTCGAAGAATTTATCCACAAAAATTGAGGGATTTCACAAGATCTAAAAGTTTTGAAGAGATTTTCTAATAATCCAATGTATTTACGAAGATTTTCAAGAATTTTGAAGATCCTCAGGATATTTTAGAAGATTCCAAGGCATTTTCAAAAAATTCCAAGAATTTGAAGGGATTTAAAGGAATTTAAAATGATTTTAAGGATTTTAGGGTAGTCTGAAATATTTCAAGAAATTCTCAAGAACTTTTACAAAATTTTAATGAATTTCAAAACCCTAAGCAACATGAATTTGTTCTCTCTGCATGAAAATGTTTTAGTATTGATTTTCAAGTTATTAATTTTGCACTTTGGATTAAAATAAGTAAATTTTAATAAGCGTGAAGTAGAAATTGAAATTGATTAATTTTCAATGACTTAGTTTCAAGATTCTTATTTGAAAATACTTCAATTTCAAACGAAGTCTGGAATGGTTTAACTTTTAACGTTTCAAGTTTGAATTCATTAATTTTTAAAGCTTCCAATTAAAAATCATATAATTTTCAGCGTTTTTCAAATGAGTAAACGGACAAAAGACAAACGACACTCGAGAAATTTCAACGGATTTCAAGGGATTTTATAAGATTTCCAAGGATTTCAGTAATTTTAGGGTATTTTAGAGACTCTCAATGAAATGTTTTAATTAATTTTCCAGTATCTCAACAAATTTCATTGAATTTGTATATTGCAAGGGATTATGAGATATTTTAATAGATTTCAAAGAATTTATCCACAAAAATTAAGCGATTTTGGGGAAAATAAATGATTTTAAAGCTTAAAGGCCATTTTGAAAGATTTCAAGAAACTCTCAAGAGTTTAAAAAATTTTTTAAAAATTTCATAACTTGAAGCAACGTGAAGTTGTTCCCCTTGCATGAAAATGCGTTATTATAATTTTCAAGTTATTAATTTTGCACTCTAGATTAAAATGAGTGAATTTTAAAAAGCGTGATGCGAAAATTGGATATTAATCGATTTTTAATGACTTAGTTTCAAGATCCTTAATTCAAGAATATTTGAATTTCAAACAAAGTATAGAATTCTTTAATTTTTAACGCTTCAAATTTGAATTATTGAATTTTCAAAGGTTCCAATTAGAAATCATGTAATTTTGAACATTTCTAAAACGCTTGAACGTGTAAGATTTTAAGTTTCATATTCTTCAATTTCAAACTATGAAAATGACAGTAAATTTACTCGTTTAAAGAAATTTCATTTTCTATTTTAGAAAAATCTATCCAATCACTTCAGATGTCACTTGATACTAGATGATATAATAGATACTTGATAATAAGTTGTATTATCTTTAAAAATTTCATAATTGCAATTTAAAATTACAGTTTTGAATGCATATTCCAAAAGTAGTTACAATTATGATGTTTCAATCTACATATTCTTGGTTAAATAAAAGAAAGGTCTTACAAAAGCACAAATTCTTCATTCCGGGATTTTATAAGTAGATAAACCTGGTTTGGTCAGCCAAACGTATCTGCAAAATACTTTTTTGAGACTTCATCCTTACAACTTTCATAATTCCAATTCAAAATTACAGTATTGAATGTACAAGTATTTTTAATCCTCAATCAGGAACGCTTACAAATTTCTAAATGTATAATTTTGTTATGTTAGTGTTAATGACCATATCAAGATAATTTAAAAGTGTTCTGTTTCTAATGCTTTTTTAGAATTATTACATTCTGATGGGCATTACATTTGGAATTGTTCGAATTTGGAGTTTTTTTTCTTGATTGAAATGAAAGCTTTGGTTTTTTCCTTTCAACATTCATTGATATTAAGGAAGTCTTAAATCGATGAAAAACCTACCGAACCTACCGAATGCTTGTTTTTACGGATAAATAATGATATTATATATAATTTTCTATGAAAGAGGAAAATTTAACTCAATTATTTATTTTAAAATTTTCATCTTGTTTTAGTGACGTAAAAATATTTCTAAGATTAGATTAGTTAAATGGGTTGGTATGATAGATTTCTGATTTGCGGACGGTAAAGCGGAGTCTTCTGTTAAAACTGCTCAGAATTACTAGAATGAGAATCTTAGATTAAAGATTAATAATATGTCCGTTTTTCAAAATTGACATTAGGATCTAGAATTTTTATTTTATTTTATAATAAAAAGAAATTCTACACCCTAATGCCAATTTTGAAAACCATCTTCTTTACAATTTTATACTTTGGGTCAATTGAAACCGATAGTTTTCGAAAAATCAACAAAGATATCATTTAACAATAATATGTCCATTTTTTGAACTGAAGGAATTTAAGAGGGAAAAATTTTAGCTTACAAGCCCTCTCAGTCTCTCATCCGCTACAACAAGTCAATCATGCTGTGGCTTCCGCCTCTGCACCAAGTATACATGTGGATCATTTCATGTCTAAACCAAGTAATTGTAATGATCAGGCCTTTTTCTAAACATGAGCTAATCAATAAATCCCCGTTTCCGCTCGTTTTTTGTTCTCCGAAATGACCCAGTACCCTGTTGATATCTTCACGTTGCACACCAACCCAACTATTCATATTTCCGAGTAAAATTATTCTTTCACCAGGATCGCAAGTACCTTTAGTCTCATTTAACGAGTCCCAGAAGGTATATTTTATATCCCTACTGTCATTATCAACTGCAGCGTATCGCGCTATAATAAATAGCCTTTTGATTCCTACTTTCCTTCTAGCACATAGTAATCTAGGTGATACACATTCATACTTTTTGACATGTTGTTTAGCTCTCTCATTCATAATCAAACCGACTCCTTGGCTACCATATAATTTATTGTCTACTCCTGACCAAATTTCGAGTCCGTTCTCTATCTTTCTAACCTTACATCCCGCATTCCCTCTCCTTGAGATCATTCACACCTCTACCATTCCAAACATCCAATCTCCATTCATAGCCTGAAACTTTTCCGAGGGCATGCATTTCGTCAACAGAAGTGTCAATCCTATCCGAGGCTACATTATTATTTGTATTGTTTATTGTTGAAAGTATACATCCAACCACAACTTGATGCAAGAAATTTATTCCATAAGTAAAAAATCATGTTCAACTTAAGCAGCTAAATCGTCATGAGATATAATAATTTAATGTATATATTTTCGGGGGCATTTGTTTGGTTCCATTAGAAAATTTTAAATCTACGTTCGAAAGCGGAAATTCACGATCAGTTTTCTCCAAATTTTATTGTCTTCAAGGATGCTTATTGTTCACTGGAAAATGATTAAAAATAAGTTTGCAGATTATAAAAACAAAATCGTTAATTAGGACACCCATCCAAGATTCATTACGACGTTAACATTTCTTAGAGACGAGGGGTGACAGAATGAAGTGAAATCGATGATCTCTCATACCATTTTATCTCATCGCCACGAAGAATCGTCCAATAAAAATTCCAGAGAGTCCAACGTCGTGCCAATAACTCTAGCGAGGCTCGTAGGGACGTTCGGCGTATTTGCAACGAAATAAAAAAATCATTTTCGCCCTCCCTCTAGTACCACTCCCTTCATCATTTAGCCTTTTATAAGCTAACTTCAATTTTCTATCCCCACGTTATCCAAGCATTCAAATAACTCTCAATGTACGTCATAAAGCCTTTTTTGGAATTTTCACGTCAATGTTATGAATGCTTTCGATAGTGAAAGAAAAACTTGTATTTCGTCAAAGTAATTCAATGGAACGAGTGGATGAATAATTAACAAACTGTATGAACAAGAAAGCAATCTATAGAATTTTTTATATGTGGAATGGATTTGAAATTTTTTAATTCATTTTGATCTTATTATTGACTAGCAATATTATATGCGCATTGTGGCGTACAGAAAACATTGCATTGTCAATTATTAATGTACAAATATAAAGCAAAATTACTATGATTCCAATTCTGAAATTTACAATTTAATTATTTAAAAAAAAAAGATATTTTGAGAGGCCTTCAGTTTTGAATGTTTAACTTAGAACATTATCAATTTAAAAATAACTTTTGAGGCAACAATTTTTCATAATTTCACAGATTAATTTGGGAAGGGGCTTGAAAAATTAAAAAGATGCCTTAAGATTATGCAGTTCTTAATGCTTTTTCGGAATTTTTCAAGTGTGCATGATTTTAGTTTAAAGTTTTCATATAGTGAAGTAGTTCAATTTCAAATATGCATCAATAATAAATAAGTCATTTTGAATCGGTCAGACCGACACTTTTAATTCAGTTATTGTGTCGCAAATTTAAAACGTTATTTCAGTCTTGTAGATTTGAAATTAAAGTTTTCAATTTTGAAGATATCTAATTGAAAAATGTTCACTCTTAAACGTTCCCATTTCGTGTGTACCTTTTTCAAAATTTCATGTTGAATCTGCCAAATTTTTATTTTTCTAAATATGACACCTTTGATTGTGAAAAAATAAATAGAAATATTTAATTTCTACGTATTGGAAGCTGTGAATTTCAAATTTCAATGGCTATCAATTTGATCTTGTACCATTTTTGAGCAGTTCAGATTGAAGACTTTCCAATTCTAAACGCTCTAAATTTGAAAATTGTCCACTTTTAAATTGTAACATTGATCAATTTTCAGTTTTAAACACTTACAAGTGAAATTATTCAAACTGATAAACCTGAGAATCATAATGTCTCCATTTTTAAAGCTGCCAACTCTTTCAAAATGTATAATTTTAAGTATTCCTCATTTATAGATTGTTTATTACCAAAGGCTTTAAACAGGGATTAATTCAATTATTTAAAGTTTACGATTCAGAATTTTTTAATTTTCAAATGTTTGTTCAAGCTGAAAAGCACGCTTTTAATTCTATATTCTACAATTTTGAATGATTTAAATTTGAAAATTAAATTTCAAACATGTATTAGCATTAAATTAGCCATTTTGAATGTTTCCTTCCGACTTTTTAAAATTTTGATACTGTGTCTCAAATTGAAATTGTTACTTCAGTTTCATAGGTTTAGAATTGCGTGTACAATTTCTGAAGTTTCGTTTTCAATGAACCAAATTTTTTATTGTCCTAAATATGAAAATCTTAATTTTGAAGAATGAAATGGAAATTATCAAGTTTTACATTATGATATCTGTGAATTTTATATTTTAAAGGATGTAAATTTGATATTGTATCATTTTTCAGTACTTTAAATTTAAATTTTTCACATTTTGAACGTTCGAAATTTGAAAACGGTACATTTATAAATTGTAAAATCAATTAATTTTCAGTTATAAATGCTTAGTACTAAAATTAATTAAGTTGGTGAGCCTAAGAATGAAAATTCCCCATTTTTCCAGATTGCAAGTCTTTGAAAATGTAGAATTTGAAGTATTTCTTATTTATAAGTTGTTAAGTATCAAAGGCTTTGAATTGGAATTCACCCAATTGTTCAAATTTTTAAATTTGAAATTGTTTAATTATAAACGGTTTAATTTGTACCCTCCTAAGGCCCTGTTATTTCTGGTCAAAAACGACCTCCTAATATAATACAATATATTATAATATAACAAATATATTAATAATATATTTATAATAATATAATATATTATAATGTAATATAATAATAAATGTGCCATATATTTTCATTAACTCATAAAATGATTTTGTATTACCCTCGAGAAAAAAAAATTATGGGAATGATTATAGGAAAATAATTACAGAAAAATCAGTATAGGAGTTGATGATATCAAAATATTGAAAGAATTATTGGAGAAAGAAGAGAAACTGTAAAAAAATGATTTATTTCGGACCACTCATATGAATGTACATTAAAATTGTGATATTTATGAGAATTAACTACATTTTTAAGAGCTCTCTCTATAAAAAAGCTATAATGAAAGTTAAATACTATCAGTATTTTTTGCATACATCACAGCATTTTAGAAGATAACAAAAATATAGGATACATTGATTAGTGATGATCTAGGAAATGATCTAGGAAAAAAATGCTCAAAAAAATGTAATGAACGACATTATATTGCAAAAATCTCTTGGGGAATGGTTTTTGAGGGTGAATGAATAATATTGCTATTGGCCTTCGACAAAAATTAGCATCCGCAAATTTGTTCATTCCTCAAATTTATTTAAAACTAAATGTTTTAGATATTTCAAGTTAAAATTAATTATTCAACTAAGCATTGGTTTTAATTATTTTTTGAAGTATAAAATATACTTATTTTCAAAGGACTTTTCATTTTGAAAGATTGAAAAATGAAACTAAACTATTCACAATGTTTCGACACACGCTTTCATTTCAAAGTTGTTCAATATTAAACGATTTCAGTGTGAAATAATGTAATGTTGAAAGTTTCGAGCTAAAAGCTGATCAAGGAGTAAGATTTAAAAAATTTTCATTTACAGTTTTTAAAGATTCAAAAAGGGGAAGGTCATACAACTTTTATAATATTTGAAATCATTCTGACTTTTTTATATAATAAACTAATAAGATTAGAGACTTAACTCATGTTTGAAATTAAAAAATTTTAATTGTAACAGGTTTTAGCAATTTAATGGTATTTACTGACATTATTATCAGAAGTCAAAATAGTTGAAGCCTTCATCTTCATTCCAAGCATTTTAAGTCATAACAAAATAAGAAACTTAGTGCATAACTGAAAGAGGAAATAAAGGAACCTAAGTAATACGTCAAATATACTTATTTCCAAAATATTAGTTTCCAATTATTAATTTCATTTCGTTGTGCAATTTCGAAGACTTAAAACTGATCCCATGAAATTTTGTTTATTACCAATTGAAAATTATTTCATTTTAAACTTATGTGCTTCTAGAATTCAAATAATAAAACGAACCAATTCAATAAACAGAAATAAAGAACTAAAACCATCCCTGAGAACCAACTTCTGATTATTATTATTAGTAATTGCAGTTTTTATTATATTTTTTTTCTTTTTAAATATAATTTTACGGTTGCAGCTTGTATCTATTTTCAAGATCTATATTTCATTTTATACGTCCAGGGGGACTTTTTATTGTAATTCAATATATTTTTTATCGCTTTTACCTGGTACTCATTTCTTGTACATTTTACTTTTTCTCATAGGTAGAGAATTTTATAGACGTGATTTATATCGAATCCAAACTGAAATGGCGTTATCGGTCGTCTGGCAAGAAACTCTGGCTGGTATAAAAGTTTTTCTCTGCAAATTCCAAGGTCCTCGACCTTTCTGCTAAATCCAAATATGGTCGAGTGCCATATAGAATCAATACATGCGTGGGGCCAGTATCAAACTTAGGAGTATAAAAAGGTTCCCTGAAAGTTAGTTTTCGTTACTTTTCCATCACAGATTTCTAATTCGAAAATTACTTATAAATTTTTTGTTGTATACTTATTGAAAAATTAACTTTTCCTTTGCAATTATGAATACTTTTTCAAAGCTTTATATTCTTATATCCTATATTTATAATACGTATTATAAGAAACTATTTTTTCAGAACTTAAATTCTATATAAATTTCTACAGTCTGCACGGTAAAAATGAATACTTCTCCTTCATTTGTTTGTGCTCTCTGTACCTCTATATTCTTCTACCTTTTTCCTCCCACTTTCCTAATCAGCAATACTACCAGCCTGTTTTCCATTCGTCCGGTCACCTTTTGCCTCTCCAAACCTTATTGAAAATCCTCAACATCTTTTCTTTCACCCCTTGCCCACCATATTTCAGTGCTTCATTCTCTAAGCCATCTTCACCTGTTGCTTTGTTTGTTTCCAGCCCTAAAATTGCCTTACTCACCTCTTTCCTACTAATTTCTTTTCGGCTGTCCTCGTCCCCGGCTATCGTCTTTCTTTCTCCTTTCTTCACCATTGACCCTATTTTCCATTCCCCTAGCCATCTCTTAAAATATTCCGTCCACTCATTCTTCCCGATTTCCTCATTTATGCCCTTCCCTCCACCTATCTCGCTGTTTAAACTTCCTATTCTCTTTCTTCCTTCACCACTTCTGCGACCTCTTCCATGTACCTATTCTTCTCCCTTTGTTGTTTTTCACTCAACATTCTCTCGTGATCTCTGTCTTTCTTGCTGAGTTCTCATTTCTCCATTTCCCCTTTTCTCAATTTCCTTACACTCCTTAATCCTTTCGTTACTTTACCTGCACTCGTCGTGTAACTAACCTCTCCTACCTCCTCTTCATCTCCTGTTGGTCTCACCTTCTCCCTTACCTTATCAATCACGCTTTTAAGTTTTTCTAGCAGCGTGTCTACTCCTTCCTTTTTCATACTCCTTACCTCCTCGTTTTTCATTTTTCCTTCAAATTCTCTAAACTTATCTTTCCCCAACTGTCCGTTTTCAATTTCCTTTTCCCTCACCTTTCTTCTTTCCCCTACCGCACTTTGGTCCTCCAAATCCCAATGTCGCTATCACAGGAACGTGTTCGGAGCCTTTTTCATTGCCCAGTTCCATTCTAACCATCAACTTCTTTATTCTTTCTTCTATCAGAATGTAATCTATCATAGTGTTCCCTTCACCTGTGAACGTCATTTCCCCTTCTTCATCCTCCCGGGTCTTGTTGTTAAAAATAAACCATCCCGCCTCACCAACAAGTCTAGAAACTTCCTGCCCTCCCGATCCGTTTTCCTATATTTCGAGTCTCTCACGAAGACCTCCTTTCCCTCGTTCCACATTTTTTCCACTCATTCCACGGTCCATGCATTTAGCCTCTCCTCTTATCAGCACAAACCTCTTCTCATTTTCCTCTGTCCATTTCCTTATCATTCTACATCCTTCCTCTTCTCCTTTTCTCCTATACACGCATGCAACAGCCACAACCATTTATCCTACTTTTATTCTTCTCATCATTGTTCCGTCCTTCTCTTTCGTATACCTTTTCTTCTCTTCCTCTACAACCGTTTTCTTTCTTACTCCTGACATCATGCCATCCATACCCCTCCCTTCTACGTGACCTTTTCTCGCTGGTTGAATTTAATTTTTTTTCCAGTCAAATTTTCTAAAAGGCTCATGAACTTCTAAGAAGAGCTTCGAAATGATTATTCTACGAAAGAGTGTATTATTTCTTCAAGACACTTGAATATAATGAAAAAAGTAAATAATAAGTTTGTTATTGATATTGTTTTGAACAAGTAATCTATAGAGAGAGAAGCAAGCCTATATTTTCATTTTTTGTTCAACAGTAAATTTATTTTATAAGATATTGGTCACATTGAAAAATATTCTAAAGATAAAAGTTATGAAGCTTATCAGGATTTACCATTCTTTTTTGAAATATAAAGGGAGTTTTTTTTATTTTGAGACATCGGAATATTTCAAGAAATACGCATCCAACCAAAAAAATTTCCGTGATAAAAACTTCTTATTTTTGAGAGTGAACAGCGACTCCGCAAAAATTTACCTCACTCCCTGGGGGTGGTAGGTGAGGTAACTTTAAAATTTCAGATGGGAACCTATATTTTTTATTGCAGATTTAGATACTTCATCAAAAGATACGTAAGTTTTATTCGAAAAAATGTTTTCGATTCGCGCTTTCTTCATTGGCT
>JAUMHM010000085.1:21653879-21664822 GCA_032362435.1 Melikaiella ostensackeni
CTCCTTTCCAGTAATCCTTTTTCACTACTACTAAATATTGGTAAAACATTACTATTTCGATTAGTCGAAACGTTTATTACTTCTATAGCAAAAGACTAATAAGTTCTTACAGAAAATTTAGAAAATTTTCTGCATTCATTTGATTTTTCACAATCTCTAAAAATCTCACGATTTCTCTTGAGTTAAGTCAAATCCACTGGACACATTCGATATCTCTTGAAACCTTGTGAAACAAAAAAAAATGGTGTAAAGGTTTAAGTTTCATTTTGAAGCATGGTCAGGAATCCCCCCCCCCCCTCCATTGTTAAACTAACGATTTTGCAATTTAAGTACAATTTTATTCCATAAAATTGTGAAAATAACAAAACGGAAAGATAAAATTTATGCACATGATAATGCAAACACGTATGAGCAAAGCAAAGTCCGCTGTAGAAAACCAACAAGAACAAAATCTTAACAAAGAAGAATAAACTTAGCTGTTGTTGTTTGTCACTTGTTTCCTAGTTGAGATTACGGGAATCTTCAGATTTTAATAAAAAATAGCTCATTTTGTCCGTTAAAAAATACTCTAGGATTTTATAATATTCAAGTTTACAGTTAATTTCACATTTTTTGATATTAGTTTACAATTAAATATCACTGAAGTATCTTATATAGACAAGGAGCTCTATATTCCAGTCGCATAATGTTGTGAATCGATGAATTCGATTATTTATTCTTGGAGAAATTATAATTGTAAAGTGCTTTTTTTCATTGAAATTATATTATTTTCAATGTTCAATTTTTAAGTACAATTCAACTTGTAAGGCCTTTAAATGAAAATTATCTGTTTTCGAATGCTACTAATTTGAAATTGCTCTTATTGAATGATGTTCAATATTTGATTTTAATTTATATACGCTTTCAGATGTAATGCAAAACATCGCAAACCCAGAGAATTCCCAATTAAATGAATGAAATTGGAAAATATATATATATATATATATATATTTAGAAAGTTCCAAGTACATTTATAATAATGATTAAATAATGTGTATATATACTTATGTGTGTAAATGTATTATTAATAAAATATGTGTTTATTATTTTTTTTTTGTAAAAATGATGAATGATTTACGTAAAAGTAATAAGTATCACAATGAAATGATGGTAGGCACCACTGAAAATAATTTTAACCTATTTCTATTCAGAATACTGTCTTTATAGTAAAAGACAAAAACTACCCTCTACAGGAGGTTGAAAAATTAAAATATGGTTTTTTTCATATATCTTAGATATTTTCGGCCAAGAATGAAAGTTCAAACGTATGCTTGTAATAGAAAACTACACTCAGCCTTTTGAAAACTACCCCTCAGAAAGATATTTTGCTTCTTTCACAGTTCTTCGCACAATTTCTCATAAGAAAAGTCCTAGGATGATTTAAGAAATATTGTTTAAATATCTCAGAGGTTTCAAAATAATTCAGAAACAATTTAAGTTTCGATTTTAGGCATCGGAATCACCCTTAATAAGAAAAATGGCAAAATAAAGTCTTTTTGTCAAAAGTGTGTAAATGTTTCATTAGGATTTCAGAAAATGAGGCTGAGATTCATTTAAAAGCAATATCACCTCATACAAACAAGGCTCTCATCCTCAAAATGAAAAAAACTACCCTCTATAAAGAATATGAATTCCTATTCTGTATCTTTTTTATTTTTAGATGCAACTCTTAAGATAATTAGGTTTTTGAATAAATCTGCATCACAACTCAGAATTAAAAAACACTTCACTTAACAGACCTCTGTAATTTGACATAGCATGAAAATATGTGTTTCTCGTATGTGAAAGTAAAATAAAAAAATGAAACAGAATGAAACTTTCTATCCTTTATGGAGGGCTGCTTTGCTTGCTAAGGATAGTATACTCTAGTTTGTATTCGTTTGTATTTGTCTGTATCAGGTGATATTACTTTTTAATAAGACCCAGACTTTTTTTGCTTTTAAATCAACCCCTTGCTCTTCTTCTGAACATTCACTTTCCATATTCTCAATTTTCTACTTCTACTTTGGCCGCCCTTCCTCTGAACCACTACCAAACCATCGCACTCGCCTTACTTATCACCTAACCTCACTTTTGACTTTGACCTACTTTTTGTCCGTCAGATTAATTTTTTACTACTAAATATTTATTCAAAACCTACTCACCTACTTTACGCTACCTAACTTGCACGCCTTCGCTCATTCACCCAACTAATTTTCACTCAATCATGAAAAAACACTCTACCTATCACTATCGACTTCCACACAGGTCCAACCGCGAACGCGCAATCCTTTTTTTGTCAGTGAAAATAGCCCTCCCTCTATAAGGAAGCAAATTTATCTGATGCTTGTGAGGAAGCAAAGTGCTCATACACTGAGTACAAATGAATACATCCGTGGTGAATACACCTGTAGTACTTCGCAGCTGTATCTTATAATTGGATTGGAGAATTATCTCGAATAGGGAACACGAGGGTGACTTTTCTTATGGAATTTGCTCGCTGCTTTTGTGCACTTTTAAATTCAATTAGTAGATGCAACAATGAAATCCAAAGTAGTACATTAGTGATCCTGTGCAAAGTTTGCAGGGAGCGCGAATGCTGGCATGAGTGGCCGTGAGAAATGTTGTTAGAATCTCCATCTAGACAGAATGACGAGCCTCCATGTCATGTCTGGATAATTGGCAGTCCTGTTCATCGTGTCACTTCGCCTTAATGGAGGAGCGTTACAGTATCCTGTCGGCCGGTATCGTGTCATATCTCTATTATCACAGAATCAAATTCCGCGAAAAAGCACGATAAAACCAAAATACTGAGCCTAATCTTAAACGGTTTCCTAACAAAAAAATATATGATAGGATTCTTTGTTAGCTATTGGCCTTTGGCCTCTGACCTATGACATGACCTTTCCCTTTTGACCTCTCGTATTTATCGTTTGACCCTTGATTTGCAACCTTGTACCAATCACCTATCATATTTGACCTTTGACATATGATCTCTGTCCTATCAACTTTGACTCCTTTTCTATGATCTCTCACCTATCATATCTGTTTATGAGCTTTCTGGTCCAATCATTGACAATATTTTTCTTATATTCTTGCTCTTTTTATGCGCACTTTGCTCCCTTATATACTCCAAATAAATTTATGGCGTCATAGAGGATATTTTTGTCTAAAGATTGACATGGAAACTAGTATAAGCGTATTGGATACTAAATTCTAGATCATAGCTCAAGAGTCAAAGATGATGGGTTAAAGGTCAGAGGAAATTAGTCGTATATCGGAGATCATATTTTAAATGTCAGGGCTTAAGGGTAACATGTCCGAGTTTAAAAGTCAAATGTCAGAGGTCAAGTGTATGATGCGATGAGTCAATGATTAAGGGTGAGAGATCATAGTTGGAAGGTCAGAGGTCAAAGTTCTGATGGATTATGAACTAAACACAAAAATCTGTCATCATTAAATAGATAATATCGGAATATCTTGATGTTCGGAACCTATAATATGTTTTGAATGGGTCCTCGTCCCCCGCTACCGCCTTTCTTGCTTCACTCTTTACCCTATTTTTCACGCCTCCTAAGTCTCTTGGAATACTTCGTCCACTCCTCCATCCCGATTTCTTCATTTATACCCTTTCTTCCTCCTCTTTTCCTGATTATCACTTCCCATTGCTCCATTTTCTTACACTAACTTTCATCTTGTCTTTACTTTCCTTGCATTTATCATCTCACTAACCTCTTCTATCCCCTTTCTATCTCAATTCGGTATCACCTACTTTCTTATCTCATCAATCACTCCTTTAGGAATTGTTGCAGCGTGTCTACTCTTTCCTTATCCATACTTCCTATCTCCTGGTTTTCCATTACTTCTGTGAATTCTCTTAACTGATTATCTCCCAACTGCCTATTTTCAATTTCCTTTTCCCTTCCTTCCTTCCTCTCCCTACCGCGTTTTAGGCCCTCACATCTCAATGTCGCTAACACCAAAGAGTGTTTGGAGCCTATCTCATTGACCACTGCAATTCTAAGCATCAGCTTCCTTATTCTTTCCTCTGCCAGTATCTAGTCTGTTACAGTGACCCCTTAACCTGTGAATATCATTTTCCCTTCTTCATCCCCCTTGGTATTGCTGTTTCAGATAAAGAATTCCGCCTCTCCCAACAAGTCCAGAATTGCAAGTGCAAGGCTGAAAAGAAATAAGGCAACAGGTGAAGATGACTGGGAGAATAAAGCATTGAAATATGGTGGAGAATGGGTGAAAGAAGTGATGTAGAGGATTTGAAATAAGGTTTGAAGAAGCTAAAGGTGGCCGGAGGAATGGAAGACAGGGCTAGTGATTCCGTTGATTAAGAAAGGAGTTCGCAAAAGGGTAGATGAATATAGAGGTATCACACTCATGTCACTGGGATATGAAATTTACGCAAAAGTGCTTAGGAAGAGGCTAGAAAGACAGGCAGAAGAAAAGGAAAGTATACCACACAACTAAACGAGTTCAAGGAAAGGGATGTAGACCGCAGATAACATTCGCGTGCTTAATTTTTTATTCGGTAGGAATTTGGGGCGAAAGGAAGGAAAGCTAGTTGTACTGTTTGTGGATTTCCAAGCAGCATTTCACTCCGTGAACAGGACTGTGCTATGGAAGGCCAGGAAAAAGAGAGGAGTAGAAGTAAGTGTGATAGAGAGGATAAAGAGATTCTTGTGAAGATCAACATACGGGAGAAGATAGGAGAAAAGAAAGGAGAGAAATACTGGATAGGAAGGGGACTTAGGCGAGGGTGCTCGTTGAGACCACTTCTATTTGATTTCCTATTAGCAGACTTGGAGAAGAAGAAAGAGAGGAAAGGAGCAGGGGGGACAATATTGGGAACAGGCAAACTGTATTCACTAGCATACGCCGACGATGTAGTTCTTGTAACGGCTTGTGAAAGAGGGATGAGTCCGATGATGAAAGTGCTCGAAGAGTATGTGAGAGAAAAAGATTTAACGGTAAATATAAGTAAGACTAGGATGATGTGTCTCGGAGAAAGAAAGCGTAGTGTACGAATGGAAGATAAACAGCGAGATGGTGGAGTTTGTGGAGTAGTTTTGCTACCAAGGTTTTTGGCTCGACACAGGAGGAGAGAACGAGCTGCAGATGAGAAAGGGATTGGAATGTGCGAGCAAAGTAATGGGACAAGTGTGGGGTATAGGGAAGAGAATGTTCGAGGACGATCTGAGGATGAGGATGTGGATGTTCGATGTGTAAGTGTGGTTAGTGCTAAATTATGGAGTGGAAATTTGGGGATGGAAAGAGCATCAGAGAGTGGAAAGTCTGCATGACGGATTTATGAGATGGGTCATGGGGGTGAGTTGGAACTGCCCAGCTTATATACTGAGGGAAGAAATAGAACGAGAGAAAATAGTAGCATGTGCCCGAGAGGTTATGAACGAAGGAGGGTTAATGTGGGACTTTCAAAATTGGAAGAAGAAAGATACGAAATGAGGTTTGAATGTGGTGTGCGAGTGGGGGGTAGAGAATAGCAAGAAATAGACAAAGAGATGACGGCACGGCGAAGAGAGGAAAGATAGGATAAAATTTTGGAATCAAGGTACAACAGCTGGTATAGGATGATTAAGAGGGAGGATGAATGAGAATACCTAAAAAAGATTAAAAAGGAGAACAAATGGAATAGAGTGGCAAGATTCAGAATGGGAAAGGGGGTGAGGGCATGTAAGTATTGGATGAATGAAGAAGAGAATCTGTGTAGAGTATGTAGGTATGAGCAGGAATCATGGTTGCATGAGCTAGAGAGGTGTGCATGTGACGAAAGAGTGGGTGGAGGGCGTGGAAGGGACAATAAAGTGGATATTGAATGTGAATGATTAGCGTGGGGAATAGATAGAGAAGCTGGAAGAGTTGAGAGAGAGAGAGAGAGAGAGAGAGAGGAGAGAGAGAGAGGGTGTCGTGTCGTACAGTAAAGCCAAAACAATACTCCTAACGAAGGAGATCTAGGATTAAGAACAGTGGTCAAGATAATATGTAAGAAATAGTTGGTGAGGTTTTGGATTGTCGATAAGAAAAAATGTAATGTTTCTGTAAATACTCTTCCGCTTGTAAAAAGAAAAGAGTATAAACGAATAAAGAAGAAGAATGTTTTAAATAGGTCTTAGTTAGAAATAACGTTTAGATTTTTCGTATCAATTGAAAATTTGAATAGAGGTTGATTATTGGGAGAAAGGGTGCCGGTTTTGAGAGCAACGACGTGCCTTTCATGTGCGTTTAGTTATAGGAGGTATCGATTCACATCGATTTAATGGTCACTACAATTAATGGGCTGAGCATTCGCGCACGGGGATTACGGCCTTTCCAACGTGTGTGCCAATATATGGCGTATGCATTTCGGCCCAGTAATGACGTTCCTGGGCCAAGCATAAACTAGTTTGGGGTTGAGCACCCTCTGTTTCGAATAGCACATTGGAACGCAGCGATACGCATTACACATACGTTGCATTAAATCTCGTCAAACCTGGAAAGGTCAGCACAGGTCGATTCCATTCTGCTGATAATGCAAATAATGCGGCCTATTTCATACCTAATTGATTGCAGATGTCGGCAGTAACTTATCAATTCACTTATTAGCCCCGTGGCATCCCTCTATTATTCTCATTATATTCTGCAATTCCTCCTTAGAGGGAAATTTTATTCTCTCATTTACTTACTTTATCTCTTATATCTTATGTCTCATACATGTCTTAAGGATCAAATTTATAAAGTAATTTATACAAACACTTTTGTGAAAAATGAAAGTTAACTTAGCACTTCTGAGAGGATTGTCGTGTTAGTTCAGAGCGGGCTTTTATGAGATGTATTTGGGCGAATTCATTTCAAATCGGACAGGCTGTGTATGCTAATGTCACAGAATCGTTTTCCGGCAAAATATGTTATATTTCAAAGAATTCTCAACGACAAGTATTTCATCGATTAATCAAAGGAATTTTATTGACGAAGTTATGAGTATTTGAACTCATGAACCTGGTAACTTAATTTAACCAAAATTTGTCAAGATTTTTTTTTCAACGTTATAGTACATATCTGAACCAATGGAGAAATTTAAATTTTCCTTCCAATTTTCTTCAAATTTTAACCTTGTAATGACCTTTGTGGATCTTTTTCATGGCCGTATTCGTAATCAGTACTTTACAATAAATTGATATACGATGTTTTGTAAAAATATAAAAAATTTATAACCTCTTATCTGGAAAATTCCTAATCTCTGTACCGAAGTCGTGAACCTGATAATTTCTTTAATTGCTGCGTTTGAGTTTTGTGCAGCCTTTCGATAAAATTCATTACGCAGTAAAGCTATATACCTCTAAAAAACGCGAGAAAAAATATATGCTCACAAAAAAATGTTTTCTAATCTTTTCCAGTGTTATTGAAAAGTGTCAGTAATATTCTTACCTTTTTACATTCTTCAATGTACGAAGTTCAAATAATTTAAAAAATGTATAAACTTTCGTATGAAAAAAAATTTCCACTATTCAGCGTAGCCTGATAAAATAATTTTTAAATTAGCTTTTTATTGTCTGCCTTTGAATGCACCTTCTTGATCAAATTTAGTGTACAATAAAACTATATACCTTTAAAAAATGTGTGCATACTGCAAAATGTTTCCTGATCTCTTATCATTTTATCTTAACTTTATATTTTCTTATTTAACATTTTATTTTGTATATCTCAAAATTTATCATTTTGAATCATCTAATTATTAATGAAAAATGTCGGTAACTTTCTTATTATTCTTAAACTATTCGATTTACAAGGTTTCAAAAATATAAAAGATTATGAACTTGTTTTTAGAAAATTCTCATTCTCTATACGGAAGTGGTGAGTTTGATCATTTTAAAAATGGCTGCGATGGAGTTCTTTGCATTTTTCCAATAAAATTTATTATTATAGTCCCTTCCAGAGTTATTGAAAAGTTTCAGTAATCTTTTTTATTACTTCAGTATTACTTGATGTACGAGGTTTTGAAAATTCCTCGATGTTCCCTTCATCAAAAATTTGTAACTATAATTCAAAAAAAAATTTCAACTGGAGTTCAAAGTCAACTTCATGAGACCTAATACGATACGATACGATAATACGATAGATATACATCAGGTCATACATTTATCCACAAATTCAATAAGGACAACTTCATGTTTTGAAATATAACCGAGAATCTAAAGTAAATTATGAAATCATAATTTAACTTCTAAACGAGTTTAAAAACTGGTCTTGTTATCAATGACAATTGAAATATAAAAATTGATCATTTTGCCAGAAGGGACGTTATGTTTCATCACAACTTCACCCTTCCCTCTCTAAACTTGGAAAGGGGGGCGAGAATGACCAACCTCTTGAATTCTAAGGAATACTAAATAATTTGTGATGAGTTTCCAAGAATTCAGTGTTGATTCAATAATTGAAGAATAGAAACATAGAAGACCTATGCAATGATACCTAAATTATTATTGCTTTATAACAGTAATATAAACTTTAGGAATAGGTTTTCTCGGAGAAAGGGCGAAGATCTAGTACTCAAATTTAATAGAATTCTATATTGTCTTCGGAAGTACGCATGTGTGAAAAGTTTTGAGTTTTAAGGATATGTGGAAGTATGTCAAAATAGGAATGCAAGATTTGACCCTGACATGCTCACATAGAAAGTCAAATAAAAGCTTGTTAAAAATAGTAAAAAAACTTTCAAATCTTTGAAATCCTATTGAAAACCCATAAATCTCATTAAATTCCTTGATACTTCTTGAAATATTATAAAATCACTTCAGATCTTCATGATCCGTTGAAATGTTATAAAATCTTGTAAAAATTCCTGTAAATCTTTTAAAATATCCTGAAATCTTTAAAATCCCTTAAAATACTTTCAAATCCATTAAAATTCTTGAAATTTATTTAAATCTCTAATCCATCCTTGGAAAACCTTGAAATCTTTCAAAATATCCTACAATCTTCAAAATATTTTGAAATATTTTGAATGTCTTGAATTGTGTTGAAAAATCTTTGGAATATTTCACAATATCCTAAAATTTCGAAAATCCTTGGAAATCCTTTGAAATCCCTTTAAATTCTTGAAATATATTGAAAACTGTTTGGAATCTTTAGAAATATGATAAAAACTTATAGGTTCTATAAAATCCTCACAAATCTTCCGAAATCATAAGAAATTCTTCAAAATTGTATGAAATATTTTTAATACCTAAGAATCACTAAAATGCTTTAAAGTTTCTTAACATTTTTTACATCTCTTGGAAATTCATTGCAATCTTTAAAATAAGCCTAAATCTTTGAAATAAGTTTAAATCTTCAAAATACTTTGAAATCCCTTAAAATCCCTTTGAATTCTTGAAGTCTAGTGCAAACTCCTTGAAATCTTTAGGATATCCTAAATTTTCTTAAACACTTTGAAATTCTTTGAAATTCCATGAATATGTTGTAATGTATTGAGGAATCTTTGGAATCTTTTACAATTTTCTTAAATCTGCAAAATCCTTTGAAAATTCGATTTTCATGGTGAAAACTATAAAAAACCCATGAAAATCATGGTCTTTTTTGCGTTTATCTCAGTCAACAATGAAAATTTTCAAAAAAGCTTTAAACAAAAGTTGTAGAAATTGTTTACCTCTAAAAAATGTATTTGTTTTGATAATTGTTTCATAACCTCTTTCGGTGTATTTGAAAATTCCAGTATTCTCCTGATTATTTTAAGATTATTATATACATTTTTTATATATATATTCTAAGATATTATATAAATTTAGAGTAAAATGCCTACTATACTAACATCATTTTAGTTGCAAATTCAACCAAGTATTGAAATTAGGGCAAGAAATAGAAGCAGATGTTTTTCAAATATTTGTTTGATGTAATGGATGAATCGGACATGCTCTTTTCATTAAAACAATAAAAAATGGCGAATTCCAATTATTCATATGCAAAACTGTAGATATGCTAGATATTAATGTACAAAGTCGCCGAGAATCCTTACTAATAAACACATCTGCGCAGGTGTGCTGCCGAATACAGGAATCAGCCTTCAAGAACCTCCGAGTTTCCTGCTGGAGAAACTTAACTACAAATTTTCCGAAAATTGATTTTAAAAAAATTATGATGTAATTATTAATTTATTATTAAATTAAAATTAATTGTTGAGTTTTGTTAATACAAAATGTATAAATGATACAAAAGTAATCAATTTGATATTTTGATCATTAAAATCATTGTATGAGCACAAAATAAAACAAAAGAGTATACAGACTTTGGTCAAATTATTAATTGTTCATCAAAACTATTCAATTTTGATTAACAGTGTCATTAACACATCTTTTGACTGACAAGCATAACAAAAATATCTAATAATAAATTATATTCATTGAAGGAAAAGATTTTTAATATGTGAATTTTACAGATTCTACTAAATTTAACTCGACATTTTTGATATATTCTGTAAATGTTAAAATGGTTTCAAACTTAATTTTCTAGTTTACTTATTCGAATTCTAAACCAAAAATTCATTCTATAAAAATTGCTTGTAACGAAAAACGGCTATTATTTGGAGAGGTCCGTTAGACCAAGTAAATATATTTTTTTACAAATAATCTGAGATCAGTCAGTTGAATATACTTGGAGGTTAATATTCTTCATTAAAAAAATTAATATCCAAAAAATTATTCCTCAACTCGATTTTGAATTGCATCTTCCTATTTTTTCTAAATATACTGAAAAATGTTCTTCATGAGATCATTTCTCATTTATCTACGTGAAATTGTTGATTTTTTCTTTATATGGAAGAATCTAAAAAACTGTATTACTACAAACACCAGGCATAAAAATGAATTATTTACAATAATATATTATAGAACAAAATTGATATTTACTTTTAAATATAT
>JAUMHM010000085.1:21664922-21691962 GCA_032362435.1 Melikaiella ostensackeni
TTATGATTAGAAAGGTAATTTAAAGTTCGAACAGCATGAGTAGGTTTATGATACAAGTTTCTACTTTCCAAATTTTCAATTTTTTTAATTTTTAGGGCTAGAAAGTAATTATCACAAAAGAATTACTTCAGAGACGATTAACATTGTAGAAAATGAGGGTGCAGTCAATTTTAGATCCGACACTGAAAACCTGAGTATAATTTACCATGATGACATGGGATCTTCTCAAGAATCTATGAGAATATGAAATTTATTAATTTCTTCACTTCCTTACCTCCAAACTTTAGAGCAGACTGCGAACAGTGGCTCTGCTATAACTTTTTCAAAACTTTGGCAAAAGTCCGAATGAAAATGAATTATTATGTAACTTTTTCAAACTTTCAAAATTATAAGTTTTTCAAAATTCTATACAGTTTTCCTTTTATAACAAAATGTTCAAATCGTTACATGGAACTCTCACACACTCATCTTTATTCATCTAAATATAATATGATTATACAGATATTTCTAACAACATCAATTCTCGGCCGAATATTCTTATAGAATGTTTTCTTACTGTACATTTTTTAAAAACGTCACTTACGTGAAGTCTCTAATGTGAAAAACAAACTTTCTTGTAAGGAACAACTATTATATTAGGGTATGGAAAAACTTTTTATTACTATTTCTCATACTTGTTACAGTCCTGAAGAGGCCATGATATCATTGTGAAATGCATAGACGTTTCTTCTAAATAAAGACTTCTTTATTCATAAATCATCCCATTCCAAAACCAAAGGCCAAAAACGAAGAAACAAAATTTACGTTATAATTTAAAGTCACCCCAAACTTTTGAGTGAATACTGTATCAATAATTTATCACGGGCTTACATTTCACAAATTTTGATAAAGGATTCATCGAAAACAAGATGATTAGATTTGTTGTTAATCGATTCTACTTTCAGCGAAATACAGACAAGTTGTACCTGGAATGCATATAAAAAGAGATATTTAACAAAAAATGCAAATAAAAATATTTGTTTACCTGAAAACTGACTCCTGGAGGTCATATCCCGTGAACCATTGAGCTTAAACTTTCTCCTCTTAATATACAGATAATTTTATACACTATAATTTCAGTTCTGACTACTTCAGGCGTTGAATGCTTTAAATTGTAGAAATTACAAAAAAAAGCATCACTCTTTCACTTGATTTCAGCATTTTTACAAAAAAAAAAAATGGAGATTTTTCAACAATTGCCCTAAGGATTTTTTTCATTTCAGGCCTTAAATACTCGGAAGGCATCCCCAAAATGTAACCAGAATAAAGCTGAGATGTGCAAACCCTTTTAAGTGAAAATTAGTTCTGGCTAGGCGTGAATTATGAATGGCTGCGTCTAGTCGTTTCAAAATTCAGGACGACAAGCGATCTTGCGATTTTGGCTGGTCATCCCGAATTTCGGGATTTTTTTCGGAATTTCACACATTTGACTGGTTTTTTTTGGAGGAATGCGCTCTTCTAATCTCATTTCTTCCAATATATGGGACATTCTTTTACAAACCGAACGGGTTTGGGGAAAAAAATATGTGACATTTTTAAATGTAGCCAAACTTTTTGTATAGCATTACGTTCATAATAAGGACGACACGTGTATCAGGATTTTGTTCACAAATGCGTATTTCAATATATATGTGAATTTTAACTCTTGATATTTTGCTTGATTTCACTGAATCTCTCTATGGTACATTCAAAATTAATTATTGGCTGTTTTACAAAATGGATCGATTCCATTACAAGTTCTATTTACATTGACTTATGTTACCTTTTTTAGTATTTTTTGTTTTGTTTTTGTTTGAGTTTTGTTTTTTAGTGTTAATTTTATAAAAATAATAACAATTTAATTGTTTAAATTGTTTTTACATGCTGGTTCCCACAACAGAAAAGATGAAAAAAAATTTCATCGTATGCGCTATTTTCTGACAAAAAAATACGTATTTTGAGAAACTGAATAAATATGTGAATTTCAACTTTTGATATTTTGCTTGATTTCACTGAATCTCCTCACATTCAAAATCAATTATTGGCGGTTTTACAAAATGGATCGACTCCATTACAACTTCTATTTACATTGACTTATGGTACCTTTTTAGTGGTAAACGAGTTTTGTTTTTTTAGTGTTAATTTTAGAAAAATAATAACAATTTAATTGTTTAAATCGTTTTTACATGCTGGTTCCCACAACAGAAAAGATTTTAAAAAATTTCATCGCATGCGCTATTTTCTGACAAAAAAATATGTATTTTGAGAAACTAGAGACTTTATTAAAGCGGAAGATATTAAATTATTTCGAACGCGCGTCACGCGGCGTGACGTGTCAAGCAGCGTCAACAGGCCGAAAGAGACGGATTCTGAGTTCAGACACGCCTGGACTTGTACTCCGCTCGCGTTCGAAATAATTAAAAATTTTCTGATCTAATGAAGTCTCCAATTTTTCAAAATATTGGTTTTTTTCGTCAGGAAATAGCGCATAGGATGTTGATTTCTTCGATTCTTGTTGTAGTAGGGACCAGCATGTAAAAATGATTAAAACAATTAAATTGTTATTATTTTTTATACCTTAACAATTAAAAATATAGTTAGGGCGTATATTGAAACCTAACACAACAATGTACAAAATAAAAGAAAGATAGAATTGATCTCACAATTTAAAGTGGTGATATTGAATTTCAAGTGTGAGGATATCGGCCGAAATCCAGCAAATTACTAAAATTTAAAATATCCATATTTTCAAAAATATACTGTTATAAAGGAAATCCCGATCTACGTGTCGGTTTATTTCTCCTATACAAGTTGTAAAAAAATTTTCAGGCAAATCTGAATCATGAAGTCAAAATAGGTGTTCGGTTCGTAAAAGAATGTCCCATATAATTTCCTCCATCCTTTTTGTTTAGCTCCAAACTTTTAAAGAAAATAGTAAATAATAAAATATACATAAAATAGGAATTATTTTTAATCGAATCTCTTCTGTTTTTTTTAATGTTCATTCCGATAGGGAATTTGTAACGAGAATAACGATTCAAATACTTATATTTCAAACATTTTTTCTGTGTCCAGTGACAGGGGAGCATTCTCACCCCCTCAAGACCTTGCAAAGAGGTGGGGATGGAAGCTACATTATTTCTCTGACCAGTCACAGGGGTGCCCTCCCGCCCCCACCTTACGATGGAAAGGGGTAGGGATGTGACCTGCATTATTTCTGTGACCAGTCACAGGGGTGATTTTTAAGCTACTTTTAAAATATTTTTTAATGATACATTTATCAATTTTTTAAATTTACAGCGAGTTTGTTGAGATAGAGAAAAAATATAAAAAGCACGAGTACGCGAGCGCAGGATGGCTGCGTTACTAGTAAGTCGCTTGAACCACTGGACCACGGCGAATTACAGTATGGAAAAAATTAAAGCCGGTAGTGATTCGGCTAAAAGTTATTCATGTTTTATATATCTTTAACTTTTTCTTCCATAATATGCAGCTGAACTTAAACAATGCGTAAAAAATGCTGGTTATCCTGAAATTCGAGTCGACTAGCCAAAAGCGCAAGATCTGCTAGTCGTCCCGAATTTTCGGATGATGAGACACTTCTTTTGAAGAAGTCAAATTGAAGCTTAAAGGACTATACTTTCGAAAACATAACCTAACTTTTAGTTTGTTTTTTTATTCAGTTTTATTTAGGGACGACTAGCAGTTTGGCCAATCTTCGGCTAATTCAAAAGGAGTAAAATTTAAAAAATACATGATTTTCGGGACGAGTAGCCAAATGGTGAAAATAGGCTAGTCGTCCGGAATTTCGGGACGCCGAGACACTCCGATAATGAATACAGAGCGGATTAGCGTCACTGTGAAGTTAGCTGGCGAGCGCCACTCGATCACGTGAAATTTTAAAAAAGGACAATATTTTCAATGGAATTGAAAGGAATTGAACTTGTATCGTTTCTGAATAAAAGCGTTGAAGATTGAATTATGATAAATTGCAAAATTTTAAAATAAAAGCTTTCAAAATTCAAAACTGTCAAATTAAAAATTTTTCAGTTTGGACAATTTCATTAGCAGGGAGTTGAAATTGTATCATTTTTGATTCAGAGCATTCAAAATTGAACAATTTTATTTTGAATTCAAGAATCTCCAAACTGAATCATTTCAGATCAAAATTCTGATAATAGGACAATTTCAAAACATTAAAAATTGAATCTTTTCCCATGAGAATTTTAAAAAATAGATCATTTAAAATTCGAAGGAATGAAAATTATATTATTTCTAATTGAAAGCATTCAAAATGAAATAGTTTAAAATTGAAAACTTTTGAATTTTAATGCATTTAAATTCGACGTGAATAAGATTTGACAATTCAAAATTAAAAACTAAATTCAATGTTTCAAAGTTGAAGCTTCTGATATTCTAGAAATATAAATTTTTATTAAATTTAAAAAATTATGATTTAACGTAAAAATTGTTCAGAACAAATTTTTCTAAGATAAAAAAATAAATTTACCTACATTTTCACAGTTTAAAATGAAGAAATTTTCAATTATAAATTTTTGGAATTGAATTATTCTAATAAAACATTCGAAATGAAGAGTAATTTTGAATGTAAACCATTAAAAATGAAAAAATGTATAGTCCAGAACCTTTAAACTTTAATAGATCCGAACCTCATTTAAAACTAAAACATACATATTTAGTCACAAAGAATTGTGATACCGATTTTTTTTTACTCAAACCCTTAAAAATGTATATTAATTTAAGTGGATTTGAATCCCTTAGAAGTTAACAATTGCTAAAATATCAATTGTGCTTTTCGAAATTTAACCATTTTAATTTTAATCCTAAATTTAAACTTAGTAGAGAAATCTATCCATTCACTTTGAAAGTCACATGATACTACACGGTATGATACTTATTAATAATATATTCATTATCTTTAAAATATCTATAGTTTAAATCCTCAATTATAGTTTTGAATGCGCATTTCTAAAACAGTTTAATCTTTGAGGTCTTGAAAGGCCATGAAAAATCAAACTGAGGAAAGGAATGATTCAGTTTTCCCTCGAAACTACGCTAGATGCAACAAATAGACAAGAAGGCAGAATTATTTTCTCTTAAGAGTTCAACGAAATTGCTTCCAACCGTTTTTCAATAGCAATAATAGTTTTTGTTTTGTACGTGGAAAATGCCATAAGAAGTTCGAAAATTCAAATTTTTATCTAAAAAACGGTAAAGACGATGAAAGCTTTAACAGCCAAGTTACTCACTTCAAGAAGACCTACAAAATTTCTCTCAACCATTTTTAATAGCACACATAGTTTGGCGGGAAAATTTGAATTTTTACATTCTCATCATTTTTGATGGATTGTCTTAGATTCATGTGAATTTAAACCTATCCAGTTTTTGTCATTTCTCGACTTTTTGAAACCCCCTGAGTCAGAGAAAATGGTTTTTACGAAAATGCCTGTATGTCGGTCTGTCTGTCTGTCGATCTGCCTGGCTGTCGGTCTGTCTGTTGTCTGACGACTCGATAACCTTCGGAGAAATTTTCTAATTCAAGTTTCCTCCTGCATACTGGTTTGTGGTAAAAAAAGACCTAATGTTTAAGTAGAAAATAAATTGGTTGATTATCCAGGACCAAGCACGTAGCGCGAGACACATTATGAGCGCCGTTGGCGCGCTGAAACTTCGCGCGAATTTTTTTTTCTGTAAAGTAAGACGCAATTTGTACATAAAAACATAAAGCACTATAAAAAAATATTTAGCATTTAGATAAAAAGTATGTTTGTATGTATTACTGCGGATGAACAAAAACTGTGTACCTATTACTGCGTCTCAATTACTGCGGATTTTAGTTTCACGTATACAGGTATGCTTTAAACAAAGTTTTCTCATTAACATAATCTCATTATTTAGAAAAATAATGGCGTAATAGAAAATATACTTCATATTCAATATATTTCTTAAAATAAAGTAACAGAGATGTCTCCCTGAATTCAAATTTTGAATAATAATTTTAAACATTAGCGAAAGGCAACATTGTGGAAAAACTTTTTTTTTACTGACGCTGCTACTAATAGAAATCAAAGAAGCCCGTTCGCATACACATAGATTTAAAATCTTTAATTTTTTTGCTAAGTATATTAAACAGGGAGCAAAATTGTCTCGATACTGAGGTCTGGGGTAAATTTGCGTATTCAGAGCTTTGAAGTTCATAAGATATTATCTTGTTGATCTTTCTAGATCACGCGATCTCTTATAGCGGGAGACTTTTGAAAAAAGCTCTCTCCTCTGCCTTACATTTTAAAGCTTTCTTCCACAAGAGGCGTACATTTTTATACATTTCACTGAAGGAACGTTTTTAATTCGAACATTTTCGGATAGAAAAATAATATACATGCTTCAATTAAGATGAAATTAGAAATATACATAAAATTAACTATATATTTACCAATAAGGTTGAACAGGACAGCTGAGGCAAAGATCAGGACACCAAAGAGTCTCATTTTCTCCAGATGGTTGGGGGAACTGATCTTCGTAAATTTGGTAGTTGCAATGTAAGAACTGAATGCTCTACAAGATTTTACAGTATATATAACAGTCCCTATCTGATTGCCTATCACATGCACGATATTTCGAAATATGCAAAATTTATGTGCCTTTGTTTTAAAAAACTCCCAACCTCAACCAAAGTCGTGAGTTTGATAATATTAAAAATTGCCGTGTCCGTGTTCTGTGAATCTTGGCAAAAAATGTAGTATACAATAAAATTATTTACCTCTAGAAAACGCACGTGTTCGCAGAAATGATATGTAGTATCTTCCAGAATTATTGAAATGTTTCAGTAATCTTTTTTATTACTCTTACATTGCGCAATTTACGAGGCTTCAAAAGTAAATAAATTCTATGAACTTGCTTTTAACCAAATTCCCAATCTCCACGAAAGTCCTGATTATGATACTTTTATTATTATTTCGGATTTTTTTCAAACTCTTGATAGATCTGCTTTCAAGCATTAATGAATAATTTAATTACGTATTATTTTTCACAAATTACGGAAAACAAAATTTGAAAAATATAAGAAACTTATTTGTCACTTTTGATATGAGTTTATGCCATTTGTATGGACTTCGAAAAAATTATGAATTTTTCACTCGATTCTCTAATTAATTCTATCTTTGTTATAAGTACTAAATCTATTTACCTCTGAAGAATGTATTTATTTTCAGAAGTACTTTGTGCTCTCTTCAGACGTTATTTCAAAGTTTCAGTAATCTTTTGTATTATTTTTACATGTTTCGATATGCTTTTTATAAAAAATAGAATTTGCATCCATATAGTTTGATTCCTTGAATAACAGTGGTGAAAAAATGAGGAAAAACAACATTTTTTAAAATTTAAGCCTACGCCTACGAAACCATTACTCAAGGTCGCTTGCCGAACTGTTCTCGGACTGATTATTATTTTAAAATATATTTTTTATGTTCCGAAATTTCTAATTTCAATTAACTTATGTATCATTAAAAAGTGCCAGTAATCACATTTTTTTTATATACATTATTCGACGTACGAGGATTCAAAAATATCAAAAATTTACGGACTTGTTTCTGAAAAATTCCGATTTTCTATACAGAAGTCGTGACCTTGATCATTTTTGAGATTGCTATGTTGGAGTCTTTTGCATCCTTCCGATCATATTTATCATACAATGAAAATATATACCTCTGGAAAACGCGAGAAAGTTGTGTGCATATTAAAAATTTCTCCTGATCTCTTATTATTATATCTTAACTTTATACCTTCTATTTTTAAATTTATTTTTTTATTCCAAAATTTATCATCTTAATTTATTTAATTGTCATTTAAAAATATAAGTAATTTTCTAATTATTTTTACAATATTCAATGTACTAGGTCTCAAAAATACAAAACATTAATAAACTTGTTTTTAAAAATTCCTAATCTCTGGCTTAGTCGTAAACTTGATAATTTTTAAACTTCTGTGTTTGAGTTTTCGCATTTTACCGACTAAATTTATTACACAATAAAACTGTATAAATTGAAAATATGTGTATATGATTATAAATGTTTCCTGATCTCTTATTATTATATTTTAACTTCATATATTATGTTTTTAAATTTCTATATCCATCAATAATAATTGAACCAGGCAGAAGTAAACCTTCAAATGTTAAAATTACAGATATCCAGATATCTACAAAAGTATAGGAAATTTTTTAATTTGTGGTGATTTATCGGTAATTTATGATGATTGATCAGTAATTTATGGTAACTTATCACTCCGAGTTGGTCCTCTCACTATTCACTACTCGCAATCAGTCTGTCAAGTGTTGCACATCGTGGTTTCTTTCTGATTATGTTTTGGGGATGCCTCCCGAGTATTTTGAGCCTAAATCGAAAAAAAAATTGTTATATACTTTTTGAAAAACCTCCAATTTAATTTTTTGTTTAGCAAATTTGTTGGTATATTTCCGTGAAACCCTTTGAAAAGAGAAACAGTATCAACTGAAACTCTTTAATTTTCCATTTTAAAATAAGATCTATGTGTTCAACATCGTGCTATATCTTGAAGCCTCAGAAAATTCCGAGATTTAGTGATAGTGTGGAGATATCTTTGTAATTTCTACATTTCAGAGCATACAACGCCCGAAGTAGTTTGAACAAAAATTATAGTTTATAAAATTATCTGCATATCAAAAACAGAATAGAACGTTTTATCCTCAATAGTTCACGAGATATGTATGACCCTCAGAAGTCATTTTTTAGGTAAGCAAATACTTTTATTTTCATTTTTTTATGAAATATTTCCTTTGATATGCATTTTAGGTGAAACTTGTTTGCATCTCACTATTACAGTTGTTGAATAATTGTTGGATTCATGACCGACTGCGACCAATTATTATTTATGTTAATTATAATGATTATTGAAAAGTTATAATCTAAATGTGATTTTTATTAGTTTGCACCGAATAATATGTTCTTTTGACATTTGATTATGGAATGTAGATTGTTTATAAACAAAGAAGTGTTTATCTTAAAGAAATGTATATGTATTTCGCCATTATATCATGGACTCTTCAGGAATGTAACACGTATGAAAAATAGTAATAAAAAGATATTACGAACCCTAACATAATATTTTTTCCTCACAGAAAAGTTTGTTTTTTATATTAGAGACTCACCGCAAGTGACGTTTTTCAAAAATTATTGGTAAGAAAATATTCTATGAGGATATTCTGCCGAGAGTTGAAATAATTAGAAATCTATATAAAGATATTATATTTAGATGAATGAAATAAGCCTGCATTAAATGAAAGTCCGAAAAATAGTTTCTTTGAAATATCAACGAGAACATTGATAGAAAAAAGTGTCTGAGAGTTCCATGTAATGATACAAATATTTTGTAATAAAAGGTGAACTGTATATAATTTTGAAAAAGTACTAATTTTAAGAGTTTGAATAAGTTACATAATAATTAATTTTTAGTTGGATTTTTGCAAAAATTCTAAGAAGGTGTTAGCAGAACCACATGGCCATATTCTGCTCCGAAATTTGGAGGTTAGGAACTGAAGAAATTGACGAATTTCATTGTTACCTGAATTCTTGAAGATATTCAATCACGCCATGGTAAATTATACTCAGGTTTTAAGTATCGGATCTAGAATTGACTGCACTCGTAATTTCCACAATGTTGATCATTCCTAAAATAATTTTTTTGTGATAATTACTTTCTAGCCCTAAAGTTTTAACATTTCTAGAATCGAGGACAAATTCGTGATCAGAATTAGTAGCGTGTTTACATGAAGCTGTCTTAGTTTTTTCATTCTTTTGAGTTTACGGTGTTCTGAGATTCTAGTTTTGAGAGATCGGTTTGTTAGAACAATTTATATCATACGACAATTTTAACGAAAAATTTCATAGATGAGGTTAGTTTCTTCAAATTTTAGTGTAAGATCTTTAGTGGATTGGAGCAAAATATCAGAAAGCTTATTTTAATTGAAGAAACGAGAGAAATATTCAATTTCTTACATATCTTACAATCGAGAGATGAAGGCCTTTTTCATTTTAAGAAAGTCTATTGGTTTCTTGTTATTCTGAGAATTTGGTTGTGCATTTTTTTAATTTTGTAGTTATTGGATTCTTCTTTTTACTGCATTACTGAAAATAAAATTATGAGAATAGTTATTGTTTATTAGGGTCTCATAAATGAATCTAATATTTTTCTCATTGAAGTGAGGTTCTATGAGTTTTGTTACTCTATCAACAAGAGAAAAAACAATTCCTTTTTTATCATTTTCATGATGATTAGGAAAATAATTTAATGTTCGGCCAGCATAAGTAGGTTTATGATACAAATCAGTTTCAATACATCCTTTTCGAAGATAAGATTTAAATCTGAAAAATTGATTTTTATATGAAATTCATCAATTTCTCTGGATCCTAACCTCCAAACTTTGGAGCGGATCACGACCATGTGGTTCTGCTAAGACTTTTCCAAAATTTTGGCAAAAATTCAACTCAAAATTAGTTATTATATAACTCTGTCAAACTTGTTAGAATTAATGTTAGTTAGGTATCAAGATATCGTACGTTGTTGAATACATAGATCTTATTTTAAAACAAAAAATGAAAGAGTTTCAGAGAACAAAGTTTCTCCTTTCATTGGGCTTTACGAAAACGTACCAACAAATTTTCAAAGAAAAAATAATAAAATGGAGCTTCTTCGAAAATTGACTTAACGATTTTTTTATTCTAAGGTTTAAATACTCTGGAGGCATCCCCAAAATATAATCAAAAAGAAAACCGTGGTGTGCAAGCCCTTTTAAGTGAAAATTGTTTCTGGCTAGACGTGAATAATGATTAATGAAGTGAAGTTATGATTGCGGCAGTCCTAGAAAGTAATTTTGAATTGAAATGCGCAAGCGCAACAGCTAGGAAAAGTGGTCTTGCTCAAAGTGCGCAAGCGCAGAAGCTAGAGAAAGTAATCTTGCTCAAAACGCTCAAGCGCTGCTGCTAGATAAGGTTCTTCTATAAATGCTCTTTACAATGGTTTAGGAATTGGTCACTTTCCGCACGCCAAATATGCCTCGAAAATTGAACATTCCGTGCATACGTTACACAAAATTTTTTCTGCTCCGGGTAGTAAATACAATATAAAATATAAATTTTGGTACAATATTGTACTATCTCTTTTAGAAACATAAAGGCAGGGTCACAAATTTGGGTGTATGTTTTTAGTTATATTTTCAGTTAGGTTAGTATATTTAGTACAATGTCGGGTAATATGGCACACTGGTAGATGGTTGCGCTGCCGCTGTTGATTTTAATTCTGTGCACTGGCGTGTCGACGTGATCTAAGTTACACTTACTCGTACATGGTACCGGGTTTCTTTCTGCCTGTCGGGTGATCTGGTAGCTTCTGATTGGTTCCGTAAATTTCTTCGACCAATGAGGAGATAAAAAGAGTGGTTTTCAAATTGGACCAATTTAAATAAATATCTTATATTGTAAATCAATCTTTTGTTCTCACTGATTTTGATATTTTCCTATCTATATATCAAAAATGTCCTCAACTATAACGTCACGCCGCTGCCGATCAAGAATACTCAAATCGCACATGGCGCACATGGTATATGGGATAATGTGGCACATCGGGTCTATGTTTTTTGTTAGGGTAGTATATTTGGAGTAATATGGAACAAGCGGTTATATGACACGCTATGTAATATGGCTCACGGGGTAATATAGCACATAAGGTAAAATGGAATACGTGTTAATGTGGCACATAGGGTCTATTTTTTCTGTTAGGGTAGTATATATTGCACAATATTGTATTATCTTTCCCAAAAACATCATCGATTCCCAAATTAGCGGCTGCGGCGAGATATTTTTATAATTTAAAGAAATAGTCCTATTTGATCTAGATAAGAAACCATTGCAGTCAATGTCAAATAAGTGAAATGAAATACCAATCGCCGTTGTTTAAAATGCTTATTATAAAAGTTTTCAATCAGATTTGTAGAAGATGTGAAACCATGTTTCCTTTAGTAGAACTTCTATTCATTACTGCAAAGTCGATACAGCTTTTCGACAGAAGGATACCGCCACGTCTTACTGAATCCTCTGAGAGACGGAATAATAACCCATACCACCCTATTTTAACCTCTCCGCAAACTCCTTGGAGAATTCCACAATCCACAACGACCTCTTGTCTTACCACAACCATTCGTTACTACTGAACCTGATATACAATCGTTTTGCTCCTCCTGGGCACCGTACCCACTATACCCTTCCACAAAAATGTCACCCATGTAAAATTTACTCTCCTTTAAAATAAAATAAAAAAACTCTAACTGAAAATGAGCTTATGTACTATGAGGACTATTTACAAGTTTCTGTAATCTTTTTCATCAAGAACCAGCAGCAGTGGTACAAATAAAATTGACCATTCAGGATGGGTAACTGAATTTACGACACGAGGCACAGTGGGATAAAACTTTTCACAAAAAACTGAAAAAAGGTGTTTTTAACAAAACCATTTCTACGTTGTGAAAAATAGACTGTATAGACCTAGAACTATAATGCAAATAAGTAATTTTTCAATAACTTCAATTGTTATAGACAAATTTGGTATATAATTATACTAATCTAAGATTTGTGCGCGGAAAACCAATTTTTCTTGACTATAATAGTTGCGATTCGATAGTTGGGAGTTATTGGGCAACGAAAAATCTATTAATGAATAATGAATATTGTTGTAAGCAAATTTTCTAAACAAATATTTAGAATCTAACAAATTATCAATTATAACATTTTCGCACAGGGAGAAATTTTTTTTCACTCAAATTACACCGATACATTTTGTAAATTTTAACTACATTACAATTACAGATGAATTACAAATAACACACACACACACACACATATATACAGGTATATATATAACGAATACAGTAGTTTGAGTCAAAAAAGATGTCTTTGTCTGTGCAAACAAGACACATTTCAGAAATTGTTTGATAAATTGTTCATATAATTTGTTCATAAAATATCAGTTGTTAATTTATAGCATTTTTCACAACTAGTTAAAATTTACATAACGTCTTACAGTAATTTAAGTGTGAAAAATACATTTTTCCCTATGTCAAAATGTTATGATTGAGTATTTGTCAATATGATTTATTTGTAACAATATTAATTAATTATTTATAGATTTTTCGTTGCCAAATAACTCTCAAATATAGACTCGTTACAATTGTATTCGAGAAAAATTCGTTTTCTGTGCACAAATCTCAGATTTGTGCAATTATATATAAAATTTGCTTATAACAATCAAGGTTATTATAACATTATTCATTTATGTTATTTTAGTGCATTTGCATTCATTTTTACTGATTCTAGGTCTGTAAGATTTGTTTTTTTTCACAATTTAAAAAATGATTTTGTTAAAAATATGTTCTTTTCCCTGTTTTTCTTCAGACAGTTTTTCGTGAAAGCAATAATTGAGAAATTGGCCTTCAAGCGTCTTTGCAGAATTTGATCATCTTCAATTTAAAAAAAAAACATTAAAATCGGATAAAATTATGACCTGTAGACTTATTTGTCCAAGAAAATCCAATTTTGTCCTACTGTGCGAGGTTCGTTACCTGAAGTGGGGGGGGGGGGGTCCAAAATTGTAGTTGTTACCCAGATTTTTCACAAAAAGTTATAGATAAAAAAAATATATCTTATGTTCTCGCACCCACTATAAAGCTCAAAATAACGAATGAAAGCGAATTGCTTGTTATTTTGGTACGAAATAATTTTCTTAAAAGATAAAAGGTGTTATAAAAATTAGTATTCACAACTATAACTATCCTTCGGAAACTATCCAGCAACAAAATTATCCGTATACATGATGATTTGTCTTCGAAGTTGAAAAAAGAGAAAAATCATGTTTTTACTTGATTAAATTATATTTCTCTCATTTTTATTGTTAATTGTTAATATTTTTCTTGTTTTCATTGATGGAAAGTGTTGTACAAGTTAAAACTTACACCAGTTATTATCTCTCAAAAGCTACACAGCAATAAACAAATTCTTATACATCGTAAATTGTCACTAAATCAAATAAATTATATAAAATGATGACCTTTTAATATGCAAGATTGCTTCCTTAAAACATTTTTGTTTAATATCATTAATTAGGTTTCTGAGTCATTTCATTTTCAATTTGTAGTCAGTAGATTTTACTGTTATAAATGATTTGTACTACTGCTCTCAAAAATGGGGCATTATTTTTCAGATCTTTTCACAAAAAAATCAAATTTCTCCGAATGGACTGAAGCATTGGTAAATTTTGTTGAAAAAATAAATATTAGACCTTCGAAACTGTAGTGGACATCATTTTTCATTTGTATTGAAAGAGTTGAAAATAGCCAGAACAGGTAGTGTATCAACACAGATTTAAAACAATTACCCCCCCCCCCCCTTTGTTTAATATTTTTCCAAGTGAAAAATAATTTTCTAATAATTTTATTTATTCATTTATTTTTATTATTAAATTTTATTCATTCACGTACATAAAAACATGATTTTTCTCCTTTTTTCAACTTTAATGAAAATTCACGATTTATACGGATTTTTTTATTGCTGAATAGCTTTCTGGTGGCAATTATAGTTGTAAGTACTGGTTTTCAAAATTCTTCTCATCTATTAAAAAATTTATCTCACACCAAAATAACAAAAAACTCGCTATTAATCGTTATTTTGAGCTTTATCGTGAATGCGCGAACATAAGATATATTTTTTTATCTGTAACTTTTTGTGGGAAATCCGGGTATCAAACCACAACTTTTGGAACTCCTCTGAATCGGAAAAAAAAATTTATTTTTTCGCTTCACCCTATTGTTGAGTCAATTCATTTAAAAGGATACATTTTTGAAAGTACCGAAATTTTCAAATACAAGAATCTGGGAAGCTTCCAGCATTTACTTTCTCAAAGACTAAGTTTTAAAGCATCATGTCAAAAATTTGATAGAGCACATACAAATATTAATCCAATTGAAATTCGAGAATTTTACAAATTTTTCGAAAATCGCGTCAAATGGGATCAAAACTTTGATCGCGGTATTTATCACAATGAGACAAAATTTTACTATCTCGATTCAGTTTTAGTCTCAACTGATCATGTTTCAAACAATTCTCGATTTTGTCAAAACATTCTCGACATGCATCACTATTAAAAAGTATGACTTAATATTTGATTGATTTAAGAGGAGTGGGAATATATGCATATTAAAACTGAAATCTGAATTTGAAATAATTGCAAGTTCTCGATTTTTCATTTCTTTAGCGCTTTCAGGTGGTCGGTATCCTCAAGTTTTGTGGTTGATTGGAACCCGACTGAAGAAGCTCTCAATATTCAAACCTTGCAAATGGGATCAGCTGGAAAGGCAACAATTTCCGTCAATAACTCTCCAATACTTTTTACTCTTTTCGTGGATTTCTTTTGTCCGTGATTGCCGTTTTAATGAGACATTTTTCTGGTTCGAGAAATTTCCTTCTCTTTTTCATTCCTGCCTTTTTAAATATTTAGTGGTAATCCCTTCAACCTCAAGATGCTTTCGATTTTTTGTTGTTGTAATTACTGAAGTTTCTTTATGTCAAACATGGAAAAACTGAAGAAATTTAATTTAGAGAATAAAGATTTAAAATGAAAGGAGGTGTTTCGGGTTTCAATCGTGTGAAAAACTACGAATCTTGCCGACGTTTCGTGAACATTGAATGAATCATCGTGAAAGCATTAAATCTATTAAAGATTTAAAATATCAGAAGCTAGAAATATAAAATCATATTGAAGTATGAGGTGTTTCCATTCAAAAACGGCTATAGATTTATATTTTTTTAAATCATAAATTGTGATTTAACAAGCAAAATATCACAGTTATGGCCCATAGTTTATACACTTTAAATTCATTATGCTGAAGGAACGAAATATATCTACTTAAACATGGCCTAATTAAGCATTTGTTTATTGATTTTCTTGACAACAATTTTAATTTGTTAGCTATTACTGAAATATAGCACCAGAGTGCTACTGGAAAAATATTAGGAATTGATTCCTTAGAAAAAACGAAATCTATATGTTAGAAAATTGTGTAATAATGAATTTGTTTACTACATTTATTTGAACAAATGAGAATGATAGTTCAAGAACCAAATATCCTAGCATGAGGTGTTGTTAACATATCTACAGTTTATTTTAAAAAAAAAACGAATTCTGTGTGGTGAAAAATGAAAGTATTATGCATTTGTTCACTAATCTTGTTTAAACAAATAACTTTTATTGTCTAACATCAGAGAATCGCACGAAAAAGCTAAAAGCAAGATATATTTTGTCGATTCTTTCAGAAAAACAAAACAAATCTATTTGAAAATGGTGCAATTGTTTGAATAATTAATAAATGGATTTTTATTCTTAGAATTCATATCAAAATTTTTTTCTCCACATTTTCACCCAAAAATACGCATCTGAGGTTGTTAAATTTCGTTTTTACTAAAAAACTCACTTTTGTTCAGTCATTTATTTATAATAATTGTAACCGATTTTTTTATATATCTGATACAGCCGGACGCTATTAATTATGATAAGTTAGCGCAACAATTCTGTGTACTTTCGTATTGATTGTTGCTAAAGGCTGTTATTGTCAATTAATAGAGGATATTATTAGACGTTGATATAAGGATTGTTATTGACTGTTGCTAGGGAGTTTCATTGCTTGTTGCTGAAGGGTGTTATTGTCTATTGATAGAGGATATTATCAGCTGTTGCTTTAGGGTTGCTATTTACCGTTGCTAGCAAGCTGTATTGATCGTTGCTTAGAGTTGTTATTGACCGTTGCTGAGGGGTGTTATTGTTCTTTGATAGAGGATATTATTAGCAGTTGGTATGAGGGTTGTTATTGATCGTATATTAGGGTCCTTATTGTCCGTTTCCATATAGATCAGTATTGATTTGTTGCACGGGATGTTATTGTCCATTACTGGGGGATATTATTAGCTGTTGCTATAAGGGTTGTTATTAACTGTTACTAGGGGATAGTATTAGCCTTTGCTATAAGGGTTGTTATTGACCGTTGCTAGGGGATATTATTAGCCTTTGCTATAAGGGTTGTTATTGACCGTTGCTAGGGGATATAATCAGCTGTTGCTGTAAGGGTTGCAATTTACCGTTGCTAGGGAGTCGTATTGATCGATGCTAAAAGTTATTATTGACCGTTCCTCAGGGTTGTTGTTGTCTGTTGCTAGGGAATTGCGTTGATTGTTGCTAAGGAGTGTTATTGCCAGTTGCTAGAGGATATTATTATTCGTTGATATGAGGGTGGTTATTGACCATTTTTAAGGGTTCTTGTTGTCCGTTGCTATGAAGTTGTATTGATTTGCTTCTTAGGGATGTTATTGTCCGCTGCTAGAGGATATTATTAGTTGTTGCTATAAGGGTTGTTATCAACTATGACTAGGGAGCTGTATTGATTATTGCTAAGGGTTTTCATTGGCCTTTGCTAAGGGTTGTTAATAACCTTTGCTAGAGGATGTTATTGACCGTTGATGAGGGTTGTTATTGACCGTTTCTGAGGGATGTTATTGACCGTTACTTGGTAGATGTATTGATTGTTTACTGAGAGATGTTATTTCCGTTGCTAGGAAATATTATTATCCTTTGCTAAGGGTTCTTAACAACTGTTGTTAGAAGATGTTATTGAACGTTGCTAAAGGTTATCATTGACCGTTGCTGAAGGATGCAATTGACGTTGTTTGGTAGTTGTATTGATCGTTTGCTCAGGGATGTTATTGTCCGTTGCTAGGGAATATTATTAGCTGTTGCTATGAAGGTTGTTATTGTCTATTGCTAAGGATTGTTATTGACTCTTGCTAGGGAGTTGTATTGATCGTTGCTAAGGGTTGTTATTGAGCATTGTTAAGGGGTGTTCTTTTTTGTTGCCAGAGTATATTATTAGCCGCTGCTATAAGGGTTGTTATTAACCAAGGCTAGGGAGTTGTATTGATCGTTGCTAAGGGTTTTTATTGGCCTTTGCTAAGGGTTATTAACAACCGTTGCTACAGGATGTCACTGGCCTTTGCTAAGGGTTGTTATTGACCGTTGATAAATGATGTTATTGACTCTTGCTTGGTAGTTGTATTGATCGTTTGCTCAGGAATGTTAGTTTCCGTTGCTAAGGAATATTATTAGCCGTTGCTATAAGAGTTATTATCGTCCATTGCTGAGGATTGTTATTAAACCTTGCTAGGGAGTTGTATTGATCGATGCTAAGGGTTGTTATTGAGCGTTGTTCAGGGGTGTTATTTTCCCTTGCCATAGTATATTATTAGTCGTTGATATGAGTTATTATTGACCGTTGCTAAGGGTTGTTATTACTTGATGCTAGGGAATGTGATTGACCGTTATTAAGGGTTACTATTGATCATTGCTAAGGGTTGTTATTGACCGGTGCTAGGGGTTGTTATTGTCCGTTGCTAGGGAGTTGTATTGATCGGTTGCTGAGGGTTGTTGTAGTTCGTTGCTAGGGAGGAGTATTGATCGTCGCCAAGTGTTGTTGTTCGTTGTTCTTTGTTATCATATCGACTGTTTATTGTTGCTCAGGGTTGTGTTTGACCATGGCTGAGGGTTGTAATTAAACGTTGTTGAGGGTTCTAGTGACCGTTGCTAAGGGTTGTCATTGACCGTCGCTAAGGGTTCTTATTGTCTGCGTATTGATCGTTGTGAAGTGTTGTTATTCGTAGTTATTCGTTATTACATCCACTTCATGACAAGTTCATAGACTACGAAACCCTTTTTTGTAGGCGCCTCACAGTGGGGCAAAAAAAACGCTCGTGACAAATTGATTTTCAGAAGACAATTATTATCCACAGAGGACTTTTTTTGGAACCTAATAAAATTCTGCATCAAACTGTCATAATGTATTTTTGAATTAAAATTTTTTTTATTCAATAACAAACATGAAAAACAATTTTAACTTTTGAAGTGAACCTGTTTTTAACAAATACTTGGATTCACTCAAAAATACTTAGGAAACATGAAGCAACTATCCAAAAAGGCGTCCAATAGTAACTCAAATGTTAAAAAACTTATTGAATTTGTTATAAACAAATAAGGGAATGAAAATGGTTTCGTGGGATTTGGCAGTGATTCGTCACTTAACTCATACTAAATTTGAACATATCATGGACAAAAATGGTTTTTTAGTTGAATTATTGAATGTTCATAAATATCAACGCAATCAACTATAAATAACTAGCTTCCAAATCCTCAAGGACATTCCGATGATAATTAATAATTTTTCTTTCAAACAACAATTTTTTAAACAAATTTTCATCATGTTCTGTATTGTAAAATAAAATTCCACTTTCTTCTCGGACTTGACAGTCAGTTATTCAGGAATGACTTCTTACCATAATTGCTGACATTTGACAATTGTTTTATCAAAGTTAATTAACAAATGAATCAGTTGGTTATTTTTCAGCATTTAAACTTTGTTATTTTAGCGTAATCAACTGTTAATAACAAATTTTTTATCTTTTTTTGTTACTTCGATAACGATTCACTATTTTTATTGTTATTAACTTCCTTCAACAAATTATCAATTGTTATCAACTGATGATAAGAAATTATTGCTAAGTCATTTCAAGTATATCCCACAAGAAAATACAATTTTTAGTTGACAAATACATTAGCCGAGGAAAATTTGTTTATATCATCGTTAATAACAATGAAAATAGTGGATTTTTATCAAAGTCTCCAAAAAAGTTTAAAAATTTGTTATTAACAATTAATTACGCTAGAAGATCAAAGTTTGAATGCTGAAAAATAGCGAAATACCGCATTTGTTATTTAACTGTGTTTAAGCAATTATCGAATGCTAGCAAGTGATAGCAAGAAGTCATTGCTTAATAACTGACTGCTAATTTCGTGAAAGAAGCGGAATTTTATTTATAAATACATAACATGATGGAAATTTGGTTAAACGATTGTTGTTCACAATAAAAATTATTTATCGTCTTCGAAATGTCCTTAAAAGTTAAGTCTTTAAAAGCAACGAGTTAGTTATTCACAGCCGATTGCGTCGAAAGAACCAAGTCTGCACGTCCAAAAATAGCCAAATAGTGCATTTGTTAATTAACATTGTTTGAACAAGAATCCATTTTCATTGGTTGACCAAATATAATACTTAGGTCTCATCTTTGGATAATATATGATCGATTTCGTAGAAAAAACTCTATTTATTCCATCATAAATACCAAGTATGGATAATTGTTTATAAAGCTTGCTTATAAAATAAGAAATTATTTGTGACGTCTCATTAATTCAACTAAAAAACTTTTTTTTCCATAAGTTGTTCAAATTTAGTGCGAATTAAGTGACTAATCGCTGCCAATCCCCACAAGGCAATTTTCATTCACTTATTTGTTTATAACAAATTCAATAAATTTTTGAACATTTGCGTCTCGATTGGACATATTTTTCGGATAGCCAGCTTCATGTCTTCTAGGTATTTTTGAATGGACTCAAGTACTTGTTAAAAACTAGTACACTTCAAAAGTAAAAAATTTTTTTAAAGTGTATGTTGTCGATGCATTGACAGTTTTCGATCTACTAGTCATTAGTTTCAATTTACTAAAACGTTATTAAGTTTTTAGAGAAACGAGAAGAAATCTACCTTGGCCTGGATTTGATCCGGGAACGCCACTTTTCCTGAGTGGAGGGTTAACCAATTGTAGCGTAATTAAAGGGTATTTGGTTAACGCTCCACTCGTGAAAAGTGACGTTCCTGGTTCAAATCCGGACTGAGGTAGATTTTTTCTCGAATCTCTGAAAATGTAATAAAGTTTTAATAAATTAAAGCTAATTGACTAGTAGATCGAAAACTGTCACTACATCGACAACACACATTCAACTTTGCTACTCGACAACCTTAACTTCATTTCTTTTTTTTTTTAATTTTTGTTAATAAATGAATTTTTTCTAATTTCAAAAATCTGCCATGACAGTTCGATGCGGAATTTTATTAGGTTTCATTAAAGAGAGGTTTAATTCGGATAGTAATCGTCTTCTGAAAATCAATTTGTCGACGGACGTCTTTTTTGCCCCACTGTACGCCTGCTGCCCACTTTGACTAATTTATTTTTAACACTATACTCGTTATCTTGCCCCGCGTTAATTTTCAATATATCTACGTTTCCAATAGTTTGAGAGGAGTCTAATTTACTTCAGTTTTTTCACTGACACAAAATTATTTTCAAATTAGTCGGACTCCAAAGGATGCTAATTGCTTTGGGTCTAGAGAGTGGACAATCTCATTTTCTCCATTATTTTTGGTTCCTTCGCATCTTGGTTGGTGCTGACCAAGCAAACTAGCTCAATGTAAAGTTGAATTCTTCTCTATAGGTATCGCATTGTGGATTGCGGACGAGACAGGGGCAAAGCTTTGTTCACATGCACACGAACTGTACTGTTCATTTGCCTCTGACAGAACGGATTAAAGGGATTCGCTAGTCCGTATGTTGGTTCCACAGAGAAGATAACAGAGAAGGAAATAGAGATGGAGAGATAGAAAGACAGAAAGATGGAATGATAAAGAGAGACAGAAGGAGAAAGATAAAGGCGAATAGAAAGAGAGGAAGAAATGAAAATAGAGAAAAAGGAAGAGTAGGATAAAGAGAGGGTGAAAAAGAGAGAAGGGGGAAATAGAAAGGGTGGAGAACGAGAGGCCTTTCCGCCCCCGCCCCCGGTTGTTTGTGGCTAGGAGAACTGAACAAATGGAATGGGATACAGAGCTTTTATGCAAGAATGCGTTCAGTCCTCTTCTCCTTCCATCAGACAACTGGAAAACCACCCCTCTTTTCTCTTCTCTCTTATTTGATCAACAAAAATAAAAAGTCTGGCTTTTGCGTACCAACTCACGTAACTCGGACGAGCAATCGAGTTGGGGATTAACCTTGTTATTTCAGCGCCCGTTTCCAAACCACTCTTTTTTTAAACGATGGTGAGACACACCCACCCCCGCCACTCAACCCATCATCTCTTCATTCCCAGCAACCCGGCGCAGCGACCACCCGTTACATGAACACATAGGTAGAGTGTCAAGCCATCGCCCCAATTTGTAGAGTAACATCGGCCACTAGTGGCCCGACAAATCTCGTTGCTTTTTTTTATTTAGTATGACTGCAGTTAACGAGCTCTGTCGATCTAAAATATAGAACTTTGCTTTTTTCGTAATAGCTTGCTAATTAGTGTCGCGTTTAATATCGTTTTTTGTTGTTTTTTTTTAATTGGAGACAAAAAGATTGGTAAATATTGTCAGTGAAAAAAAATAGGAGAGTATTTATGAGACGTATGTGCAGGGCGTTTACTATCGGAGAAAACCGGAAATTAATCGGGATTATAAATTAAAACCGAGAATCACATTCGAAATTTCCGAAAATGTGATTTTTGCTTCCTCACAGAGGAAGCTTCGTAATTGTTTTTAGAAACTTCTTGTATTGGCAATAGGGTCTTACGATTATATAACATAACATGCAGTAAACTATAAGACTATGAAATGGCAAACGTTTCGGCCTCGGATAGGGGCCATCTCCAGTGCCAGATTATAAAAATTAAGAATGCATGATTCAACTTATGTGTACCTGTATGTCTTCGACGTGCGGTTTCCTTCTCTCCACCACTCCCTCTTTCCTTAGGTGTTTTATCTTTTCGCTGTAGAAGGTCAAGTGAATTGGAGACTGTTAATCAGTAATCCAAGAAATACAATTTTCACTGATAATTTACGGGTCAATTATAAAAGTTCATCTTTCAAAAAACCAGCAAAGATGTCACTGAACAAGCTTTGTAATGATGAAAATTTTTGAACTTAAATTTTTGACATGCCTTGACATAATTCGACCTGCGGAGTCCGAAAATGAGGTTTTTCGGAAAATGTGTGTGTGCGTGTGTGTATATAAACAATTCTCTTTTAATATTTCTGAAAGATCGAAATGAAATCCACTTTCTTATAAAAATTTTTTGTGTACTGAAAAAGGAACACCGAAGAATTTCACAAATCAAAATTGGACTTCGAGACTACCCGCTTTACCGGCTCTTTGGAGACGAATATACAATAAATGTACAAACGAAAAAAAAGAGGGAGAAGAAGGAAAGAGTCAACCAAAATCAACTTCACACTCTTTCCTTTTTCCGTCTTTTTTATACTATTGGGGACCAAAATGTTTCGAAGCCAATTTAGACTTCCTCATTATAATGGAACATATATTAATTAAATTAAAATATTACCTGAAACTACAGATAAAACATTCCTTAGTGATACAAGATACGAAAAATGTCAAACGAACGAACTTGTTTGGCTGCAGAAGTTCCAGGAAAATGTCTCTTGACAGTTTTTTCTATCCCGCGTTATTTTCGAGATTTTTTGTGAAAACCTGTGTAAAGTTCTTCAAGATTTATCTCGTTTCTCAACAATATAATTTTTTGGTGTCATGAAAAACCAAAAAAAGACAAAATAAACAGTTTTAATAACGTGTTGATGGAAAAATAATGAAGTAGGTTAAAAAACTGAGAGTATCGAATATTTCAAATATACCGTCTTCAAAGGAAAAAGTTTGATGTAAAATTTGTTGGAATTTTCAAATTACGATCTTCTTTCTTATTAAGGACACCATGAAATTCTGTTTTTGAGAGAAAATAAATTTCAAAGTATTTTATACATATTTTCCCAAGAATCTCGAAAGTAAAGCAAGACTGAAAAAAGTGTTAAGAGACATTTTTCTAGAACTTGTTTAGCCAAATAAGTCTGTTTTCTTGACTTTTTTCGCATATTGTGTCGTTTTGGGAAAAAACGTGAATTTGCCTTTGTCAGAATCTCATGGAATATATTCTTTACGTTAGGACGATACTAGACACAAATCAAGAGAAGAAAAACGCTGGGGTTTTTGAGTAAATATACTTGGGATTATTTTCAGGAAAACCGTCACCATTTTTTCCATTTTAGACATTTTTTTAAATTCTAACGGATTCCGAAGGAGAACGAGAAATCTTTTTAGAACCAGAAGGAAAGGGATGAATACCCATATTATCTTAAGAAACATCGCACATTTAACAAAAAATTTGACCATTTTTTGATTAACCACGTTTTCAATTTTTAAAACTCAAATACTCTTCATCTTGTCAAACAAAAATTTCTTTGTCAAATCGGTAAAATACGTGTCGTCTTATTCCTCATGAAAAACAACATTTTTGAGTGGCAAACGATTCTACGAGTTGAGCTGTCTGCCAGATGTGAGATGAATTCGGCCATATAATGGAGATGAGATGAAAATGTAAAACCTGGGCACCAGAAAAAATATTTTTTTTAAAATTCTTTTAAAAGTCTTTGGTAGTTTCACCATCACTAAAATTTGATAAATATACATAAAATGATGAAAGAAAGAAAATTCTTTAAAAATAGGTGGAAAAAGTTGAAAAATTCATTTTTTTTCTTCAAAATTGCCCCTTTCCGGTGTATCCTAATGCTTAGGTGTGCCTTGCCTAAATTGAAGGGCATAAAATACCCTGCAAACCTTAAAATTACGAACCCTACACTTCCAATAGTTTAGGAGATATAGCTGTCGAAACTTATTTTTTATCAAAAAATTTGACTCAAAAATTTTTTCATTTTAGTTTTCCTAAAAGAACACAAATCAAAATTTTCAAAAATTAAGTCAAAGTAGACTGAATTTCCTAAAAATCTAAAGAAAAATACAATGCTCTAGCTCTAATGGAACTGTTGTATCGCCTTCTGAATAAGATCTTTTATGAAACTTATATAAACTTTAAGTTTATTCCGAAGTTTTTTTTTTGCAAATTGCTATCTTATCAACTTTTTCTCATGGACAAACCATTAAAAGCCTTCTGAGAGAATTTTTTTTCAAATACTTTTTCAGATGCCAAGGTTTTAAATTTTACATCTCATGTCTATTATATATTTTTCCATTGTGTGGGGAAGGCCTCAGAATTTCCGCAATCATTACAAAAAGTGCTTAGGGATGCAATTATACTCTTATATCTGTCTGTTTTCAAGAAATCGTACTCTTAACGAATTTTAGCGGCGCCAGAGTTCTTAAAATTGTTTTGAGTTGCAATCTTTTTTTACATTCCAGGAGGTAGAAAAGTCTTCCGAATTTTTTGCAGATTTTAATCAACCATTTTCCAAGAGATAACTCCTATTTAATTCTCCCCTGTTTCCAGAACAAATTCTCAGCACCTTGTTTAAATAGAAGAAAAATTTTTTCGGGTACTTGAGAACTTCTCAGTGACAAAAATGCATAAGGAAAAAAATCGCTAAGACACAGGAATCAAAATTGGAAACATAGTGAATTTGAAATTTTTTTATTTTGGTCTTTAATGAAATGATTTTTATAATTTGTTGTTTGAAAAATTTTCTAAGCATGTGTGGGCCTTTTTGCATAGGAATATACTAGAGAAAAAATCGACAAGACCCAGGAATTGAAATTGGAATTGCAGCAAATTATCAAAGTTTGAAATTTGGTATTCAATAGAATTTTCTTCTAGCATATTTCTATGTTGAAAAAGGCCACACATGCTTAGAAAATTTTTTTAAACCACAAGTTATAAAGATGATTTCATTTAATACAAAATCAGAATTTTAAAAATTCGCTGTATTTCCAGTTTCGCTTCCTGGGTCTTATCGATTTTTTCTAGTCTTTTTCTATGATAAAAATCCTACACATGCCCAGATGAATTTTTAAAGACAAGTTATAAGAATAATTTCATGCATCACAAAAATCTAAAATTTAAAAATTTGTTGTATTTTCTATTTTGATACCTGGGCCTTGGAGATTCTTTTCCTAGTGCATTTTTGTCAGTAGAAAGTTTCCAAGTACCCGAAGAAATTCTTTTCCCATTGACAAAGGTGTTAAAATCTTTTTCCGAAAACAAGGGTAAATTAAATAGGAATTATCTCTAAGAGAATGGTTGATTAAAATCCGCGGAAAATTGCGAAGACTTGTTTGTCCTTCAGGAATGTAAAGAAGATAAAACACATCTATCGAGTCCAAATTAATTATAATTTTTTATGATCACAATAGACTACTTTTTTCGTTGTATCGATTTCGAATTTATTTTTGACCCACCGTAGTATGTATATTGTAAGGTCAAAGGAATATTTTCGATTTAATTTGGTAGTATGTCAAAAATTGCCGATTTTCTGTCTTTACGGTTAAATGTCATACGTGTAAAAAAACACTAAAATTAATATTTTAGAAGATTTTAATTTCGTTCCTGTTAATAAAACATCCACTGATACTTAAAATATATGTTTGCTTCAAATTTTTGATCATTTATAAAAATGTTAATGAAAATCAAAAACAAGAATTTGAATCATACATGAAGGTTTCAGTGAGATTAAAAAAATTACGTATTTCAAATTACATTATTCCTAAACTGATAAAGGAATGATTTCTCTGGATAAAATGAAATTTATTTATCGAGTCCCTAGGGCTAAAGAGCCCTCTAAGGAACAAGTGATATATATTATAATTTATAACTATGTACAGACTCTGATCAAGATAAAATAACAGTGGTGGTTAAGTGGGTTTATGGTAAATGGGTTAATTGGGTAAAAGTATTTATCAAAATGTTACTCAACAATTATTATTATGTACTCACATTTTTATTGCAAAAACGAGTTTCATTTACCTCTTTTACTAATCCCGAACTGTTGACAGACTTTTGTGTTTTACAATGGAAAAATAAAAACAAAAAATAGTTGTCACAGTCAGTCTGTGATTTTTAATTACCCTGTCATAATTTATCGATAAAAATGACAAAAATCTAGTATTTTTAGGAAAACAACCGATATTAAAGGCAAATATGATATCTTTCTTCATTCTCATATAATCTTAATATTTCAACAAAAAATTTAACAACTAATTATTTTTTCATTCAAAATTTT
>JAUMHM010000085.1:21691972-21727593 GCA_032362435.1 Melikaiella ostensackeni
TCACAGTAATCCCGTTACCGCACTTGACCGTATCGACCCTACATGAATCTCAGGGAAAAGATTGGTGAGGGGGAGTGAAATGTGTTGTTTTTGTAGAACAATGCCTGAGAGGCATTGTCCTGAAAGACAGTGTCAAAAATCATTCTAATTTTAATTTTAAGGACTGATACTAGTAGAGAATTTCAAGGCGCATATTTTTTCCACCTGCAAAAATTGTGTAGGTTTCGTAGTTTTTGAAGTAATCGGTAAGAAGTAGATTTTTCGAAAACAAAAAGCCAATTTCTAGAATTTTTTTATTCTATTAATACTAAATTAAGTATTCAAGTCTTCTGAAACTATTCAAGAAAGAAAAACGTGAATATTTTAATAAAGAAGAAAGTTGGAAATTTTTTCTTGAGAATCGGCAGAAAACATGAATTACTACCTTCAAGTGCTTCGTTTATCGAACGAATTTCAAGCAACGGAAAACATCCAGTCAGAAAGTTGTTGACTAAGGTTCAAAGAAGTTTTCTGGAATGGTTTAGCTCAATCGGATTGATTGTTAAAAAATTATGCATGTTTCAAATCGCAAGCAGCAATCTTAACGCTGCCCGATGCACGTGCCTTCTCAGCTACGAACGTGTTGCAGTGAACGATATGAAGGTCAAGTCGGATACCAAAATAATACTTAGGATATTATCATTGAAATAATTTATATGTAAGACATTTTGAACAATAAATTATGAAAGTAGTACTTTATTATAAACTACTTCTAATTTTTTCCGTCACTCTCTTCAGTTTCTTCGGCATCTGGACTCTGAGTTGTTACTTTTAAAAAACACTTTTCGAAAAATTCTTTTCCTTTAACGCTTAAATGATTATAGAGATTTTTACATCCTTTACTTTGGCCGCTTTTTATCCAATTCGAGGTGAAGGACTTTTCGAAGGTTTTTCTAGTTCAAGCGTAAACTTAAAGAAAAAAGAGACTAGATTTCGCAATCTGTAATTGTCATAAGAATCCATTCTTCCACCAGGAAAAAAATTTAAACAAACACTTCACTGATTCAGAAGTTTTTTGGCTTTCGCGTTTTAAATCATAATTTAAAAAAAAATGGATAATTTCAACATATTCAGCTTCAGTTTTAGTTTGCTCTAATCTCTTTAATTTTTACGAATACTATATGTGCCAAAATTCCTTCCGCAATGGCAATAGGAGTGCCTTCGAGGTGGAAACACATATTTTATTTGACTTTTCAAATAAATTCATAATAAAACCAAAAAATAAAACAGTGTAATTTTTATCTTTTTAAACATTCCGTTAATTTGACACGACTTTCACGTCGTCCACAAACCAAATTTTTTAAATACTGCTTATTTAAAATATTTTTTTGAACATTTTCAACTCTCTTTATGCCCAAACACAGAAAAGCACAAAACATTTCTTGCAAACTAAAAACATTCTCTTCGTCAGCAGGAAGTAAATAAATCCAATAAATGAACCACCCTACTCTTTCACCTGCAAGAGTTTCGATAGGATCCTTGCATTTTATCATTCCGCCGAGAAGCAAATTTGGTTTATTATACTTCCTGAGATCCCAAACAATTTTATATACTTTTTTTTGTTGAAGACTTGAAAATTTTTGGTAACATTCATCTCCACGGCAGGATTTAATAGGTTTGAAAGATCTCTCTGGGATTATAATATCTTTAACGCCGTCTTTTTTAGTTTCAGACTTTGTAATGTATTCTCTTCCCCAAAATAATAACAAATAATGCTATCAACTTCTTCATTAGAAAAAAAATTACTTTAGGCTTTCTATAAATAATTCATTAAATGAATTGTTTGGGAAATCAAGAATTAAAAATAGTCCTTAAATATTACATTTATGATCAAAGTTTATTTAAATATTTTATTAATGGTTTATAATTGTACCTGATTTTTGGAACATTTTTTTCTATTTTTAATCCATAAATCTTCATGCCTATTTCTTTTTCTACCTCGATTCATTACCAAATTCTTGCTTAAATTAACAGGGTATTAACTGAAGTCAACCTATCTCTAAAATAATACTTTTGCAGTAATTATAAAAAATAATCCATTCACTGGTTCTTCACTTAATTTATTGTATATTTCAGAAGAAAACTACAAACGGTTGCTATTATTTATTTTGGTACCCAAGATTACCTTCATATCGTCCGCTGCGACACATTCGTTACCAAGGAGGCACGTGCATCGGGCAGCGTCAAGATTGCCACTTGCAATTTGAAACATTCATAATTTTTTAACCATTAATCCAATTGAGTTAAGACTCAATAGAAAACTTCTTTGTAGTCAACAACTATCTGACTAGAAGTTTTCCGTTGCTTAAAATTCGTTCGATAAACGAAGCGCTTGAGGGTTGAAATTCGTGATTTTTACAAAGTCTCAAAACAATAAACTATTTTTTCGTTCATTAATATATTTATGTTTTTCTCTCTGAAATCGTTTCAGAAGACGTAATTACGTGATTCAATGTTAATAAAATCGAAACGTTTTAAAAAATTGGCCAAGTTGGCGCGAGTTGAAGTAAAAAAATTAAATTTTTTTGTTTTCGAAAAATCCACTTCTCAAAAAGTCTACCCATTCCTTCAAAAACTACAAAACCTACAAGTTTTTGCGAGAGGAAAAAAGATTTTATTATTATTATTATTATTTAATTATTTTCCAGCATAATACCAACAAGTCTAGAAATAAATAAATGATCCAAGTCTATTTTAACTGAATTCGCAGGCTAAGAATAAAGCATGAAAAAATGCATTAATCGTCCCGAAATTTTACTAAAAATTTGGAACAAATATTGGCAGATCGTGATTATGTTTTCAGTTGAACTTCAATCAAATTCATGATATTTTCCAAGAGAAACTCAAATAAAGCATCTCATTCATTTGCTCAATTATTATACTATGGGAAGCAATAAAAATTTTTTAATTTTAGCATATAAAAATACCGTATATTGGATTTTTCTCCTCGTACTTCAGACCAGACGTGATATAGAGTAATTCAATAACCCAGGAAAATCGATGTCACAAGTTCAGCTCATCAACTTCCATTCTGTTTCAAGTCCAGAGTTGCTCCTTAATAAATTCAATCATTCAACTTCATCACTCTCATCAACGCAGAAACTTTGAAAACATTGATAAATGAAAAACAAAATATTTCTCATACATCCTAAAAAATTATTCATAAGCTATTACTCCATTACGTCAATGCATTTCAGTGTATATGTACATATTAAATTTCTTGCCAAAAAGTTTACAACTTTCAATTCCGATTGTTTTCCAAATTTACATTATCAGAAATTGTTCGGAATTGGTTAATACCTAAATATAACATTGTAATCAGATGACTTTTACGTTTCTTAATTTGATTTATTATGGTGTATATTTTCTTGTGTTGCATTGTTCCAGATCCTTATCACTTTCTGAAACTTCTTCATGATTATTTCTTTAACACAAATTATTGTACACCAATTTTTCAAAAATCTCACAAAACTCGTTCTTCTCGAATTTTTTGTATAGATATTCCAGATCTGGATACTCTAAACTATATGTTTGGACATGAAATAAAACATACTGTGGTTCTTCATTCAGAATTTTTTAATACTTTCAAATAGATCCGAAAAATAATCGTGAATTTTTTAATTTTTGAAATTTAAGAAATTAGATTCAGAATAAATTAACTCAAATTTTTTTTAATGTCCAACATTTAAATTAACTACGGAACTCTTTGAAATTAAAGGTCAAACCACTGACAACTATAATTTCTTGATTTTGAATTCTCATTTGTCAATGCTTCTTCGGCTTCAACGAATACATTCTCATCACGTGTCTCGCGCTTCGCGCTCAATTAAACTATGTTCAAATAGCAAAAATTTCTACATTATGTTTTACTCTATTATATTGAATGTATGTTATATTAGTTTCTGGACCTCGGTCCGAAACTTCTGCTGCAAGCGAAAACTTTTACCGTCAAAAATTTTATTGTATCTTGTGTCGTTTTTCTATACAAAATTTGTTATTTTTAATGGTATTTTTCACTTTTCTTTTTCACTATTAAAACGAAATCTGTGCGTCTTATCTATAAAAAGTTTAAAGCAAATTTTAGATTTTCCTTAGATAAAGAATTTAGTTCCTTAAAATTTTCTCATATGTCGCATAGTTTTGATGCAAAGTGGTACTTTTCATTCTTATGAACATTTTTCACGATTAAAAAAGAAACTATGCGTCTGATCAAAAAATGGTATAGGGACAATTTGTAGATCCTTTTGAGGTGAATAATTTATTTCCATAAGATTTTATCGTTTCTTGCATAATTTGGCCGGAAAATGAAATTTTTATTTTGCAATAAAATTTTTTACGATCGAAACAAAAACTATGCGTTTCATAAAAAATGCTTTGGACTGAATTTGTAGATCTTTCTGAAGTGAACAACTTTGCTTTTAAAATTTTTTTTTCGTATCTCCTATAATTTTTCTGGAAAATGGAATTTTTGATTTTTTAAAAGGCTCACAAAACCAACACCTTCTCATTGAGATGAGAATGTAAAAAGCCAAAATCCAATGATAATCCTGGTTTTCTCATGGTTCCTGACTTGTTGAAAAATTTGTTTCTATTGCCTTGAGAAGGGTGTTGAATCAACACCGGAACGTTCGTAGATTTCTCTGAATGTTCTTTTATTGTGATTCAAAAATAAATTAAATAAATAAAGGAGCAAGAAAAAAGAGGACAGCAATTTGGAGGCTGCCTTCTTTTTCCTCCCTCTTTTTTTATTTTAGTTCTTCAAATTTGAATGGAGACATTGAACAGTGTGTAGTCAAAATTTTGTTGTTGGATTCCTATGTTTGTTTCAATTTCCAAGAGTCCACAAATCAGTAAATTGAGAATGCATTATTCTAGTTCTTTGAAAACCCAATTTCACTTTAAAAAGATAATTTATAATCACGAAAAAATGCTACTACTTTTTTAAAATTATAGATTCATCTTAGTGGAAAATATCTCCATTCGAACGATTTATATTTTAGATTCGTTAGGATAGTAACACTGATAAATAATTTATAAATCTGCATCAAAATCTGTCTAGAATTTTCTCGAACGTTCACAAATTTCGGAAACCACTTTCCTGACGACATTTACTAAGTTTTAATTGATATTACTGAAGAGAAGGCAGTGTGGATCAGTTAGTAATGCGCTTGCATTATGATCGAAAACCAAGTAGAAAAGGCTCTCGCGGGATCGAATCCCATTGCGGAAAAATCAAGTGAAACATGGTGCAGAAAATTTTACTTCTCTTCTGTGTATGATGATTAGTCAAAAAGAAAAAAAACAATGTTGAATAGGTGACGGGATTCTCATGTGGATGGTGCTAGTAGTACCACAATTTTTAGTGTCATTTGCCAACTCACATTATTAAGAATTTTTTTTTTTGTAAAAATGATAGAAATGCGATAAGTCTTCGAACAAATTACTTAGAAAAATAAATAAATTGAAGATTTTTTTCCTGTGGTTGATAAATTGTTTCAATAAAACAAAAAAATTAGTAATGGTAGGCGGTAGGCGCCTACAAGAAGGGTTTCGTGGCCTAATAAGTCGTTAAGAAAGTCGTTTTAATCTCCCCCCTCCCACAATTTTCTTCTCCCCCCTCAATTTACCTCCCTTATCCTCATTTCCCCATATCTCTACTTTCTACCCCTCATTTTCCCTAACTTCCCATCATTGCCCCTCATATCTCTCACTACCCCTCATTTCTCCTTAATGCCCCTCATTTCCTATCAGTCCCCTTCACTTCCCATCATCTGGATCCCCTCAATTCTCCTCCCCCTCATTACCCTTACTTCTCCTTTCACTTTCTCATTACCCTCACTTCCCCTCACACCCCATACTTTCCCTCATTTTCCCTTTTGATACGATGGATAGACAAATGACCGAAATCATAAGGGTTTCTGCCCGTGGCTACGAAACACTAAATGTGGTATTTTTAATATAAAAAATATAAAACTTCTAATCTTAATACAAAACGTTTAATTTCACTAAACGATGAGTCTTCGAACAAATTATTTTTGAAAACAATAAATTGATGTTTCTCTTCTTGTGGTTGATAAATTGTTTCGATAAAACAGAAAAATTAGTAAAAGTAGGAGGCAGGCGCCTACAAAAAAGGGTTTCGTAGCCTGTTAAGTCGTAAATGAGGTCATTCAAATCTCCCGTCTCCCCTCGTACACTTCCCCTCATTCCTCCACCCCTAATTCCACCATTTCCTCCCCCAATTTCCTCCCCTCTTTCATGTTTCCTCGGATTTCGCCTTACTTCCCCTCCTTTCTGCTTACTTCCCATCATTTCTACATCATTTATCACAGTCACTTCCTCTCAACCCTTTATCCACACTTCTCCTCATTTCCTCCTAATTACCCTTATCTGCTCTCCCCTCATTTCTCCCACTTCCCATCATCTTCTTCGTCACTTCCCCTTATTCCCCATACTTCCCCTTTTTACTCCCCACTTCCCCTCACTTCCCCTTCTTCATACGATGGACGGACACTTGACCGAAATTATAAGGGTTTCTGCCGTGGCTACGAATTACTAAATGCGGTATTTTTTTATTTAAGAGGTATAAAACTTTATTTATAATACAAAACGTTTAATTATACTCATTGATAAGTCTTCGAACACATTATTTTAAAAAACAATAAATAAAAGTTTCTCTTCCTGCGGTTGATGAATCGTTTCAACAAAACAGAAAAATTAGTAAGGGTACGCGGCAGGCACCTAATAAAAAGGGTTTCGTAGTCTATTAGGTCATTAATAAAGTCGTTCAAATCTCCCCCCTCTCCTCCCATACTTCCATTAATTTTTTCTTTTCTGATTTCCCCCACCTCTTAATTTTCCTCCCTTCCTATTTTCCCAGATTTCCCCTTACTTCCCCTCATTTTCCCTTACTTACCATTATTCCTCCTCATCTTCCTCACTTCGTCTCACTTCGCCTCACTGCCCCTCATTTCCCTTTACTTCCCCTTTTTTATACGACGAACGGACACCCGACCGAAATCATAAAGCTTCCCGCCTAGGCTTACGAAACCCTAAAAACGGTATTTTTAATTTAAAAAATATAAAGCTTCTACTTATAATAGAAAACGTTTAGTTTCACTCCACGATGAATGTTTTCTCTTGAATAAAAAAAATACGCGCCCCTAGTTTCGTAGCCTATTAAGTCGTTAATAAAGTCGCTCAAACTCCCCCTTCTTCTCCCACACTTTCGCTCATTTCCCCTCTTCTAACTCCCCCCCTCCTCTTTATTTCCCTCCCTTTTCACTTCTTCGGATTTCCCCTTACTGCCCCTCATTTCCCTTCACTTCCCCTTTTTTATACGACGGATAGACACCCGACCAAAATCATAAAGCTTTCCGCCCAGGGCTACGAAACCCTAAAAACAGTATTTTTTAAATTAAAAGATATAAAAATTTTACTTATAATAGAAAACGCTTAATTAAATTTCACGATGAATGATTTCCCTTGAATAAAGAGAAAAATACGCGCCCATCGTGTCATAGCCTATTAAGTCCTTAATGAAGTCGTTCAAACTCCCCCTCTCCTTTCACACTTCCATTAATTTCCATTCTTCTAATTTCCCCGCCCCTCCTCTCAATTTCCCTCCTTCCTCATTTTTTCATATTTCCCTTCACTTTTCCATACTTCGTTTCCCTTCCCCTCATTTTCCTTCACTTCTCTTTTTTTTTGTACGGCGAACGGACACCCGATCGAGATCATCAAGCTTTCCGCCCAGGGCTACGAAACCCTAAGAATGGTATTTTTTTATTTAAAGAATAAAAAATTATTCCTTTTAATATAAAACTTTCAATTTCATTCCACGATGAATGTTCTTCCTTGAATAAAAAGAAAAATACGCGCCCCTGGTATTGTGGCCTACTAAGTCGTTAATGAAGTCGTTCAAATCCTCCCCCCTTCCCACACTTCCATTAATTTCCCCTCTTCTAATTCTCCACCCCTCCCCTCAATTGCCTTCCGTTCTCATTTCTCCATATTTCTGCTTACTTCCCATTATTCCTCCTCATCTCCCTCATCTCGCATCACTTCGCCTCACTTCCCCTCACTTCCCCTCATTACCCCTTTTTTATACGACGGATGGACACCCGACCAAAATCATAAAGCTTTCCGCCCAGGGCTACGAAACCCTAAAAACAGTATTTTTCAATTTGAAAAGTATAAAACTTTTGCTTATAATAGAAAACGTTTAATTTAATTTCACGATGAATGATTTCCCTTGAATAAAAAGGAAAATACGCGCCCATCGTGTCGTAGCCTATTAAGTTGTTAATAAAGTCGTTCAAACTCCCCCTCACCTTTCACACTTCCATTAATTTCCCTTCTGCTAATTCTCCCGCCCCTCCTCCCAATTTCCCTCCTTTCTCATTTTTCCATATTTCCCTTCACTTTTCCCTACTTCGCTTCTCTTCCTCTCATTTCCCTTCACTTCCCCTTTTTTATACGACGGATGGACACCCGACCAAAATCATAAAGCTTTCCACCCAGGGCTACGAAACCCTAAAAACAATATTTTTTAATTTAAAAAATATAAAACTTTTGCTTATAATAGAAAACGTTCAATTTCACTCCATGATGAACGTTTTCCCTTGAATGAAAAGTAAAATACGCGAATTCTTCGGATGAAATCTTTCTTAGATTGAAGTGACAATTTTATCAATATTTTTTCCGCCGACTTTAAGCAGTTTCCAAAGTTTGCGAGCGAGTCACTGAATAGACGCGGATTCGAGGGGATGGGCAGTCGGTACCGTTAACTCCCGGAACTTTTCGCTGCTGGCTCAGTCAACTTTGCGTAAAAGACGAGTTTGAAGAGAATGTAGAAAGAAAATTTTCCAGTAAGCAAATTGGGCGTAGACTGAAAAGTTCCCCGCATCGAAAATGTTGGAAGGATTGCATTTCCACCCGGAGAAAATTTATTCATGAAAAATTACCTCATTAGTTGGGTAAATCGAGGACATTACTGCATTTAGAGAATGTTTAAGTCTATTTCGCGATTGAATAAAAAACAGAACCATAAGTGATACAAAACAGTTGTGTAAAATCTCAAGTCGAAAAGTGAAGATTCTGATATGTTATAATTAATGTAAGGATTTTATTATGTTCATACCAATCAATTATAAAATAACGTAAAGTAATGTAAATTTTTATAAAAAGATTCATATAAAATTTACTTTCGTGCAATATTAACGATTCGCTTAAAAGAAAGTATAGATTGAAGAATATTTTCAGAGATTTCAACTTTCATTACGAGAGGAATTACCGAAAAGTACGGTAGGATTTCAAAAAATATCCAACTATATAGACTATTTTTTCCTCCAAATAAATATTACTGATCAAGTTACTAAATAAAAGTGGAGTGTATTCAATAATTCACTTGTAAAGGGACGGGTAATGAAAAAACATACGACGACACTGAATAACTGATTTTTCATTTAATTTCTTAAATTCGAATCTAATCTAATTTCTTAAATTTTATATAGATTTAATTTTTTTTAGTTTAATTTAGTTAAATAATATTTAATGATTATTCAATTATTAATATATATATATATATATATATTAATATAATTATTTAATAATTTAATTTAGTTAAATTTAATTTTTCTTAGTTTTAAATGTTCAATTTCGATGGCTTACAACTTATACTAAAAATATTTTTAAAGAAATAAACCATGCAAAATTAAAAAGATCAAGAATTAAGTAATTTGAGATTACAAGTTTACAAAATTTTTAATACAAAATTATCCAGATTCAAACGTATTTTAGAATTGTTTGATTTGCAACGTTTCATATTTGATACTGTTTGATATTAAATGCAAATATGAAATTAATTTTATATTTTAATTTCATATATTATATATTTTTAACAGAAAAATATTTTTACTCATTTCCTATAAATTTATAAGTCCGCTCATTATTAAAATGTTTTTATGCAAGACAGGATGTCTTGGAAATCTCAGGGATTTTTTCTTCGGAGAATTTTTTCAAGCACGAAATTTTTTTTAAAATTGTAGTATCATGTTAAAAAACGATAATTTTTTATTTATAAAAGTAACTTTTATAGTACTGGATTTATACTGATTTGAATCAAACTTCTTTGCATCATTTTCAGCCAAACATTTGCATTTTCAACTAAAAAAGATGAAATTTCTACAAAAAGATGATTTTTTAACTAAAATTATGAATCTTCAACAGAAAAAAATGATTTTTTAACGAAAAAGTTGCATTTTCAACCAAGTGGTTGATTTTTGAATTAAAAACGATGAATTCTCAACCAAAAATGTAATAGTTGGTATTTCAACCAAACCCGATTGAAATTTTAAATCAGAAACAGTTAAATTAACAAGAAAGACGATTTTTCAACAAAATAGATTATTTCTGACCAAATTGTTGAATTTTCAAAACAAAAAGAAGAATTTTTTCCAGAACAGTTGAATGTATAACCCGAAAATATGAATTTTTAATGAAAAAAGTTCATTTTCAACGAAATACTTGAATTTTCTACCAAAATAGTTGAATCCTTAACCAAAATAGTTTGATTTGCTGCCAGAAAGTTGCATTTTTAACCAAAAAAGATGAAATTTCTACCAAGAAAGATGGATTTTTCAACTAATAAGGTGCATTTTTAACAAGAGTTAAAATTCAAACAAGAAAAATTACTCAGTCAAGAAAGAGAAAATATTTGAACCAAATTCTTGAATTTTCAAGCCCAAGAGGTGAATTCTTAACGAAACATGTAAAAGTTGATATTTCGATCAAAAAGTATTTAATTTTCAAAAAAAAAAGTTGAAATAGAAAAAAGACGAATTTTCAGCAAAACTGTCTTATCCAACCAAATAGTTGAATTTCCTACCAAAACCGTTGAATCCTCAACCAAAACAGGTTAATTTTCTACAAAAAAGTTACATTTCTAAACAAAAAAGATGAATTTTGATACCAAAAAGACAAATTTCCAACCAAATAGTTGAACTTTCAACCAAAAAAAGATGCGACTGTTAAATCAAAAACAGTTAAATTCAACAAAAAAGACGAATTTCTAAATAAATAGTTGAATTTTCTTCCAAAATATTAAAATTTCAAGACAGAAAGACAAATATTCTGTAAAACAGTGGAATCTCAAACCTAAAAATATGATTTTTTAACAAAAGAGTTAATTTTCAACCAAGTAGTTGAATTCGCAACATAATAGTTAAATCCTCGGCCGCAACAAAATCATTTTGAACCAAACAGTTGCCCTTTTAACCAAAAAAGATCAAATTTCTACTAAAAGAGAAAAATTTTCAAACCAAATAGATGAGTTTTCAGCAAAAGTGTCGAATTTTCAAACCGAAAATATGAATTTCCGACAAAAAAGATAATTTTCAATCAAATAGTGGAATTTTGAACTAAATAGTTGACTTTTTTACCAGACTGTTGAATTTTGAAGCTAAAAATACAAATTTTGCACGAAATAGTGAAATTATGTAATGTTTTGAACTTGAAAGGGTGTAGGGTCGATTGCTTCATAAAATGCTGAATCACTCCTTATTAAGAAAAATTATACCTTGCAAAATCTAGAAATACCTGGAACAAACCTGGAATTGTCGGGAGGCGATTATAATATACGTACTGGATTGTTATTTAATGTAATTATCTAAGTCAAAATTGTGTATATGTACTAAGGAAATATTTACAAAAAGTGATGTCAACTGGCATGTAGAACTTACATTTTTAGAGGTAAACTGTATTTTGTTTAACCTGTATTTAATAGTTCGTCTTATTTTACATAACTGTTAGATATTCCACTTCTTATTTTATTTTGAAACGCATTACGAAGTGTGGCTATTAAATAACCAGACTGGTTTTTTTTGCCGCTTTTTTGAGGCCTTAGTGACAACAAGCAGGATCTGATATTGATCTGTGTCCTTTTCCTCCCTATCATCCAAATTTCAAGGTTGTACGATCCTCAGTACGACAGTAACCTTTGTTTGAAGTTGACCGTCTACCTGAGCTCCGCCGGAATTATTTTGAGTGTGAAAGTAGAACAGCGCGTCAACGTGAATTTTCTTGTGAAACTCGGAAAATCCGCTACGGAAACGTATAATTTGTTAAAAGCAGTTTATGGTGACGAGTATCTATCTCGTACTGAACTTTTCGATTGATTAAAAAAGTTGAAGGAGGGAAGGAAAGTGATTGAATATGATTCGCGTCCCGGCGATCCTCGTACTTTGAAACCGACGGTAACATCGAAAAAGTGAGTAAAATTATTCGAACAAATCGATGCCTCAGCATTTGAGCAATTGCTGACTTAGTGAACATCTATAAAGAAACTGTTAGACAAATTTTCCATGTGAATTTACACGCATAAGAAAAAAAAGACCTGAAATGTGGAAGAACGGCTCGTAGATCCTCCACCAGGTGCTGTCTGTCCAGAGGATTTTGGCGAAGAATAAGATTACCATATTGTAGCACCCACCGTACTTACCTGACCTAGCCCCATGTGATTTTTCTCTGTTCTTGAGATCGAGTCTGAGCCAAAAGGAACCAGATTCGAGTCGGCGGATGCCGCAAAGGAAAAAGCGGCGCGGAACATGAAAGATTTCTCCATTGAATAATATGGTAAATAAATATTGTTGCAATAAGACCTACTTTCATATGAATAAACAAAAAAATTTGACTCTCTTTTGCAAACTCAAAAAACAAAAATAGCTTTTTTGAAAATACCACATTTCCTATTTTTCTATTTTTCTGCCAAATAGAGGTCTACATGTGCTTTACAAGTTCTGTAAATTTCATCGTGAGCCAGCTAGTAGTTTGGAAGGAAAAAATTCAAACGCAACGTCCTGCACGACGAAGCTTCGTGGGATAGCGTGGAGGCCGCTTGCCGCGGCGCGACGGTGCCGGTTCTGTTCGCGTTTCGCATTGATGTCACATTGTCGCGATTCGCACTTATTTTCCGCTTGTGTTTATACTCGCAGAAAACACACGTGAACCTGAATGGTGAAGCGGCGTGCATCACATTAGCGTTTGGTTCGTAGACTTGACCACTTCGTGAAGTACAAGCGGTGAAACGAGTTCGTTTTACTTGATATTCTCGATATTAGCTGAAACTAATCATCATGCAATTCTGCTCATAAACTGAATTGATTTCACGAGTATTCTTGATTTGTATCTAATTATTTTTTGTTCATAGATATAGAATACCGTTGACTGTATTTATACCAGCGTTCTAATATTTTGTTCTTCAATTATCAATAAATATTGATTTCCTTGTTTCCCGTATTTTTCACTTAAATTAAGTTGCAGTTTGTTCAAAAATACCTTTCAATAGACAAAGTTGCAATTCTTTTGACAAAACTTATCCTAATTTTATGCGAAAAAATCTGAGAAATGTTCCACGAAGTATTTGTGACAAATTTCCACTTCTTACCAAAAAGGATTTTATTTTCGGTGAATGCCGTAAAAAGTTATCTTGACGGCAAACTTCTTGTGTTTATACTGTAACTGCAGATAATGATCTCAACTCAAATGAAGATGAAGTCGACATGAATGTTGATACTATTTCTTCTTCTTTAAGTGATATTGGAATGTCAAACGTAGACAAAAAACAAGCCATTTTATTATTAAATACTTTGTTGCAAATTCTCGGAGGTGAAGATATAGATTTTCTCTAGTTGAAAAAAACAACAAAAAAAGAACGCTTTCAGAAAATTCTGTGAACCTATACGTTCCAAGTTTTTCAATTTTCCAAACGTAGAAGTTGAAGACGATGTAATTGTACGTCACTTAGAAAATAACTTTGAGAAAGCTAAGTCAAGCAAAAAAGAGCAAATAAAAATTTTGACCATTTTACCAAAAACATGGCCGGTTAGAAAGATAAATTCTGTATTTAGTTCTTGCGATCATATAGCTCGTAAATCCAAGCAATTAATAGAATAGGAAGGGTTTTTGCCTTCTCCTGATCAAAAAGCAGGAAAAACCTTACCGAATGAAACAGTAATATGCGTTAAGGATTTTTATAGAGTTCATGACGACAGACGTTTAACGCCAGGTAAAAATGATTGCGTATTGTTTAGAGTTGATGGAGAAAAAAACCAAAGTTCAAAGACGTTTAGTCTTATGCAATTCGAGAGAACTTGATGTAGCTTCTGAAAATACTCATCCGAATGAAAAAGTTGGATTCTCAAAGTTTGCAGAGTTAAGACCAAAAGAGTGTGCCTCAGCTGAAACAAGTGGCATCCACAATGTTTGCGTTAAGGTTCCCCACCAAAATGCGAAACTTATGTTTTTTTTTGGATAAAAAATTGCAGAAGTAGTCGAATCTCATTCTTTGCCATTCGCAACTCCACAGCATTGGGCAGCTCACTCGATTTGCAATCCTGCTCAAATCAAGTCTATTTCAATAAATGTGAAAGCTGCCGGAGTAATGACGATCTAAAGGTTCTATTAGAGGAAGAAAGATTTTGTTGTACAGGCAAATGGAACTTTCATGAAACTTCCCATTGTAGAGAACTTTGCGATGGAAAAGAAGGTATTGTTAAAAGGGCAGCTGCTGAAGCAAACCAAATCGATTTTTGTTTTTTAAGTTTGCAAAAAGGTCAAATTTTTTTTCTTGAGTTATTTTTATATGAAAGTACGTCTTATTACAAAAAATTGAAAACCTTGAAAACCTGAATCGGTTGATCAAAATCGAAGATATGTTACCAAAAAAAAAAGGTACAACAAATTTCAAATTCCAATATTTTCGCCGTTTTTAGGAAGTTTCCAAAAATATCTGTTGTCGTTTTTCTTCACTACTAAAGGGCTGATTACACCGATTCACACGCAAATCCTATTCAAGCACGAAAACTCTTGTGATAACTTGACATGGACTCCGCCTCCTCGTTCTTAACACTTAACCATGTAGCATCGAAATGTATCATTGTCAGCTCTCGAGAATGCAACACCTGTGTCGCGCTGATCGATGCAGCTTTGCGTTGCACGTTACACGCAATCACTCATTTCCGATGTCGCGTGTTTGAGCTTCTTGCAATCGTTCATGCACCCACCCGGACTCATCGGGATTATGTACCTTGAAGCAATTTATATCGCTTTTGTTTATATACTTCTTGACGAAAATTCGCGAAAATATATCAAATCATTCCAAAAAATTGTCCTTCCTTTCTCAAACATTTAAGGAACTAACAAACACGCGTGCTATGCGCGCGATTATTGTCCTTTTTCTTGTTTCTTACCTATTTCTTAAATGAAAATGTAGAGCATAAGTGCAATTTGTGACCACATTTGTCTTATTAGTAGCCATTGATAGAATATTTCTGTATTTTCAGTACTATGTTGTATTGCACTGAAAAGATCTAAGTTATTTAAAAATACGTATTTTTAATTAATTCAGTTCTAATACTCAAAGCCAATTTATCAGGAAATGATACTAATGGTTCACCGACCAGAAACTCTATAAGAACAATATGCAAATAAATATTTCTTTATCCTGAAGTACTTATGCCTTAGTATTAAATGAGGGTTTGATCACTCTTGAACTCTTTTGAAGCTTTTTAAACCTGGAAAAATTTTTGAACGTGCCTTGAAATCTTCTAAAAGCTCATGAAATTATATAAATTTCTCTGAATCTCCACAAAATCCCTCAAAATAATTTCAAATACTTTGGAGAACTTCAAACAAATTTTGAGTCCGTCATAATCAATCGAAAAATGTTGAAAACCTGTCAAATCTCATACATTTTTTTCTTGATCATTTGAAATACCTCCTAATGTTTGAGATCTGTTAAAATTACTTGAAATTCCTCGAATCCTATTAAAATATTTTGAAACATTTTGCAATTCCTAGAAATCCTCTTGAATTCCCAGACCTACCACACAGTCTCTTATAGTCACTTTTTTTAAAATTACTTTCTAATCACTTCCTCAAGGTAAATCACTCTAGCTCGCACTATAGTCACTTTTTCAAATAAAAATATCACTTTAGTCACTTCTTCCAATAAATTAAAATAGAGAAGCCATGAGTTAACCACTATTGAATCCAGGTCTTTACCTATTTCTGAATTTTGTTGAATTCTTTCAAATACTTTTGAATTCATCCTGAATCCTTTGGATAATTCCTTGAAATCCATAGAATTCGATAGATCTTTTTGGATTTTGAACTTTTTTAATCTACCCTGAAGACTTTCAAATTCACCTTGAATTCTTATAGAATTTATTGGATTCTTTTTTACTAATTCTATTCTCTCTCATTTATTTGAATTTAACAGAATTTTTGGATATCAATCATGTTGTTTCATTCACCCTGAAGTCTTTTAAATTCATCTTGAATTCGTACGAACTTCATCAAATTCTCTTGAATCCCCTCAAATTCTTCTGAATTCACTCCAATTTTACTAAAGTCAATGAAACATTTTGTATTTCTTGAATTTTACTCAATTTATTTAAGTTTATTTGAAAATCAACCTGGATTCTTATTAATTCATCCTGAATTTTTTCTAATTCTTTCGAATTCTATTGAGTTTTTTCAATTGTTCCTGAAATCTTTTGAGTTCTTCTCAATTTACTCAATCCTAGTCAATTTAGTTAATTTTTAAAAAATTTATTTTCTCATTTACCCTGAAGCCTTTTAAAGTCACCTTGAATTCTCAGGCATTTCATAAAATTTGTTTGAAATCCCTTAATTTTTTCTTAATTCACTCTAAATTAAATGCTTTTAATGAGTTTTTAAAATATTTCGTAATTGTTTTCAATTCACTTTCATTTTTATGAACTTCATCAAATTTTTCCCATTTTCCTTAAATTCCTCTAAATTTATTCGACTTATATTTAATGCATTGCCTTATTTCATTTTTTCAATTTTCCTTCAATTCCCTTAAATTATTATGAACTTCATCAAAGTATCTTAAATTCCCTTAAATCATTTTTGTACTTTTTTCGAAATTCATTTAAATCAATCATTCTTATGTCTATATCTGAATTCGTTAAAATTCACCTGGATCTCTTATAAATTTCATTCAATTCCTTCGAATTTAAAAGGACATTAGTCACATCATTAATGCACATGAGTCACTTTTAGTCAATTTTATTCACTTTTTGGGTTAGAAATTAGTCACTTTCGGTCACTTTTCCGGATCAAAAAGGTCACTTTTTTACTTTTTTAAAACTAAATTAGGGTGTGGCAGCACTGGAAATTCTTTTAAGTGTTTAGAAATCACTGGAAATCCTGTGAAAATCCTTGACATCTTTCGAAATAACTTGATTTCATTTGAAATATCTTGAAATACTTCGACAATCCTTAAAATCTTTTAAAATACTTTAGGGCCTCTAGAAGTTTCTTGAAACACCTTGAAATCTTTTGAAACAACTTGAACCTTTAGAATGTTGGTAATATCCGGTGAAATATTTTTAAACCGAATGAAATGTTTTACAAAATCGTTCAAATCACTCTCAGTTCATTGAAGTCTTCTAAAATTAGTTAAAATCCGTAAAAATCCTGTGAAATACTTTCATAGGCATGAAATCTTAAATATTCTTAAAAATCTCTCGAAATATTCTTAAATCATATAAAATTCTTAGAAAATCTGTGAAATTCCTCTGAAATGTTTTGGAGTTACTTGCAATTCTTTTGGAAGTGCTGCGAAATCTCTTGAAGTATTTTAAAATACGTCGAAAATCCCTAAAACCACTTGAAACACTTTGAAATTTTTAAAACTCCTTTGAAATCCAGTGAAACCTTTGAAAGTCTTGCGATATACCCAAAAAATTTCCTTTAAATTCATTGAAAATGCTTTAAATCTCTCGAAATCCCTTGAAACCTTCTTGAATCGATTAAAATTCATAGATATTCTGCAAAAGTCTTTGAAATATTTTTCAATACTTTACAGTGTCTAGAAATTATTTGAAATCCCTGAAAATCTTCTCGATTCCCTCGAAATCCCATGGCATTCTTTGAAATTCTTCGGAATCTGTTAAAGTCACTTGAAAGTATGAAAAATCTTTTGAAATATTTCGAAATACTTGGAATTTTGTGAAATCTTAATATCTGGTGTGCACTCAAAATTCGAATAATCAACCACTCGGCATTAAAAAATTATCGCAATTGATTTTTCTTGTTTAATGAGATTAGGTATTATTTTCTTATCGAAGTATATAATTTATGAAATATGAATAAAAAATAAAATTGAAAAAATATAAATAAAAATAAAAAATGAAAAATATTTTGCCATATGATTTCTGACCTTTCACCTTTTATCGGTGACCTGTAATATTTCACCTTCGACCTCATATTTTACACTGAAACTCTGACCATTTCCATATGGAGCCGTTCAAAAACTACGTCACGTTACTTTGAACACTTTTCCCACCCCTCCCCTTCTTCGTCACTTATCATCACACAAAGCTTGAACCCCGCAAACTGACGTCACAATACGAACAGCCCACCCTCTTTTAGTCCAAAATTTTTTCTTCGATTTTATTTGACAAAAGCCTAAAATTAAACACAAAACATACAAACTTGATAACTTAACAGACATCACAGACCAAAATGCTCTGAAAACAGGAGAAATAGGTTGGTTTTTCATGAAAATAGAGGAATAATAAAGGAATGAATTATTTTCAAAAAAATTAATATATAGATGCTGAAAATTCTCTCAAAACAGGGGAAATGGTTTGATTTTTCAAAAAAATAAGGGAATAATAGGGGAATGAATTCTTTTCGAAAAGATTAACAAGTGGTTGCTCAAAATGCTCCCACAACAGGAGAAGTGAGTTGATTTCTGAAGAAAACATGGGAATAATAAAGGAATGCATTCTTTTCAGAAAAATTCATGTATAGGTGCTGAAATGCTCTTAAAACAGGGAAAATAGGTTGATTTTTCAAGAAGACTGGAAAATGATAGGAGAATGAATTCATTTCAAAAAGATTAACATAAATAGGTGCCAAAAATCCTCTTAAAACAGGGGAAATGGGTTGATTTTTCAAGAAAAAAGAATAATAATAGGGGAAGGAATTGAAAAAGAAAAAAAATAAACATGTAGGTGCTCAAAATGCTCTCAATACAGTGGGAATAGGATGGTTTCTCAAGAAAGTAGTGGAATAATAGGGAATTGTTCAGAAAAATTAACATTAATAGGTGCCCAAAATGCTCTTAACACATTGATTTTGAACGTGATTGAACGTTGATTTTTAAAAAAGATAAGGGAATAATAGGGGAATGAATTCTTTTCAAAAAGATTAAGAAATGGCTGCTCAAAATGCTCCCAAAACAGGAGAAGTGAGTTGATTTTTAAAGAAAACATGGGAATAATAAAGAGTTGCATTCTTCTCAGAAAAATTATTGTATAGGTGCTAAAATGCTCTTAAAACAGGGGAAATAGGTTGATCTTTCAAGAAGACAGGGAAACAATAGGAGAATGAATTCTTTTCAAAAAATTAACATAAATAGGTTCCAAAAATGCTCTCGAAACAGGGTAAATGGGTTGATTTTTCAAGAAAAAAGAATAATTATAGGGGAATGAATTGAAAAAGAAATAAAATAAACATGTAGGTGCTCAAAATGCTCTCAATACAGTGTGAATAGGTTGGTTTCTCAAGAAAATAGGGGAATAATAGGGGAATGAATTTTTTTCAGAAAAATTAACATTAAGAGGTGCCCAAAATGCTCTTAAAACAGGGGAAATAGGTTGATTTTTCAAGAAGATAGGAAAATAATAGGGGAATGAATTCTTTTCAAAAAAATAACCATGAATAGGTGCCAAAAATCTCTTAAGACATGAATATGGGTTAATTTTTCAAGAAAAAAGAATAATAATAGGGGAAGGAATTGAAAAAGAAAAAAATAAACATGTAGATTCTCAAAATGCTCTCAATACAGTGGGAATAGGATGGTTTCTCAAGAAAATAGGGGAATAATAGGGGAATGAAGTCTTCAGAAAAATTAACATTAATAGGTGCCCAAAATGCTCTTAAAGCAGGGGAAATAGGTTGATTCTTCATGAAAATAGGAGAATAATAGGGGAATCAATTTGTTTAAAAAAACAAACATGTAGGCGCTCAAAATACTCTCAATACAATGGAAATAGGTTGATTTTTTCGAGATAATAGGGGAATGAAATATTTTTAATGAAATTAATGTATAGGTACCATATTAAATTCAATATGAGATGCTCAAGATTCTATGTTGAAATATATTGCATTTTCAATAAAATAGTTGAATTTTCAACCGGGAAAGATTAATTTTCTACCAAAAGTCTTAAGTTTTTAATAAAAGAGTTGAATTTTCACGCTAAAAAGTCTAGTGTTTCAAAAAATAGTGCACTTTTATTGCAAAAATGTGAATTTTCAACAAAAAAAAAAACTAATTCCAGAACGAACAGTTGTATTCACAGTCAAATAGTTGAACTTCAAGAAAGAGAGACGAGTTTTTAGCCAAATAGTTGAATTTTCAACCAAATTGTCCAATTTTTAAACGAGAAATATTAAACTTCAACTAAAAACAGTTGAATTTTCAACCAAGTAGTTGAATTTTTAAGCCAAATACTCGAATTTTTCACAAGACAATTGAATTTTCAATCCAAAAGGAACAATTTTCGGTCCGAAAAAGATGATTTTTCAACAAAGCTGTTGTATTTTCGAATAAAAACGACTACTTTTTAACAAAAAAGTTCGATTTTCAACAGAATCATTAAATCATCAAAAAAATATGTAGATGAATTTTCAAACCCGAAAATATGAATTTTCAACCAGGGAAGATGAGTTTATAACCAAATACTTGAATTTTCAACAACAAAATTAATTATCAACCGTGCAGGTGCATTTACAACCAACTAGTTGAACTTTTAAGCAAAAGGGATGAATTTTCAACGAAATGGTTGAATTTTTAATTTTCAACAACCCTAAAATCTGAATTTCCGACAAAAAAGTTAATTTTCAACCACAAATTGAGTTTTAAATCAAAAACTATGACTTTTGAGCCAATAATATAACAGTTCAATTTTCAGTTGATAAAAATTAATTTTCAACCAAGAAACACTATTTACAAAAAATAGTTAAATTATAAATCAAGAAGATTAATTTTCTGCCATAAACACGAATTTGCAAGAAAATTCATAAATTTTTAGCTAAATTGTTGAATTTTCAACAAAAAACGATCAGTTTTGAACCAATAAGGAAATATTCAAATTTTCAGTTGAAAAATTAATTTTCAGCCAGAAAAGACGGAATTTTAAATCAAATAGTTAAATCTTCAACCAAATAGTTGAATTTTCAACCTAAAAATATGAATTCTGAATCAAAATTTCAATAGTTTATTTTTCAACTAAAAGCGATCAATTTTCAACTAAAAATAGAATAGTTGAATTTTCAGTTAAAATTATCAAATTTCAACTGAAATGAACGAATTTAGAATCAAATAGTTGAATCTATAACCAAATAATAAAATATTTAACCAAAAGATATGAATTCTGAACCAAAAATATAATAGTAGACTTTTCAATTGGAAGGAAATAATATTCAACGAAAAAAAGTTGGATTTTCTTATTGGGTTTTCTTGATTCAGTTTGCACTTAAGCAAATAAACGAGAAAAGGGGAAAGTTTCTTGAAAACAGAGAAAGAAAAAGGAAATCTTTAAAAAAGGGGTAAGGAGTGAAATGGGGAAAAGAGTTTGAAGTCTGTATTTAGATGCTTAACTTGTAAAATAAAATCACTATTTTTTTTTCATGCATTTCAAAGAATTGTTATTCACATTTATATTTTGCATGTGTGTTGTCACATTCTGCACTTCAATCTTTGACATCTGATATCTCAGATTTGATAATCTTTCTAGCTGTTAAAATTTAAAAAAATTCAATTTTATTGAAATTGTTTTTAAATCAATATTTAGGACCAAAAAACCCTCATTCAATACTGCCTTTTCCTTCATTTTAACGAGTGAACGATTATACAGGAATAAAATCACATGAGCTGAATCATGTTTTAATAGTCAACTTTTTCATTTTTGTTTCAGGTAAGCTTTCTCCATCGTGATACTCATTTGCTACGAGACAATTGGTAAGAAAACTACTATTATGAAAGTGTCGTACATTTTTCATGCAAAAAATCTGTAAAAAATAAGCATTAAAACAAATTTTTCAGGACAGCATTTCAAATAAAGTCGAACTCACTTAAAAATATTCTATAATTTCGAAGTTATAATAAGGAAATGACATTGAAATGTACTGCAATAGGGTGCACGTTAGAAATTGAAATTTGTGAATTTTTGTAAAGCTACGCCTCAATTTTCTTTTCTTGGTGAAAAAGAATTTCGTACTTTTTATCTCATCAAAAAAAATATTTTAGGTTCCCGCTAGGTCGTTTTAGTAAAAGTTTATTTTTCATCTGCTTTTGATACTCATAAAAATGTGCGAGAAAGTAAAGTATTATTTTAAAAATTGTTTAAAAATTGTCGACTTCTTATTCGAGACATGTACCAATATTAAAAGTGTCCCTGAGATAATAATTTACTCTCTTGCACCTTTTCCAGTTAAATTACAGGAAAACATTATTTTTCAATTGCTATACACAGTGAGCCTCAAATAATTTCAATCGAAAAGTCCTTGCACTTGCCGGTTTTTTGCAGAATACAACTACATACAGGATGATGTGGAAGTTTTTTAATCACAAAATAAAAATTGTTTGTGGTGTCTTTTTGTTCAAAATCATCTTTTTGACATTCTTTTTAGAATTTTCAAATTTTTGATACTGGGCCTTATTAGCCTCTGAAAACTGAGTAAAATAATGTTATGGAAGAATTTTTCAAAATAAACACCTCATTCCCGCCTTTATAGAACGACAGGTCCTCATTTCACAAAATTCTCCCATGAAACTTTTTCTACTCAATTTTTAAAGGCTAATGAGGCTCAGTATTCAAAAATGTCAAATTCTAAAAAGAATTTCAAGAAGATGATTTTTGAACAAAGGCCCTACAGATGATTTATATATTTTGCTCAAAATACCTCCACAATTCAGGCGGAGTTTTTCAAAAATTCAAAAATTTTTATTCCAAGTAGACACTCTAACCTTCAAGGTGATAATTAGGTTTTAAACAAAAACGTTCCGTTGTCAGTCACAAAGATTTTATGAATTTTTTCGAAGAATGGCGTGTAGCCATTTTGTGATTTCTTAATGATGGAGAAACAGTTTTTAATTCTGACCACTTTTTGTTGCCAATTCAATCTCCTATGAGAAGTGTAACTTCCAAAATTTAATCAGTGAGTGTCAAAACTTGTATGGCTATCTACTGGGCAAGTCGCACCAAAAATATTTTCAAAAAAACACTAAATATTCAAGAAGCTATAACTATCAATTACCCTTAAAAGTGAAATAACTAATCATAATCTACAAGTGTACGTAGGCGAATTAATTTTCAGACTAATTACTCATCCAATTTGAACTTTTTCTTAAAATTGAAGCGTGTGGAATTCCGCATCGTAAGAACGGAGTACATTTTTGAAAAATTCTCTCAAAAATTTTTCATTTACAAAACAAAATAATTTTTTTTTACTTCTTAAGACTGCCATTTAGTAAAAAAAATTTATTTTACCCAAAATGGTCCACGTCGAGGAAAAACTCATTCGCAATGATGTCCAGCAGTATTTATTTATAAAAACAGAAAGTTAAATTGTTATAAACAAATTAGTGAACAAAATTTATATCTTCTCTAGTTGCCACATTCAAATATTTTTAGGAGAAAATGAAAATAAAATAATATTATCTTGAAATGAAAAGACATTAAACATGAAATCCAAATTGTTTACAACAATTTAATAAAAAAATACGAAATTAAGGCATTTTTAATTAGATACATTTAGCTTTTCCAGCAGAGTTAGTTATAAATATTTCACCAATGACTTTCTGCTGTGATAGTTTGCACCACAACGAGAATCGTGTATTATTTAAAACAAATTTAATGATCAAATGCATTATTTGGCCATTTTTAAGTAGATACGTCTTTTTTTTGAGCGAAATCAATAACTCGTAGTCTTCCAATATGTCTTGCTGTTATATTTTACACTTAGGCAACAATTATTTATTGCTTAGACAAACTTAGTTAACAAATTAATTATTTGAGCATTTTTCAATAAAGAAATTTCGTTTCTTCAACAGAATCAACTACGAACATATTGGAAATGTTTCTTTGCTTTAGGAATTCTGAGTTAGATAACTATTATGTATTATTCAAACAAATTTTATAAACAAATATATTGCTTGGCTGTTCTTCAATAAATTAGTTTCGTTTTTTTTAGCAGAATCAACAATAAATATTTTACCAATGGCCTTTTGCTATAATAGTTTGCAGTTGGACAATATTGTATATTGTTTATATAAATTTAATGAACAAAGGTATTGTTTGGCAATTTTTTAATAGATGAGCTTCGTTTTTCCACAGAATCAATAACTAGTACGTTGCCAATGTGTTTTGATGTTCTTCTTTACACTGAGGCATCAATTGCTTATTGTTCAAAGAAACTTAGGTGAAAAATTCATTATTTGAGCATTTTTAAGCATATAAATTTTGTTTTTCGAGCAGAATCAACTACAAATATCTCAGAGATAGTCTGTTGCTATGAGGATTCGCAGTTAAACAATAATTGTACATTATTTAAACAAATTTGAAAGTCAAATGCTTCGCTTGACTGTTTTTCAGTAAATTAGTTTTGTCTTTCCAGCAGAATAAACTATAAATATGTCACTTATGGCCTTTTGCAATGATAATTGCAAATGATTCGTGATTGTGGACGAAACCTGGAAACCACTATACACCCGAGACAAAGCAGCAGTCAAAGCAGTGGGTACTGCCTGGTGAAAGTGCGCCAAAGAAAGTGAAGGCTGTTTTGTTAGCTGGGAAGGTGATGGACACAGCATTTTGGGATTCTTTAAAAAATTATCCTCATTGATTACTTGAAGAAGGGTGAGAATATAACAGAAACGTACTATGCATCATTACTGAATCGTTTGAAAGCCGAGCTACAAAAATAACGGCCGCGATTGGCGCACAAAAAATTGATGTTTCATCACCTCAACGCACCGGCTCACACCATCGCAATCGCAATGGCAAAAATTCGTAACTGGTCTTCTAATTGATTCCTCATCCACCCTATTCTCCAGACTTGGCACCATGCGTCTTCTTTCTGTTCCCAAACTTGGAGAGATGGCTGGCTGGCAAGAAATTTTACTCAAATGGCAGTAAGAGCCATTAGATTGCTAAAATATATTACAATTACAATTTTTCAATTTCAAAACAAGCGGAGTCTTTGACCTTCTGAGTTTATTATATAAAAAATTCTGAATGATTTCAAATATTATGGAAGTTGTATGACTTTCCCCTTTTTGAATATTTCAAAATTGTAAATAAGAAATTGTTCAATCTCACTCCTCCATCAGCTTTCAGATTGAAACTTTCAACATTAAATTATTTCAAGCCGGAGTCGTTTAATATAAAACAACTTTGAATTGAAAGCATGTATCGAAACACTGGAATTGGTTTTGTTTTATTTTTAAATCTTTTAAAATAATCCGTGGTTTGAAAATAATTATATTTTAAAGTTCAAATAATAATTACAAGCAATGGTTAGCTGAATAATCAGTTTTAGCCTGAAATATTTTAAACTTTATCATTTCAAATTTACATTAGTACAATATTGTAGACTATCAATATTTTGAAATAAGAGCCTGAATAAATGAATTTACTGATGGTAATTTTTTTTTGAAAGTCACCATTTGTATTTAAATGTCCAAAATTGTAGAGTTTCAAATTTAAACTTACGAAATTTATCATTTTTACCCTCATAAAACGAGAAAAAAACCATCGCTAATCAGTTTATCATATATTTTTATTACCTTCAAGATAATATGATATATAGAAAAAATACCTATGGTATTCACCTTTCATCATAATTTCTTTATGAAAAGAACTCTTTAAAATGTGATTAATTCTTATTAATATCACAATCTTTATGTACTTTCATATGAGTGGTCCAAAATAAATCATTTATTTACGTTTACTCTACTTCCTCCAATAATTCATTCAAAATTTTGATATTATTTACTTCTACACAATTGAAAGTCTTTGATATTGAACAACCCGTAGGTCAGAAATACTTCTAATTGTACATTTTCGAAGACATCGAAGCCAGAAAAATTGAAAATTTTCATTTTTGGGCTTACCGATTAAAATACTTCTCAGTACTCATCATTTAAGACTGAAAATTAATCAATCTTACAACTCCTGAGTTTGAAACTGAAAAATTTGGAATTTAAAATGCTGAAGAATGATACAATATCAAATTTACATTCTTTCAAGTAACAAATTTACAGCTTCAAAAACGTAAAAATAAAAAATTTTCATTTCTTCTTTCATAATTAAGAGTGTTATATTTAAAGCAATAAATATTTGACCGATTCAAAATGGAACTTTAAAAATTGTACACGCAAAATTCGATTATTTTAAAATGTGAAACTCCAATTTCAAATCCACAAAACTGAAATAATATTCAAATTTGAAATACAATATCAAAATTAAAAATTTCGGAAGGAAACATTGAAAATTACTAATCAAATGCTGATGCACATTTAAAATTTTACTTTCAAATCTAAATCATTAAAAATTTTTCTGAATACAAAACTGAAAGCGTGCTTTTCAGCTTGAATAAACATTTGAAATTAAACAATTCTGAATCGAAAACTTCGAATAAATGAATTAATCCCAATTTGAAGCCTCCGATAATAAACAATCTGTAAATAAGGAATACTTAAAATTATATACTTTCAAGGACTCGGAATCTTCAAAACTGGAGACATTTTTATTTTTAGACTCGCCAATTCAACTAATTTCACTAGTAAGCATTCAAATTTGAAAATTAATCAATTTTACAATTCAAACGTGGACCATTTTTGAACTTAGAGCGCTTCAGATTGATAAATGTTTGATCTAAAGTGCTGAAAAATTGTACAATATCAAATTTATAGCCTCTAAAATTGAAAATTCTAATCTTTCAGAACGTGAAATTTGAATATTTCCTTCCTTCTTTTCACAATAAAGAGTTTGATATTTAGAACAATAAAAATTTGGGGTATTCAAAATGAAACTTTAAAAGTTATACAGACGTCTTCAAAATTGAAATTTTAAATTTCAAATCTACAAAACCAAAAAAACGTTTTCACTTTTCAACACAATATCAAGATCAAAAGTGTCGAACTGACTGAAAATGACTAATCTGATACTGATGCAAAATTAAAATTTTAACTTTTTCACTATATATTAACTTCAAACTAAAATCCTGCACACTTGAAAAATTGCGAAAAAGTTCCAAAAACCGCATATTTTAAAATTAGCTTTCTAATTTTCCAAGTCCCTTTTCCAAATTGATTTATGAAAACATGAAAGATTGTTGCCTTAAAAATTATTTCAAATTTGTCAATGTCCTAAATTGAACATTCCAAGCGGAATACCTCTCAAATTATCATTCTTTAATGTGATCAAATTGTACAAATTAAAATTGCATTCAAAGTAATTTTGTTTCATATTTGTATATTATTAATTGGCATTGCAATGTTTCCTACGCGCTGTAGCGCGCGTATAATATTGCTAGTTGTCACTATTTTTTTAATATCCACTAATAGAATTGACAAGATAAGATTGCAATCTGATTGAATCGGTAATGTTTAAAATTGGTTTACCACTAAAGTTTTCATAATTCGTTTCAAAAATAGCAAAAATTAAATTTAAAAAATGTCAAAAAAAGAATGGCCAGCTAAATCTAAAATTCATAAAATTATATAAAATATTGAATCAACTTTGAAAAATTGATATCAAATTCTGATTGATTTTCTACAAAATTTCCAAGATCTTTCACTCATCCCACTCCATTTATTTCACTGTCACCCGAGAACGAATGCAACATGACGTTTTTGTATAGCCAGACACTCCGGATGATACATGGGAGTGTCATCGGCGGGAAATATGTAAAACAGCACTTTCCAACTGAAAGAAGAATGAAAAATAAAAAACGATAGATAAGAAAGGAGAAAAGTGTTGGCAAGGACTGAAAGAAATGTCTCTGCAGAAATAAATATAAATATGTCACCAGTCTCAAGATGCAGTTTTGAGAGACAATGGAAAAAAATCGTTCCAGGCCACAGTGGTCTGAGAGACACCGAAAAGGGGACAAAAACCAACTTGAAAATATTTAGTGGAAAACTTTTTTCATAATTAAGATGAGTTAAAGCAACTTTTTTTCGAATTTATAGTCTTTAAACAAGCCCCCTTTATTCTACAATGCTATGAATTGAAGAAATGTATTTTTTTCAGTTTTTTTAAAAATCGGTTCAGAAAATTTGTTCATAAAAATATAAGTCCAAATGTTACAATTTTTTTCTTATTCGAGTGGTCATAAATTAATACGATGTAAATCAGAAATACAAACATTAGCTTGGCTTCGAATTTCTTCACTTTATACTCATGCATTTAAAAAGCTCGCTATATAGACGTTTTTTTAGTCAAAAGTTCCCGGAGGTTCCAGCTCGTGTCTCAAGTTTTACGGTTCTGAAAGGTTAATTATGATATTAAAAGTCAGATTGTTTGTCACCTCTTGCCACCTTTGACATTTGACGAAGATCTTTGCAAATAAAGTTAAGTGCGTACATGCACGGTGCAAAGATCATGGCTCGCATTAAATGGACCGCAAAACCCAAAGGTGGGAGCACCAAGAATATTTTTCTTGATTTCGTATTTGGGATGTTTTACAACTATTTTCTGATGAAGAAGAAAATCTTCGCCTGCTACGTTTTTAAAAAAATCCATTGTTAATTTGAAAAAATCATAACTTTCACTTTTTCTTGAAAATGAAGCGAGATATAAAAAAAAATTTAAGAGAGAAAGATTTCTTCTTGGAAAAATTGCAACAAAACGACCCCCTTAATAATTTTTAGTCCCACTTCGTATTTGATGGATTGATTTTTTGATTTTGAAAGGTAGAAATTTGTTTTTGACTATTTTATACCAGAGAAAGAATTAGAAAAGATAAATATCATTATTCGAATTGTCCAAAGATATTTTTTATTTAATAAATTTTATCGGCTCATAATAAAAAGTTTTTAGTTTCGAAAAACGTATGAATATGAGTACATTCATCAAAATTTCTCTAAGAGTTTCTTTATCGGTGTTCAGTAAGTCAGCAATTGCTCGAATGCTCAGGCATCGATCTGTTCGTAAAATTTTACCCACTTTTTGATGTTACCATCGGTTTTCGATGTGCGAGGGCGGCCGGGACGCGAATCGTCTTCAATCACATCCCTCCCCTCCTAAAATTTTCTATGCCAATCAAAAAATTGAATACAAGATAGACATTCATCACTATAAAATTTTTAACAAATTATACATTTCTGTAGCGAATTTTCCAAGTTTCACGAAAAACTTCACGCTGACGTGCTGCTCTACTTTCAAATTCAACATAAATCCGGCGAATCTCAGGTAGACGGTTAACTTCGTAAAGGGTTACTATCATACTGAGGGTCGTTAATCTTAAAATTTGAAAGCGAGGGGGGGGGACACAGATCAAAATCAGGAGCTGCTTGCGAAAGTTATATTAGTTATTAGTAATAAATCTGTTCATTTTATTTCATATTTTGAATACCCCCTTTTACCATGTTTTAGGCAAATCTGTGAAAATTGGGAGATTTTGGCTGCCATATTGGATACGCCATTCTTAATTTCTAACTTCTGACGTCGAAGTCAAAATAAGCGACCTCGAAAATCGAAATTGATGATCTTATAAACCCCCTTGTACCAAGTTTCAAGCAAATCTGTGGAGAAAATGTTTGCCGCTATATTCGATTCGCCATTTTGAATCTGTAACTTTTGACGTCAAAATCAAAATTAACGACCTTATATTATTAAACACTGGATTTCTGCTACATTGAAAAGAGAATATTTTCCATAATGAATGAATTTGTATTTAATTTTTTGTCACCAGGTGGCAGAAACAAATTTTAATTTTCGAAATATAAAATGAATACACATTTTTTATTGTTTAAAAATTTCTATAGTATTATAAAATATTTATTCAGCTATAATTTACAAGAATAGGATTTGAGCTTGTTGATTTATGTCCAATTTGGTGCAATTTTGCATTTTTTACGAGATTCGATAAGTTTTGCTTACCGATTTCATTAAATTTTTAAATGCTGAAAATAAGGTTTGATATCAATAAGAATAGGAAGTGTGCCTCATGCAACAGGGTAAAATTATATGCATTACATGTAAAAATCATAATAGAATTGAAATAATACAAAAAAGAGTCAATTTTTTAAGCTTTTATTGCTTGTATTATTTTGATTCTATTATTATTTTTGTGTGTGTTGTATATAATTTTACCCTATTGCCCAAAGCACACCTCCTACACTTCAATGAAATTCATAAGAGTTTGAATGAATTCAACCAAATTCAAAGAATTATGTAAAATGGCAGTGAATAGAATTCAGGGCAAATACAACAGAATTTTAGTGAACTGAAAATTTTCAAAGAGAAAAACGATGATTCAAATAAAGGCCGAGTCTGGAGTGACGGACTGTCCGTACGTTTAGATCGTTTGGGCTAAAAGTACGGACTGTCCTTGCGTTTAGCTCTGATTACACGTCCGGGCTAAAAGTCCGGACAGTCCGTACGTTTATGTGAGTTTATACCAAGATCGAGTCTAAACGTACGGACCTGGCAGGGGGAAGGGGGAGTTGGAAAGGGGTAGAGGGCATGGCTTGTATCCGGACTTATAGACACTACCTTGAATTAAATTCCAGTGAATTTAAATGAAATGAGAAGGATTTAATGAAATTCATGAAAATTCAAGGTTTTTAAAAAAATTCAATTGAATTGAAAACCACTCAAAAATATTCCAATATACATTTTTATTGAATTCATTAAATTTGAAGTGAATTTAGACAAATTCAAGGCAATTCAAAATCATTTGATAAAATACACTGAAAATCCCTAATAAGTCAGTGCGTAATATGTCATTCCGAGAATTTCGTTCGAGGATCAGGAGTCGAAGGGGTACAGAAAGCGGACTCTAGGGCCAGCAAACTCGTTCAGTACCGTACTTACAAAGCGGGCAGTTCGAACACTTGCGTGCATATTTCGCATTTATTTTTTAATACACACGGAAAATTCTCTTTTCATTAATTAGTCTTCATTATTAAAAGAGGTCCATGCCTCGTGGTAACAAAAATCTACATTTGTACAAAATGAAGTTAATTAATGTTATGTATTCCTACTAGAAACAGTTCATACGGCCCTGACTGTTGACAATGGAGTCGCTCCGCTATATTTCCGAGGCCATTTTAGGCAAAAACCAAAGTCGGACTTATTGGGGACTTTCAGTGTACCTAAAAATTCGAAGTGGATTAAAATGATTTCAGGGTGAATTGAAAAAAAACTTGAAAAAAGCAAAAAAAAATCAATTGAATTGAGTGAAATTGAGTGAACTTAGAAGAATTCAAGTGAATTCATAGTAAATTAAAAAATTTCAAGAGATTTCCAAAATATTCAATAGAATTTAAAAGAATTCAGGATAAATTAATGAGGATTCAGGGTGAATTCCAAATGAATTCAAAGGAATTGTAAAAAATCAAAAATACTCCATTGATTTCAGTAAAACTAGAGTGAATGTAGAAGAATTCAAGGCAATTCAAGAGAATTCGAAGAATCGCATACGAATCCAAGATGAATTCAAAGGAATTCGGGGTAAACTCAAAATAACTCAAGTAAATGCAACAAAATTTTTTAAATCCGAAAAAATTCCATTGAAGTCAGATAAATGTGAGTGAATGGAAATCTTATAAAATTCACAAGAATTCAAGGTGAATATTAGTCTTCAGAGTGGATTGAAAGAATCCAAAATCAAAAAATACCAATTGAATTCAGTGTATTTCTAAGGAATTCTGAAGAATTCATAGGAATTAAATACAATTCAAAGGAGCTTAATAGACTCAAAACGAATTCAAAAAAATTCAAGAAAGTTTACAAATAGGTACAGACCTGAATTCAATAGTGGTCAACCTGTGTGTAAACCTGAAGTAAACCTAAGCCTGTGTAAGATATTAATTTAAAAAGATATTAATTATCCTTAAAAACTTCTTTCGATTTCATAGAATTCAGGGTTTGTTCCTCAATAAATAAAAAATTCTTTCTAGGGGTGAAAGAATTTTTTAGCCATAAATTTGTATTTTTTGAAAATCGGAAAATAAAAAAATTCATTTTTCGATCTGAAATGGCCCAGCAGAATCTCTAAACAGTTTTTAAAATGAGAATGAATGTATAGCAGTATTTTTGTACTAAAAGGAAGAAATTAGTAGCAACACTTTTGAACCATAAATCGATAATAATTGAAAAATATAAAAAAGTTGAATTTATCACCTCATTATATTTAATTTAAAAAGTTCTATCAGATCATTACGCATTTATAAGTTGAAGACAAATTACAATCGCCTCCTTCGAAAAATTTTCTGGATCTGCCCTTGATTAGCGAACAATTTTTCATTTTCATTACATATGAAAGTGGAGATAAAAATTCATAATTTTCCCCAAATACGAGAGAAGCAAACATCAAATTTATGGTACATAAATTTGTTTATATTTGAACTGAAAGTCGTACGTGATCCAAGAGTCAATAAGGATTTCTAGTCGTTTGGTGTAAAACACATGTGTTCCGTTATTAGCAAATTCTTGGTCGATTGATTCATGGATCGTTGTTCGTGGAACTGGAGCTGAATTTGAGCACGTATTTGTCATACGCGAATTTCAACCGTTCATGGGATAATAAAACGAGACAATGCGTTAACGCGAGAGAATGATAACTGATTTTACGATTGATCTGGGAACGAGCAAATAGGAAATAATAATTTCTCTCTAAGCTCATTTCAGTCCGGCGAAATCGAGAATTTCGCGCGAGAGGTAATCCGTCCTATAATTCCCTGCTTTTCATAAACCCTATGTAGATTTTGTACTCCCACCTATAGTAGTTTCATTCCAAAATTATTGAATTCTCTTTCCAAAGTAAATTTCAAACTGAAATTAAATTAAACCTGTTATTTTGTGAAAATAATTTATAACAACAATGCAGATAAACATTAAAATTTTGAACTGAAAACGCTGTCGTCGATTTCAAATCTTGTGCTGGGAAATTGATACCTTTTGGAATATTCCGCTTCACACGGTAATCCTAACTGAATTCCAGAACATTTTTACAGACTTTTTTTTAGGAATTCTAACTTCTGCAGCTGCGAAAAAATTTGTTAATGAATATAATCAAAAATCCTTATACACTACCTCATCAACTATTTTTTACATATCGTCTTAACCACTATTCCTAATCTCAAAATTGTGGCTCTATTCCGCAACACTACTCCATTACTCTCCTTCTTTAGAAAACATTTCTTGGTCTCTCTCTCTCTCTCTCAACTCTTCCCGCTTCCTCATTCATTCTTCCTCCCTTCTTACAATTAGTTTCTCTTCAAAATTCCAGGATCTTTTTAGTTGCCTGACTACCATTTTCTCTCGTTATATTTCTTCCCTCAGCATATAACCTAGGCAGCTCCAATTCACCCCCATGACCCATCTCAGAAGTACCTTACTTAGACTTTTCACTCTCTTATGCTCTTTTTATCCCTAAATTTCCACTCCATAACTTAACACTGACCACACTGACTTGTCGAACATCTACACTCTCATCCTCCAACCGTCCTCGAACCTTCTCTCCCCTATACCCCACACTTGTCCCACTACTTTACTCGCACATTCCCGTCTCTTTATCACCGGCAGCTTGTTTCCTTCTCCTTTTTCGAACCAAAAACTTAGGTAGCAAAACTTCACGATGCCACCAACTGCACCATCAGCACCACTATATCGCTATTTATCTTCCATTCGAGCTCCACTCTATGCTTACTTTTTTTGAAACAGATTATCTAAGTCTTACTCACATTCACCGTTAAATATTTTTCTCTCACATACTCTTTGAATGCTTTTATCATCAGACTCATCCCTCTTTCATCATCCGATACTAGAACTAGATCGTCTGCCTATGTTAGTGAATACAGTTTGCCTGTTCCCAATATTGACCCCTTTTCTCGTTTCTTCTCCATCTTCTCCTCCAAGTCAGCCAATAGGACACTTGAGAGAAGTAGACTCAACGGGCACCCTTGCCTAAGTCCTCTTCCCGTCCAAAATTCCTCTCCTTTCCTCTCTCCTATCTTGACCGTTATTTTATTCTTCACAAATATCTCGTTTATACTCTCTATCAAACCTTATTCTACTCCTTTCTCTGGCCTTCCATAGCACACTCCTGTTCATGAAGTCAAATGCTGCATTAAAATCCACAAACAGTGCAACTAGTTTCCCTTCCTCCCGTCCCAAGTTCCTACCCGTCCAGTCTGATTTTCTCGTTTATGCCCTTCCTTCCTCCTCTTTCCCTTTTCATCACATCCCATTGCTCTCTTCCTCCTGACAAGTCCCTATTTCTTCACTTCCCCTTCCTCTGTTTTCTTACGCTCTCCTTCATCCTGTCCTTACTTTCCCTGCATTCATCGTCCCACTAACCTCTCTCACGTCCCTCTTTATGTCCTTTCGACCTCACCTCCTTCTGTACCTTATCAATCACTCTTTTAGGTTTTTCTAACAGCGTGTCTACTGCTTCCTCTTTCATAATCCCTGCCTCCTCATTTTCGATTGTTTTCTCTAAATTCTCTTAACTAATCTTTCCCCAACTGCCCATTTCCACTTTTCTTTTCCACCCATTCTAACCATCAGCTTTCTTGTTCTTTCTTCTGCCAAAATACATATAATCTATAACGATTTCACATTTGCTCGTGAACGTCATTTTTTCTTCGCCATTTCCCTTGGTGCTGTCGTTATATAAGAACCATCCCGCCTCTCCCAACATGTCAAGAAGTCTCCTGCCCTCCTGATACATTTTCTTATGTTTGAAGTTACTTAGGAAGACCTCCTTCTCTGCATCCCATACCTCTCTACCCCTTCCCCAGTCTATGCATTCAGGTTTCTTCCTATTAGCACCAGTCCCTTCCTTATCATTCTCCATCCTTCCTCTTCTCATCTTCTGTACACGCACACAGCAGCCATGACCACTTTTCCTACTTTTATTCTTCTCGCTATTGTTCCTTCTTTTTCTTCAGTTCCCTCGCCCTTTTCTCTCTCTACCGCCATTTCCTTTATCACACCTGTCACCATGCCACCGATACCTCTCCCTCTTACATGATCCTTTCTCGCTGCTTGCATTTTCCACACATATCTTTTTGGTAACATTCTTTTCATGCCTTTCCACTCCTTCTCATTCATTCACGTTTCACTTATTACTATCACATCCCACTTTCGAAATTCCATCGAGAATCTCTTGTCCTTGTCTTTTCATCCTGGCACATTCCAAAATGCCACTTTCACGTATCTCCTTTGAGATCGTTCATATATTACGTAACACGTTTTTCGTTTGTTTATATCGTTGTGTCCTTTTCAATTTTACGGCAATTTTAT
>JAUMHM010000085.1:21732984-21755424 GCA_032362435.1 Melikaiella ostensackeni
TCCACGGGCTGGGTTACAGCCAAGTGCATGATGGGGGGACCTACAGCTTAAGGTGAAATCCGAACCACCAGAACCTCTGTAAAAGTACACAGAAAAATTTCCAGAGGTACCGGCTCAGGGATCGAATGTAATTTTATGTTATATGTGAACTTTTGAAAAAAATGTGATGATTATTATTAATGCCTTGTTTACAGAAAAAAAATGCAATACTCACTTAGAAAAGTTATAATATAAAACAATTAATGAAGAAACAAAAATTTAAAGCAGGATAGATAAAGTTTATATAAGTAAGTTTATGGTCATATTTTTTCCTGAAAAAGGTTACACATTGAATAGAATAACTGAAACATTTATTGAAAATTATATCAAGAACACTGAACAAGAATTCACAAGAGATAATAAGCATCCAGACATTTATCCTGTTGAAAAAGGACTTAGGAAATGCGACAACAGACTATCTGTAAAATGGTAAAATGCTAATGATTCTGATAATAATTTGATAGATAAATCTAGAATGTAAAGGTATCTTTGCATTAATGTTTGGTTTCTTCTGAATGAATATAAATATTTTTAAAGAATATATTATATTTTCTATTCACATGTTGAAACTTAATCTATTATATATAAGAAAGAGTTGAATTTGGTTCAAATTGCGTTTATTTAAATCGCTCTTATTGCTATAGTACATATATTTTATTCAATGAAAGCTACCATTTACATATATCTAAGTTCGGTAATTTTTCAATTACTTCTAATACACATAATGCATATGAAACGTAGTGATTTCTTGAAACAGAGTATTGAAACACATGAGATTAGCAAATGTGAGTTTTTTTTCACTGCATTAGTCTTTGAACTTAAATATGTATCTGTACCTAAGATTTCACGCTTTATTAATAAAATGTTTCATATCAAAAGAATTTATGACTTAAGTCATATGATACCTCCTCTATAAGAATTACGCAATTCAATGATGGACTCGGATAATTGCATTATTTCAACCAATATCTTTTTGATTTATATTATGATAATTATTTTGTAATTCTCAAGCTTCATTATAGAATTTCTTAATCTAACATGGGCATGAACCTTTTTTTAAGCATGGAATAGAACCATGTTGGTAAATGTCAGTAACAGGAATCTTGGAAAGAAACAAAGTTAAATAAAATTTTCTGAGATAAAGTCATATTCTTTATTCATAATCTATAGAAATATGATTAATACAGTATCCTTCATTCGACCTCATTTTACAAATTTCGCTCACAATAATCAATGATTAGAGATTTTATGGTTTCTTAATAAATATCCAGTTTTGAAGATTAAGTGCAAACATTTGTCTTAATCATGAAGATTGATGAGGTTTACCATTTTGTGAATTTACTAAACGCTGCAAATTTCAAATACATATAAAATAAAATATTATTTTATTACATTTTAGATATTGATTACTCTTGCTAGTGAAATTATCATTTTTTTTCTTAACATGTGTAGATTTATTACAGGTTTCCTTGATAATATTTGACATAAGCGTATTGGTATTATTTTATCTTCTTCCTCAACTTTTATGTGCTTTGAACTATAAATATTAACAAACAAACCATTCTTGCAATCAGCTCTTGAAATATCTTTCATCCCACATGGAAAATTTTGTAAAATTCGTAAAAGATATCATTGTTTATAGAATAAATGACGTAATTTCTAGAAAAAAAATTTCCTGGCAAACGTTTCGCAACGTATACATGATATTGCGCAATGCAAGCATAAAAAAGAGACTAATCAAATTTCGAGAAGATGATGTAACTGTTTATAAAATGGGTGATGTAATTGTTTGCAAATGAATGAGTCAAATTCTTTTGATAAGATACCGTTTTCGAGAGCTACGCCACAAAATTGACCGACTCTATAAAATTCATATCAAAGAAATTTATAACATAAGTGATATGATACCTCTTTGGAAGAATTAATTAAAACAATTACGGATTCGAATAATCACATTATTTTATGCTGAAAGTATTACATTAACAGATGACGTCATTTTTTTCTGCTTAATAATATTTAAAAATTACTGATACTATATTTTAGTTATTTAAATGAACGACAGATGGCATTACAAGCTTAGCACGAACACGAACCCCTTTTAAGGATGGAACAAAACGATGCCGGTAGCATAACACTAACAGGAATCTTAGAGGATATTGCGCAATACAAGTATAAACAAAGGACTGATCAAATTCTAAGAAGATGATATCATTGTTTACATAATATAAAATTTCTAGGAAAACGTTTTACAAAGTATGCAGGATATTGAGCAATACAAGGTTCTAAAATCGAAAATATCTGAAAGAAAACCAACAATGTCTTTATTGCCTTATCTATTTGAAGACTTCGAGATTTAGCACGGACACGAACCCTGTTTTTAGCATGAAGCAGAACAATGTCGGTAAAATGTCGGTAACAGAAATCTATAATTAGAAACCCCCTGTATATCTACCGATTTTTTTCGATTAAGAGCAATTTATCAAATTCCAATTTCATTCATCCACAATTATTGTTCTCATTTTCCTAGGTTCGGAATTTTGTGGGAAATAGACCGAATATTCCTTCAAATAGATATGAAAGATTTCGTTATCGTGTACTTCCATCAAGTACAAATCTGATTCATCGACAAGATTTACGTCTGACTTCACTCGCTATCAAATGAAACCAATTTCTAGAGACAATTTTGTCTTTTAATGATGACAAACACTATCAATCTACATTTTGTGCAAAAATAATCTTTTTTGGAAAAAAATATATCCATAATTAATTCTAAGAATTTCTTTTAGCAATTTGATCAGCAAAGATTTTTTATAAACATGTAAAATATCTGTGAACTCTGTATTTATGGAATAAAAAACTTCTTAGATAAGAAAAGACTTAACGAAATTTGTATATCATAGCAGTGTCACATTATTCTGCTGCTTACAATCTTAATTACCCGTAATCTGTCAAAATTGCAAAGCTGGGCGGGACCATACGAGAGATCTACCAGTCTTTCATCAGCTTTATAAAATTAAATTTACTTCATTATTTAATTAAAATAATTGAGTAAAGATGATCATTGTGCATGCCGGATTGTTTTGTACTAATGAAATAACGTAAATCACAAAACCTAGCCTGTAACATTTGATATCTCATATCTGACTCACGACCTTTCATATTTTATCTCTTGTCTCTAGCCTTTGATCTCTGAACCCTGAAATTTCACATACTATCTCTGACCTATGATACATTTATTTCAAATGCAAGGATTTTCACTAATATTTTATTTCTTTATTATGTTTTTTTCACTAAAAGGTCACTGAAAATTAAAAAATATCGCATGCTGCTTTTTTCCATGCCAAAACTTTCCCGAGTATTGACCGGGAAACTTCCGAGAATCAAATGGGAATTTCTCGAGAGTCGAGCGAAAGAAACTTTCGGGAATCGAACGGAAACTTTCAGGAAACGAACGATAAACTCTCAGAACATCCAACTGAAGTACCAGCTGTATAAAACACATATATCACGGTGAAGTTTGGCTTTGCGAGTACTTTAGTGTTCCTATAATCGATTCTTCGAAGACAAGATATCAAAGCTAAGCATCGGGTGTACAAAATACATCTTCTCTGGGGAAGTTTGATTTTACAAGAACTTTATACATGTTTTATACCGAAAAATCACCTAACTTCGGACATTGGCCCAAACTTCGGTCACCCTATTTTGTTGCTTTTATAGAGCCAAATAGTATGAAAGCAACAAAAACTTTTAAGTCCAAAGTCAGAAATGACGTAAGAAGCCAATTTTGTTTTCCAAAAATAAGTATAAATCCAAGAAAAATAGGTGTCCGAAGTTTGGGTCAGTGTCCGAAGTTAGATAATTGTACGGTACATGTTTTGTTCGTTTGGAATCGTGTATCGAGATATCTTTTATGCATGCGGTGTATTGGTTTCATGTCGTTTTTGCCAGAAGTCGGCTACAATGATCATAAAGTACTCGTAAAACCAAACTCCTCCGGAGAAGATGTGCTTTATTAGTTCACTATTATTTTATGTTTTTATTATGTTTTTTTACAAAAAGGCCATTGAACGTGCTGGGACTTAGTATTTGGAATATAAAGCTTAATATTTCAAATGAAGGGTTGAGATTTGGAAGTGAAGAATAAAATTGAATAAATTTAGGTTTTTTATTGGTTTTATCATCAATGTATTAAAATCATCAGGTTTTCGCTGTAATAATTTTGAATCTAAATATGAACATTTAATTTTCTAGATAATATATTTGAATAGTCTACGTAAAAAAAAATTAACGTTGAATCAAAAAAATATCGGTACGAATACGGATACATTTTTTTGATCCGTAAAAAAAAATTTGTCTCAAGATCATATAGTTTTATAGTTGATAAAAGAAAATCAAATTCTTTCATTCGAGTACATTATCTTGAGACAAAACAAATTTTCTGGAATAAAGAAATTATATTGTATCCTCCTTATTTTTGCCGATATTTTCTTGATTCAATACTCATCTTTTTTCGTATACGAAGCCCTTTTTGACGCCTCTTTTGAGTAATTTTTTTCACTTGAAACCACGGTTTGTGTTATTGCGTCGTTTTCCGGCTTTTTTGGATTTTTTGGCTGGAGCAGAAGATTGAGCCTTTACGTCACGAACCTGTGGTACATCTTTTACTTCAGTTTCATGTGGTAGAACATTTGCTTGTACTTCAGGTTCATGTGGTAGAACATTTGCTCGTACTTCAGGTTCATGTGGTAGAACATTTACTGGTACTTCAGGTTCATGTGGTTCTAGAAGATTTACTACACGAAAATGGGGCGGAATAGGTTGACCGGCCTCACTCTGCTTTCGACAGTTCTCAGCTTGTTCTTCGGTAAGTATATATTGCAGGTTATAGTCTTCTTTGAGCGCCATGATATATTTGTGATTACTATTAAATATTGGAGCAATCAAACCATTTCGGGGTCTTGCAACGATATAACCAAGGTATTCTAGAAGAGGAATACCTGGCCGGACTGGATGATACTGACCATTTTCCTCGTAGAAAATACCTTTTGTGTCGTAATGATAAACATGTTGGAATACTGTAGTACCTTCATCATCCCAGCTAGCACATGCATGTTCGGCTTCTTCGAACTGTCTTCCGGACGTACTGGCTGGACTACGCGGTTTGTAGACCTGACTAGGCAATCTTGACGGTGAACCTGAAAAATATAAATGGATGAGTTTTAATACAGGTGGAGTCCATGTCAAGTGATCACAAAAATTTTCGTCTTGGAATGGGATTGGTCTGTAACTCACTGTATTCAGTCCTTCGGTAGAAATTAAGAACCCCTAGCAAATTATTTTGAAAAATTACAAAAATGTCAGAGATATGGGACTTTTAAATTTTTGGTACTTTTTTTCTAAAAGTTTTATATATTTGGTTCTAATGAACCTTTTTTGTCAGATGAAGGTCTAAATGTGTTTTACAAGGTCTGAAAGTCTCATAATGGAACAGTTACATTAGATTATATTAGATTTGTATATAACTCTATACTAAAGAGATTTTTGAGTCACAGAGTCCAAATATAGCATAAAAGAATTACAATTCAGAACTGCGGATCCAGTATACCGAAGAAGATCTTTTTTGAATTATCCGATTTTTATGAAACTCTTTTTGTTGGGATTTTCTTAGTGAAAAACTCAAATAAATATTGCATACGGATTCCAAATTTAATATGGCGGATCCAAAACTGCGAGCAGACATTTTTTTTAAGATGGTGGGCCTCCAGCCGCTTGGGTTTGAGCGACGTTTGCCCCCCCCCTCCCCCCACTTCTCGAAAAATATTTTATATTCCTTTCTGCAATGCGGCGGTCCAATTTTAAGATTTGTTGGAGAGGTCAATAGCTCATGAATTCAGGTGTCCATCTTGACTGAAGACACTTGAGTTCACGTGAAGTCACTGAAGTCACTTGAAGTCAGGGGCCATCCATGAACTACGTTAACGAATTTGAGCTATTTTTGACCCACCCGTCCCCCTCATTGACAACCGTAGTTTATTCTCCTCCCCCTCCCTCCCGGACAGTAATGTTGCCGCTGGCTAAACACGGAACAAAAAAGTTGATTTCAAACCAAGAAAAATTACTTTTCTACCATGAAATATGAATTTTCAATCCAAGAAAACAAATTTTTATAAAACATTTGAATTTTCACCACGAAAAAATGACTAACAAAGTGGTTTAATTCCCAACAAAATGATTCAACTTTCGAGAAAATAGTTCACTTTTGAAAAAAAGCTCAATTTTCAACCTACAAAGATGAACTTTCATCCAAGAAGATTCATTTTCTACCAAAAGACGAATTTTTAACATATACATGAATTTTCAACCAAATATTTGAATTTTCAAATAAAAAGCGTAAGTTTTCAACCAAAAATGGAATAGTTAAATATTCATTCAAAAAAATTACTTTTCAACAACAACAAAAATAATTCTCAGCTAGTTGAACTCAACGAAAAAAAAATAAGTTTTCAACAAAATAGTTCAATCCTCAACCAAATAGATAAACTTTCAACAAAGAAGATGAATTTTTAAACCAAATAGTTGAATTCAACCAAACAAGACGAATTTCCAGCAAAAACTTGATTTTCATCCAAGAAAGATGAATTTGCAACCAAGAAAGATGACTTTTCAACCATAAAAGATAAATTTTCAATCCAAAAGGACGAATTTTTAACAAAACAGTTGAATGAACGACCAACAAAGATGACTTCGACAAAATAGTCAAATTTTCAACAAAATGATTAAATTTAAGCAAAATAGTTGAATTTCGAACCAAATAGCTGAATTCTTAACCTACAAAGATGAATTTTGAACCAAGAAGATTAATTTTTTACCAAAAGACGAATTGTCAACAAACGCATGAATTTTTAACCAAAGATTATAATTTACAATCAAAAAACACGAGTTTTCAACCAAAAATTGAAGAATTAAATTTTCAGTTCAAGAAATTTCTTTTCAAGAAAAAAATAATAAATTCCCAACAAGTTGAAATTAACGAAAAAAAACGAATTTTTAACAAAACACATGAATTTTGTACCAAATAGTTGAATTTGTAACTTATAAATCATAAACTTTCAATCAGAAATGGAATAGTTGAATTTTCAAATGAAAAGTCATTTTGTTACCATGCAAATAACGAATTTTCAACAAAATAGTTGAATTTTTAATCAAAAAAATGACTTTTTTACCAAGAAGATTAATGTTTTACCAAAAAACACGATTTTCCAACAAAATACATTAATTTTCATTAAAACAGTTAAATTTTCAACGAAACAGATGTAGTAGTTGATATTTCAACCATCAAGTTCTGAATTTGATATAAAAGATAATTAAGTTCAACCAAAAAAGACGAATTTTGAACAAAATACGTGAATTTTCAACCATATAGACGAATTTTCAAATAGAAAAAATCAATTTTCAATTAAAAATTTTAATTTTCAATGGAATAGTTACAATTTCAGTAGAAAAAAAATTAATTTTTATGGAAAAAAAACAAATTTTCACAAAATAGTTGAATTTTCGACCAAAGAAAAGAAGTTTCAATTGAAAAAGGTAAATTTTCGACTAAAAATGGAATGGGTTCATTTTTGATTAGAGAAACTAATTTTCAACCAAAAATGAAACGAATTTTCAACACAATAGTTAAATTTTCAACCAAAGAGATCAATCTTTAACAACAAAAAAATGAATTTTTAGCAAAATATTTCAAATTTCAAAAAAGTAGTTGAATTTTTGATCAAAATGGATGACTTTTTAACCAAATAGACGGATTTTCTACAGAAAAGTTTAATTTTTAACAAAAAAAATTAATATTTCACTAAAAATAGTTGGATTTTTTTATTGGTTTCTACTAATTCAGTTCGCGTTTAAGCGAAAAAACGGATAGAAGGGGAAATTTCTTAAAAACAGGGAAAAAAAGTAGAATTTTATAAAAAAGGGGGAAAAAGTAATAGGGAAAGGGTGTGAAGTCTGAAATGTGAAAGTGATTTTCCAACTTCTCAAGTTACTATTATGACTGTATCGTTGCACGGCCATCTTTCGCAAAATTCGCAAATGTTAGAATTTATCATCAGAAAACGTACTAAACGTTATATAAGGTCGTAACGTTTATGAGTCACAGATACCAGATATTGTTCATAAAAATTAATCTTGCTTAAAGGGCGCAAGCGCAGCATCTAAAAAGGTCTTTCTGCAACATATGCATGAAAATGGCGATATTCCATATTTGTAAAGTGTGCGCAAAATTGTATTCAACGTATTTCCGCACAATTTCGCCAGTCCTGAAATATTTATTTACGCAAAAATATGCGGGAATACCATATTTCGCACGCTAATTTCACACTAGATGAATTTGGCACTTTGCGCACACGTTATAGATACGGAAAATCCCCATTTTCATCCATTTTTTGCCAAAAATATCGTGTGCAACGCATGCGAGAAGCTATTCCATGAGTGTGGAGTGTGTAGCACTCGTGGAATAGTCAACTTTCTGCACTTGCTACATAATATACTATTTTATAACTACTTTTTACGACGGTTTCAGAATCGATCATTTTCCGCAAGCTATATATGTCTCGAAAAACGAACATTCCGCGCATGCATTACAAAACTATATGAGGATAGACCAGAACAGTACTGTGAGCTTAACGTTTATTGCCTCACGACAATGACGAATAGGGGACATTCAGATTTTTACTTTTTGAAAGAGGCTTTTACAATTAGAGATCACATTGATACATTCATTAAAAAAAATCGACAATATCTCATATATGAGATTTGTAGTTCGATATCATCACGCAACAGAACACTTTTCATATTATTTTAATTATAATTTCTAAACGAATACCTCTCAAATTTTTTAATTTTACTAAATAAGTTGTGCTTTGATGTGAGTACTTTACAGAAATATTATTCAAAAAGATTGTATTAATCAAAAGAAATTGAGAAAATAACTGAAACCTGAAATAGTCAACTTTTTGGCAATTACACTTATATTATTATATACTTACCAATAGAATCAGCAAAAACTGATAATGCGATGAACAGAGTAGCAGTAAGAATCGTCATTTTGTCGTCTAAATACAGGTAATTCGTAACCAGTGTAACTTGTGTGAATACTCTGTCAATCCACAATTATCTTTATACATACATACTATTCTTTATCTCGTTTATGTTTCTATTATATTTGTATTTCATAAATCTAAGACCTTGACGAAATTTAGTTTATCGTAACGCAGAGAGTCAAGATCACAGGCATAAATAAATGTACAGTCTTCATGCAGAAAAATAATACTCTTAAAAATACTTTTTAAAGGAAAGAAAAATCACGATCCTTAATAAATTCTATTCTACAACGTACTTTCCAAAATTTTTATTTAACGTTTATTAAATAATTATTAAGTAAGAAGCTTTTAAAGCACTGGATTAATCACTTTACGTCATAAGGACTGATTTCCACGCACAAAGTTGTGTCGAAAGGTGGTTTTACACATTTTTTTTCGCCATTTCCTTTTCTTTTTCAACGCTGAAATTTGAATGAATCGAGTATTTGCCCGTGGGTCATTTATTTTCATGCTAAATCTCATCATATGTTTTGAATTTCTTACTTATTATAGAGGTTCTCGAAATTAATATTAAAAGTAACCGAAAAGCCATTGTGTCCGAGCTTTTCGAAACTTTTTGTGACGAATGCTAAAAACGTTTCCTCCGTTTATGATGCAAATCGTTTTTGAATTTGATTTGAGAATTTATTTCACCATATTTAAATTTTAAGGAGAAGATTGGAATCGATTCAATTTTTTTCATTTCATATCATAGATTCGAAGAAAATGCTTAAGGGGTAAGGCCACCATGCGCGTCAAAAAAAAAAGAACAATTTTGGGAATTTTTTTCGGGACAATAGTGAAAGTTGTCGAATTTTCTTACAAAGTTCCTAATCGAGTGTATTTCAATCTATGAAAAAATATTTTTTTTTAAATTTTTGATATAAAAATGGCCGCTCTAGGGTCCAGGTTGTTCGATGAGTTTTTTTGAATCAAGAACGGGCGAACTGGCTGTACACCCAAACTTGAAGCTTAAATGAAAATCCAAAAATTTTTCTCAAATGTATATACACTACTGGACCACGTAGAGAATTTGAAAAATACCGATTTTTTAAAAATGGTAAGCATATGAACAAAAAATTCATTTTTTCACATAAAAATTTCATGTTAAATTGTTTACAACAAAAAAATTGGATAATGTTCCGAATAGTACATACCTCTGAATAATTTTAAACTGCGTATATCCATGTATTTTGACTCGCTTATTACAAAAATGATAGTGAAATACCCACAAATTTGATTTTTATGGTGAAAAACCATGAAAAACCCATGAAAATCATGGTTTTTTGTGTTTATCTTAGTAAATAGTGAAAATTCACAAAAATGTTTCGAATAGAAGTTATAGATCTTTTAAAAATATACATTTTATGTACCATACATTTTTTCTTAACGACTAATAGTTTTTGAGAATATGGACTTAAAGTCACAGAGGTGCTTCTCCCCAAAAACAGGTTGGGAAGGGGTAGGGATGTGACCTAATTTATTTTTGTGACAAGTCACAGGGGTGCCCCCCAAACACAAGAAGTTGGAAAGGCTTAGGGATATGACCTATATCAATTCGGTGACCATTCAGAGGAGTGCCACAACACATTTTTCTACTTTTCTCGAAAATTATTAGTTTCTGAGAAAAACTTTATGGTATATAAGAGGTGTATTTTGCGAAGATCTACAACTTTTGTTTGGATCTTTTTCAAAAATTTTCATTATTCACTGAGATAAACGCAAAAAACCATGAGTTTCATGGGCTTTTCATGGTTTACACCATGAAAATCGGATTCGCGCCAATTTTCGCTATCACATTCATGATCAGCGCATCAAAATACATAGGTATACAAAGTTTCAAATTAATCGGAGGTATGCGCATTTCTGAAGTACACCCCCTACACATTTTCCTACTTTTCTCGAAAAATATTGGTATTTCAGAAAAACTTTATGTTACATAAAAGATGTATTTTGAGTAGACCTACAACTTTTGTTTCAAACTTTTTTGAAAATTTTCACTATTTTCTCCATAAAAATAAAATTTGCGGGTATTTTCACTATCAATTTCGTAATGAGCGAGTCAAAATACATGGATGTACGCAGTTTCAAATGAATCGAAGGTATGTACTATTCGGAACTGCACCCAAAAAATTTTACAAAATATCGAAAAATCCCTACGTGCTAGCGACATCTAAGAGCTATTGTATGAACCTTTTAACTTCCAACAATACGATTTTTCAATGGGTAAAATCCCCACACAGAATTAAACAGGTCAGGCAGGTAAAAACCCGAGCGCGCGGTCATGGTGCCAACATGCATTTGAACGCGGTTCGAGATTTCTTCTGACCACGAGACTTTTTTTCACATTCTAGAGGATTTAAGAAAGGATTTAAGCTAATAAAAAGAATCGATTTTTCAAAAGTTGCATGGTGGCCTAACCCCTTAATGAAGGATTGGACACGATTGAACTGTGCTGTCGTTTTCATTGCAGGTGTCCTTACCGGATCCTTCGTCTTCCTCAATTATTACAAATTTTTTTAAGATGGATTGTAGTGTGGAAGTTATTTTCCTGATATATTTTTATTTCATATATCTGTTTTTTTTCCAATATAACTCATATTTCTATATCTTTGTTTTAGTTTATTTCAAAATTTTATATATTTTATATATTTATATATAAATACATTAAAAATTTGTGATAAAAAGACATTGAAAATTAAAAAATGTTGCACACTGCTTTTATTTCTCATGAAAAAACTTTCTCAAGAATTGATCGGGAATCTCCCGGGACGTTACTCTCGGGATTTGAGCAGAAAACTTTCGGGAATCGAACGGTAAATTCGCGGAACATCCATCCGATGTACCAGCTTTATTAGATACACCCACCCCGGGGAAGTTTAGTTTTACGAGTACGAGTACATAAGGTTTCCTGCAGTCGGATGCTTGAGGACACGATATTAAACCCGTGCAGCCGGTGTACAAAGTACATCTCCGGGTGAATTTGGTTTTACAAGAACTTCACACATGTTTTATACATATTTTATACATATTTCATACATGTTTATACATGTTTTATACATGTTTTATACATGCTTTGTGCACTTGGTATCGTGCCTCTCAAGAACGGACTGGATCGACTTCAAAGTACTCTGGAATCTAGATTCCTCGGAGATGTCCTTTATGCGTCTGATGTATTGGTTTCATGCCGTTTCTTCCAGTAATCGACTGTAGAGGTCTCAAAGTACTTTTATAACCAAACTTCTCTTGAGAAGATGTATTTTTACAACTGGTGTACAAGTTGAATGTGTCCTTAAGAAACTATCTACAGGAACCCTAAAGTACTCGTAAAACAAAACTTCCCCAGAGGATATGTATTTTATACACGTGGCGCACGGAGCTACTTCAACTGCACACCCGAAAATTGACATTTTGCACTTTTCCCAACGAATTTGAATCGTCTGACTTTTTATATTACCTGCCGCCAATAGTACATCGATTGATATCAAGCAAAAAGAATACTGTAAAAAGGAACACGAAACGAACATTTTTGTTGCCAAAAGTAGAACTTTTGTCATCATAGAAATATTCTATTGTCAAAGCTGTTAAGATTCACAGTTTTTATGGATCAATGATGTCAATGGTCTTTACTTTGACAACGGCAAAAAGTGATTTCGAAAACTTTTGATAGCATTTGATCAACATTTGAGACATTCACATCGAAAATACATCGAAAATATAATTCTAAACGGATTGGCGGCATATGTTAAAAATAAGAGCATACACTAAAACGTTTGATATCACTTTTGAATCAGATCTCAACATTAGCATAAAATGACCCCACGATGCTGTAAAACAACGGAATATAAACATCATCCTGCTCGAAATGCCACCAAAAGTACATAGTTTGTCGCTAAGTATAAGAAAAGATATCAAAGGCCTAAAGGTACGCTCCTCCCTAAACATCTCCGACCATTAATGCAGTGAAATGTTTCAACATTCACCTCGTTTAGTTGTGAGAAGTACATCGATTCTCATTTGTTAGGAAAAGTTTGAAATGTCGATTGTCCGGTGTGCATTTGATGCATCCCTGGCGCACCGGTTAGATGTCGTGTCCTCGAGGAACCGATTGCAGAAACCCTAAAATGCTCGTAAAACCAAACTTCTCCGGAGAATATGTTATTCATGCACCTAGTGCATAGATTAGATAGAAGTCGGGTCTTTGAAAAACTATCTGCAGGGACATTAAAGTTCTCGTAAAAACAAACTTCCCCGGAGAAGGTGTGACTTGTATACCCTGCACGGGTTGGATGTCGTGTCCTCGAGGAACTGACTGTAGCAACCCTTAAGTGCTCTTCAAGCCAAACTTCCCCAGGGTAGATATGTTTTATACAGCTGGTACATTGTTTGGATGCCCGGAGAGTTTGCTGTTCGATTTCCGTGAGTTTCCTGCTGAACTCTTGAGAAATTTCCGTTGGATTCCCAAGAGTCAACTCCCGGGAAATTCCCGGAAAACTTTAACATTCTTAGATTTAACGTTTATTTCCGGTATGTTCGTATTTTTGGGACTTACAATTTTGGATTTGTGGTTTGGGATTTACGTGTTTGAACCTAGTGTTTGAAGTATAAACCTTAATACTTGAGATAAAGTGTTGTGATTTGGGAATGAAGAACAGAATTGAATGAATTTAGATTTGATATTGGTTTCATTATCAATGTATTGAAATCATTATATTGCCGCAGTAATCATTTTAAATAAAAATATGAAATCATCATGTTTTAGATCATACATTTGAATAGTCTACACCATAAAGGAATAACGTTGAATCAAGATAATATCGGTACGAATTTAGACGAGGCAATATTTTCTTGATCCACAAAATTTTTTCTTGTCTCAAGATAATATAGTTTATTGGAGAAAATTAAGTACTTCCACAAGCAGGAAGAAGAACAGAAGTGAATTTTTATTGCGTGTAATTTGAAAGTGGGTGAAGCTGAATTTTTCGTCATCGAAACAAAAGAAGATACAATAAAGTTGATATGGTAACCATACCCAATGTGGTGGGTAAATCTTATTACGTGAAAGTAATTTTTGTTGCAGGTAAAGATTACTCTCAAATTGGGGTAAAGTTCACACTTCGTTTTTTCTGTGCGAGTTTATTATCTTGAGACAAGAAAAATTTTCCTGAAAAAAGAAAATATATTGTATTATCCTTATTCGTAGCGATATTTTCTTGATTCAATGCTAATCTTCTTCATGTACGAAGCTCTTTTTAAAGGCGTGAATCGCCTACTGTAAGTATTTTTTTTCTTGAAACCACGGTTTTTTTATTGCCCCGTTTTTGGATTTCCCGCATTCCTTGGCTGGAGCAGAAGATTGAACTTTCACTTCAGAATCATGTGGTAGAAGTTTCGCTCCAGGTTTATGTGGTAGAACATTTACTCCAGGTTCATCTGGTACTAGAATAGTTACTACACGAATTTCTGGTGGGATACGTTCGCCGGACACACAAGTCTCCCTAGCTTCATTTTCTCCTCCAAGTAAATAGTGCAGGTTATCGTTATTGTTTTTCGTCAGGATATATTTGAGGTCACTATTTAATATCAAAGCAAAGAAACCATTACTGGGTCTTCCAGTGATATAAACGTTGTACTCTAGTAAAGGAACGCCTCGCTGGACTGGTTAATAGTGACCATTTTCCTCGTAGAAAATACGAGGTGTGGCTATCAAATAACCCGACTGATGCCCTCACAATTTTTATTTACCAAACCATTCAATAAGAGCTAGATATTTTATGTGTACAGGAAAATAAGAAGGAGGAATGTGAGATAAAAATGATAGTAAACGGACTAGAACTTTGGTCAGGAGTAGATGATGAATCACATGGTAGCCAAGGAATCGGTATGACTTTGAATGAGAAAGCAAACAACATGTCAAAAAGTATGAATGTGTGTCTCCTAGATGCTTGTCGTTGCCGACCGAATTGCTGACTCAGGAACCTTCGCGTTATTCTGAGGAGCTGATCAGACCTCTCGATCGGGTAAAAGCAAGAGACTCGAAAATTATTGTTCTTGATGAGCAAGGTTGATAATAAATTAAATACATTCAATTAGGTAAGATCATAATATGTTCAATAAAATAAAGTAGAGCGTAAAGAAATATAGATTATAAGTTTAAAGATTTAAAGAAACTACCGGTTTCGCTTCGAATAGTCCTTGATCCATAGATTGTCTAAGATCGACTCCTCCACCCTCGAAGAGTCGCCCTTAAGGTGGAAGGGATAGCAACTAGAGTGGAAGGGATGGTTTGCCAGGGACAAGATGAGGAAGTCGAAGTTTCAAAAATACATTTGTTTCAAATTACAAACACCCGAAAATACTGGAATCGGTACATTGTCATCCAATGTAAGAAAGGGCGGAGCGACGGTTACCAGATTGAGACGATTATGCTAGAGGCTAGAGGCTAGAGTCAGACGCTAAACCCACGATGGTTTAGACAGATTCGATAGAATGGCAATATGATAAAAATATAAAAGCATAAAATCATAAAATTTACACAGATTTCAAAAGGCTATTTCGATTTTGTGAAAAATGTGCAAACTAAAACTGTTTGAAAGCTTAAGATATAAATTGAAATATAGTATAAACAATATCCTTAGAAAATGAAAAGTGGCACGTTTGAAAGCAGATGTTCGAAATTCATAAATCATTAAACTTAGGTCTCAACATAGATTACTATGGGTTAGAATGAAAGTGGGATTCAGGAGGCTATTTATTATAGCATGCTACGCTCCAGTTAACGGCGACAGTAGTGATGTAAAAGATACCTTCTAGGACTCGTTAAATGATATTATAGGTACTTGCGATCCTGGGAAAGGAATCATCCTACACGAAGATATGAATGGCTGGGTTGGTGTGCAAACGCGAAAGCACCGATCATGTATTTGGTCATTTCGAAGATTCAAAAATGAATGGTAACGGGGAGGAATTGATTAGGTTATGCTTAGAAAAAGGCCTGTTGACTGCAAATTCTTCGTTCAGACATTATATGATCCGCATATTCAAGAGTGCATCTGAGGTATGCGGTATTGCGACTGTGTGAAGAAAGACTGGAGTTGTTTGGTGGAATAATGAAATTCGCGCGGCTGTTAACGAGAAAGAGCAAGCGTACTCGAATATTAAAGGTCTCAGAAATGAGGCGAGGACTAGGCTAGAAAATGATTATAGGGATAAAAACAGAAAAACAAAGATACTAGCCAAAGAAAGCAAGGATAAAATCAAACCGAAGGAAGATAAAAAAATTCAAAATTATTTTGGAAGAAACAAGAAATTTTTTTGGTAGTGGGTTAAGAAGATTAGGAAATGGAGTACTAGTACTGAAATAGTCGAAATCAAGAATACTGATAGTGAAATGGTATGGGATGCGGACAAAGTGAAAGACTACATGAGTGACTTTTTCAAGAAATTGTATGGAGGTCAAGCTATGAAGCATATCAACTGTGACATAGAAAAGGATACGTTAGACAATACCATTGTAGGTGGCGAAAGGAGAATCGATATCCGCAACATTATATGCGTGATTAAAAAATTAAAGAATGGTGAGGCTGCTGGTGTGAATGGTATCACCGCTGAAATGCTCAAGAGCGGTGGAGGGTATTTGCTTGTGTGGCTGAGAACGGTGACCTTCCAAATGATTGGAGAAAGGCCAGTATGGTTCCACTCTACAAGGGAAAGAGTGATAAAGGCGACTGTACTAATTATAGAACGATTAACCTGCTAAGTACTGTGGACAAAATATTCACCAAAATACTTATTGGAAAGGTCATGGGAATAACTGAAGAAAGGATCTGGGAAGTCCAATGTGGATTTATGCCAGAGAGATCATTTGGGGATCAGATGTTCAGCCTGAGACAGAGCATGGAAAAAAGATTAAAAGTAAACAAAAAAGTTTCTGTGCATTTATTGAACTGGAAAAAGCTCTCGATCAGGTGGATAGAGTTAAACTTTGGGGAGTCCTGAAAGAGTATGAAGTGAATGGTTGGCTTCTAAGAGCAACAAAAGCAATGTATAATGGTAGTAAAGTGAGTGTAAGAGTAAATGGACAACTGAGCGATTGGTTTGATGCTAAACAGGGCGTTAGGCAAGGCTGCATTATGTACTCCTGGATGTTCAATATATATGTTACAGACAAAGTATATAATCCAACATTATGTATCATGCCCAAAAGAGGCCAGGTAAAGTTTATAAAACTCTCTTCACAGATTGTCTAGGCATTATATATAATGCTCAAACGGGACCAGACAAAGTTTGTAACAAATATTCTCCATTTTACAAATTGAGAAGTAAGCGAACAAAACGTAATGAATACGTTTGAGTTAATTTCTTAACATTCAAGGATGTATTTTAGGTAGCAGTGTGAAATCCATTGATCAAAATGAAATTTGTGATGGACTGTTATAATCAGTCAAGCTATTAAATAAATGCAACTAAAACTTTTCAATAAGATACTGTGATTCATTATATGTTATAAGATAAATATGGAAAAGTATTTGTGAATTTCGAAAAGTGTTTACATGTTTGATAAAGTTTACCTATTTAGTGTTTACGTAATTAATCTGTAATCGGAGATTATATTATTTCTCAAAATTGATTTTATATCATGGATGAACGTTGAAACCAAAAAGAACAAATTTCTTTCGCCAACTCAAGTTTGATAATCGAATTAATGATTTTCTGAAATCGCAGAGAGAATCATTATATCAATTTTTCAAAATATGGATTTATCACGTTCTGTTCGCTTACTCCTCAAATAATATAATTAATCAAAAATATCACCAAAGCAAATCGATAACTCACTCTTCACTAAATCAGGTTTAGAAAGTATGCTTTATGTGTAATTAAGCTCAACGGAGCTGTCATAAAAATTTGTCGCCGACCAAAATAACATTTCCAGACATTCTCGGCCCACTTTGTCGAGACGTACACGTACTGTTCCATGACCCAACAACCCCTACTCCCATTAATGCAAATGCAAGGTACACAATGTTTATAAACTAATGCACAGTTAGACTACATTTTAATGATTGGAGGCTGTTTTTGCGAAATCAACTGAAACTGGTATACGAATGATTCTTTGCAATACTACTTAGTTACAATCATAAAACTGAATTTGTTTAAATAATCAACAGTTGCTGTCAATGTGCAAAGTATCATAGCAAGAAGTCACCGAAACGCCTTTTTTAGTTGATTCCGTGGAAAAATTGAATTCATTCATTGAAAAATAGTCAAACTATAAAATTGTTTATGAAAACTGTTCAAACAATCAAGTGGTCATCAATTAATACGATGTAAATAAGAAATACAAATATGAGCTTACTTTTGAATTCCCTCACTTTATACTCATGCATTTTTAAAACCTACAATATAGACATTTTTTAAATCAAAAGTTCCCCGAGGTTACATCTCGTATCTAAAGTTTCAAGGTTCTGAGAGGTTCGTTATGATGTTAACAGTCAGATTATATGCCACCCTTCGCCACATTTGAAATTTGACCAGGATATTTGCAAATTAAGTTAAGCGCGCACATGCACAGTGCAGTGGGCTGAGAGACACCAAGAACAGGATAAAATTCAAGATTTGTTCGGATTTGTATGAAACTTGATATAAGACGGTTTTTGAGGTCACTGATTTCGATTTAGGCGTCAAAAGTTACGGATGCAAGATGGCGGATCCAATACGGAGGACAAAATTTTAAAATTTTTACAGATTTGCTTCAAACTTGGTACAAAGGAGTTTTTGAAGTCGCTGATTTCAATTCTGAAGTCAAAAGTTACAATAAAATTCTACTCTGTTGATCTTTGCTCTTCTAATGCCGAAATGTACGTGAAATTTTTGGATCCCCGAAATGACCAATTTCCCAGTCGATACCTTCGGGTTGCACACCAACTCAACCATTTATATCTCCGAGTAGGATGATTCTTTCCTCAGGATTGCAAGTGCCTATAATATCATTTAACGAATCCCAGAAGGTATCTTTTACAATACTACTGTCACAATAAACTGTAACGTAGCGTGCTATAACAAATAGACCTCTGATTCCCACTTTTATTCTAACCCATAATAATATAAGAGATACACATTCATACTTTTTGACATGCGGACATTTTGACACGGTGCGGACATAATGAGAAACAGCTTGTTGTCTGTAGAAATGCTTGGTGAAGGAGCGTTCGAAGCAAATAATAAACATTACAAACATTACAAATGCGATTTCACGAGAGAGCGTAGCCGTGTGGTTACTCCAAGTGATTTCATCTATAGAGCCATGGATTCCTCCAATCAGAAAATTTAAAGTGCCAGCTTAAACTCGCGACTTAAACAAAAGAAACACTTACCACTCCCTGTGGGAGTGACAAAGTTGTTACTTCCAATGTCTTCAGAAGAAACTGCATTATTTACTTCGTTGGGGACTTCAGATTAGCAGAATATGAAAGACATGGAAGGCGATGAAGCCGAGCAAGACTTAAATGCTCTTCCCAAAACATATGAACTCTCAGGCGAACTCTAATTGAGCCTCGAAGAAGAGATTGACGAAGACGCAGATTATTAATGAGAGGCCAGGGGACTTATCCCAAAAAGCACCCCGAATCGTGAGAGGCTAGGGGACTCATATTAATCAAGCACCTTGAAATAAGAAGTCCAAGATAGCTCTACAACCTTCATGTAGTAGATCCTGAATACTACCATTTTTATAGGATAACTTCAGGCGTTCAAATTAAAAACTGCGCTTGAAAAATGTATGCTTCTTAAACGATCCTCGCCGAGATTAATTGAAATATCTAAAAATTTTGCAATTTCATCTCCCATATTTGATCCGCAATTTTGAAATAATAACTTTCAACGAGTTTTGCGTACGAGGGCAGCTTAGAGAAATACACGTTTTTTAATTTCCGATGCTTGCTAATTCCAGTCCAATAGAAATTCAGTTCGAGCAACATTTTTAAAAAGAACTCAGTTAAAAAATCTTTTAATTGCAATTTTTTTAAACTACAAAAGGACATGCTAAATAAATTATCCGCTTGGAAAATATTTCTGGATGAAAATTGCTCAGGAGAGGAATAATTTAAAGTAATTATTCGCTGAGGAGGGATATTTGTCGATCAAAGATAACTGAGTTGCGTAAATTGTTCCCTTAAGATTAATGAGAAACTGAGACGGGCGTCTAAGTGCTAACTAGAAGGTATATATGTAAGGGTAGAGGTAGAATATCACGTTTTCCGTATATTGATCCACGTTAATTATCTTTCGCGTTACAGTAACGAGAAACTGTTTACGATTCTAGGATGACGGTTCTGTTCGATGTTTCGACCGTCATAATTGAATTACAATTACAAGAAGCTAGTCGCATTTCTCGAAACACAAACTCAGAAAATCCTGTTTCTCATCAACCCGAATTCCCTCACTATTACGTCTCCTTGATGATGACTGGAAATTGAATTTAGCTTCTAATTATAATAACACAAATAGAATATATTTTTAATGAAGTGAACATGTATGCGAGGAAAAAATTCTGTTTGAACTTGCACACAAACTTTAAAATGTGCAAATCTGTTTATCAATACAATTCTAATTCAAATCTAGGTCAATTTGCAATATTACAAATTTTCATGATTGGATACACGAAATCATCAAATTGTTCTATCCTCTCTTCGTTTAAGGCAATGTTGCATACTGTTTTTTCATCCCTTCTTTCAAATACAATAATTTTTTTTAAGTCACGTTAATCCTGAGACCCATACTCTTCATGCTTCGATCCAGTCTACTCATCATTCTCTGCAAATCATCTACTCATTCTACTGTAACAATCTTATCATTTGCAAATGCCAGTCCACGCACTGTTACTGTTCCGAGATCAACACCTTCTTCGTCTGAGACATTTGTCCATGCTCATACTGAAAGTCCATGAGGACATAATGAGGCCTTGTCTAATGCTCTGCTCAATATCAAATCAATCGTTCAATTGTCCATTTACACTTACACTGCCTTTACTAACATTATATATTCATTTTATTGCTTTTATAAGGCAACCATTCATTATATACTCTTTCAGTACTTGCCAAAGTTCTATCTACCTTATCGAAAGCTTTTTCCAGATCAAAAAATTCCCAGGAAACTTTTCTGTTTGCTCTCAAACTTTTTTCTATGATCTGTCCCAAGATAAATATATGGTCCGCACATGATCTCCCTAGCATAAATCCACATTGGACTTCTCAGATCCATTCTTTAGTTATTCCCATGCTTTACCAATAATGTCGCGGATATCAATTCTTCTTTCGCCACCCACAACGGAATTATCTAGAATATCCTCTTCTGTGTCACAGTCGTCATGCTCCATAGCTTGACCTTCATACAATTTCTCGAAAAAGTCACTCATACAGTCGTTCACCTTGTCCGTATCCTATACCATTCCACCATCAGCATTCTTAATCCCGACAAATTCAGTACTAGTACTTCCTTTCCTAATCTACTCAGCCCATTCCCAAAATAATTTATTTCTTGTGAAAACATTTTGCATTTTTTTATTTTCTTCCGCTTTGATTTTATCCTTGCTTTTTTTGAATAGTATGTTTGCTTCTCTGTTTTTATCCCTATAATTATTTTCTGGTCCAGTCCTCTTCTCATTGCTAAGATCATCAATATTCATCCACCCCCAATTTTTTTATTGTCTAATTTCATCTTTTAGCATTCTTTGTGATGTCCTAAACATTTATTCAGCTTCTCGCGAAACACTATTTGTACTTTTGTTTTTGCAAATTCTCTATTTTAACTTGCATCTGCTACGACATATTATCAATTCTTCTTCTCCTTCATCCTTGACCTAGATTCATTTTTGAAACTATGAGGCGATGATCTGTTTCACATCCAGAGAGCTTTATTCTCGTATCTTCACTAGTCCTCTCAGTCTCTCATCCGCTACAACGAAGTCAATCATACTGTGGCTTTCGCCTCGGCATCAAGTATACATGTGAATCATTTTATGTTTGAACCAAGTATTTGTAATATAATAGCCTTTTTCTAAGCATAAGCTAATGAATTTCTCCCCATTACCGTTCATTTTTGGATCTCCGAAATGACCAATTTCCCAGTCGATACCTTCGGGTTGCACACCAACCCAACCATTTATATCTCCGAGTAGGATGATTCTTCCATCAGGATTGCAAGTGCCTATAATATCATTTAACGAATCCCAGAAGGTATCTTTTACAATACTACTGTCACAATAAAC
>JAUMHM010000085.1:21762791-21784351 GCA_032362435.1 Melikaiella ostensackeni
CCCCCCAAAATTTTACACAAATCTAATACATTCTCTGAGGAGAATGTAAAAAAATAGGAACATTATTATTATTATGTGGATATTATACATTTTTACTTATTGCAAAAGTTGAATTTAAAGTTTCGAAATTGAGATATTTAGGGGTAACTCAGGCGAAGCAATATTATTAAAATTAATTTAAATTGAAAGGAGTTTCAATTTGAAGGCTTCTAAGTTTAGAAGCTTTTCAATATTTCTCAAATTGCGAGTTAAAATGATTATTTAGTAAAGGTCTTGAAATTCGAATAGTTTCAAAATGAACTCTAGATTTTGAAGTTCAACTTCAAAAAAAATGTCACCACTTTTTCAACAAAAGTGCATCAAAATTTGCCCCTCCATTTTTGCACGCAGGGTTTTTTACTCATAAAGAATAATATTTGAAGATACTCTTCACTAATAAATATTTGTGAATTTACAATTGCCCAAAATCATTTGCATTATTTAAAATATGACAGGGATATTACAGAGACTCCGAAATAAAAATTACAGACAATTTCATGGTTGGTCGCATTTTCACAGAGGCAAAAATTGGTCATTCAGCAAAAACAAATGAGTTCGTTAAATTTAATCAATTATTCGCTTTACCAGTTCACCAAATCGCATATCCATATTTTATATCTACATGAACAAATAAATAAACACGAGAATCAATTTCATACGAGGTTGATAAATCTGCTTACTGATGCATCAAAGCGAGCAAATATAGTAAGCGTAATTCCTGCTTTCATTCGTACTCCCATCTCGCTCATCAGTATTTAATTCCTAATTAGCATCAAAGAACAGTATTGTGGCTAGGCTATCGCTTCTGGTAAATTCATTAGTAAAATATTCGATTCAGTATTAATATGGCTGCCCATTTGCACGGTTAAATCGGTTAATCTAACGTTGAACATCTTTGGACATCCGAGATCCATTAAAATTTTGAAAAAAGTGTGAAAAATTGCAGTTTGTGTCAGTTTTTAAAATATTTTTTTACTTGAGAACATGGAACTTCCAATTCGTCTGCCTAAAAATTGAAGTACATCAAATTTCCCGTAAAAGCAAAAAAAATTTTATCTCATATAGTTTAGGAGATACAGCCTTCGGAAGTTATGTTTATAAATTTGTGAAAAAAATATTTAGTTTTAGTTTTTGTGAAATGGTATATTATACCTCTCATATGTTTGAAGTTACAGCATGTTGAAAAATAGCCACTTTTATAAAGTTCGTTAAAAAATAATTTTTTTTTATGTACGTGTTTCTACTTCGGGAATCTTTAAAACTTTTCAGATGTGTATATTATTGAATGTACTTTCATTATGATAAGAACAACTTTCAACACAATATTGCAATAGAAACCCGTATATTAAAAAAAAAATACTTTTTAACAAACTTTCATAAAAGTGGGTATTTTTCAACATGCTATAACTTCGGACGTATGAGAGGTATAACATTTAAATTTTTCAGATTTGCTGGAAAATAAGTTTGCTTTGACTCATATTCTCACTAATTTTATCTGCAAGGTACAAGAAATATGATATTTTACAAAAACTAAAACTAAATATTTTTTCTTGACAAATTTTTCAAATGAATATAATTTCCGAAGGCTGTATCTCCTACACAATATGAGATAAATATTTTTTTCTTTCGATTTTACATGGATTTTAATGTATTTCCATTTTTAGTGAGACGAATTTAAAGTACCATGCCCTGTAGTGAAGGACTATTTTGAAAACTGATAAAAACTGCAATTTTTCACACTTTTTCCAATATTTGTATGGGTCCTGGGTGTCTAATGATGTTTAACGTCTAGACACTTTTTTCGATGCCAAACTACAGAGGTTAAGCTTTAAAAGCACCGCTCTGGAGTTATTTTTACAAAAATATACATAATAACCTGAAAATAAAAATGAAAAATTAAGTTTATTCGACAATCCCTCCAGAGATTTTTCCTTTTTGGTCTCAAAATAATCGTGAGGCATCACTGAAATGATTTTAGAAGAAAAACGAGAGGTGCAAGCCCTTTTGGGTTAAACTCAATCCATGCCCACCATGTTTGGTAATTTAATCAACGACTTTGACTCAAGAAATTTCTAAATTTACAAAAGTTTGAACCTTCTCTTCCACGGATTTTATCAAATTAAATTTTATATTTACACTGCATGTTGAGCACACTGAAATTACATGCTTCAACTTTCTAAAAAATAAAGTTAATTTTTTTATTTTCAAGATTTAATTTTATCACAAAAAGTATGAAAGTGATTTCGTTTTGAATAGAAAATATTTTATACCAATTCATTCTATTTAATCAATCATCATCACTCTTTGTTTCAGGTGAGGAAATCTCGTAATATAAATTGATTTGCTTGCGAGATTATAAAAAAGCAGATTATTTGGTGAGTATGATAATTTTTAAAGCTAGTGACAAGTTCTATTTTATATTTTATATTTAAACTATAAATATTTAAATATACAATCATTGCGAATTTCAAACCACTTTAGATTGAAGTTCGTAAATCTAGATTACTAAATTGCTGAATTTGAATCTCTACGGTTATAACTTCGACTACTTTTACAATTGGTATAATATATACAAATAAATAGTTAAGAAGACGATTGAAGAATTATCTTAATGATTTACGATATGTCTTATAAGAAAATGTCTACCGTCAATTTTGTTTGACTTCTTAATAGCATAAATTCTACTCTTCTGACTTTTTTTCTTATCTTCGGTCGCTCGGCTCAAAAATTTAAATTAAAATATTCCAACATCATTTTCCATACTTGAGAAACAAACTATGCCTCCTACCAAAAAAATGTTCAGAAGAAAGCTTATGGGTCTTCGTGAAAACAACAATTTTGATATCGTAACTTTTCTCGTATCTCACGTTATTTGGCTCAAAATTTGAATTCTCGATTTTTTCTTAATTGAAAAATTTGTCATGACAATCTTGTAGGGCTTTCAAAAAGCAACATTTTTCTACTCTTGACCTTTTTTCATATCGTGCATTGTTTGGCTTAAAAATTTCATTTTCTTTTCTCTTTTTAATTTTTTGAAAATGCTATAACTCTCATAATTATTTTTTATTGAAAAAATTCATTGAAATAAATTGTTCGATTCTTCGAGTGCTACAAACAATCATACATATAATTTTCAAATCTTGAAAAAAATGGTCTCAAAAATTTTTTAAATGCTCTAACTTTTTGAATTTTTATTCAAAATGGCTGGCTAACGAACTTGACCTTCGGTTTTCGATACTAAAAGAGTGTACCAAAGGCCAATTCAATAGATTCATTCTTTCGAAAGTTATCGTGCCCACAGACAGACATACAGACAGACAGACACATTCGTAAAAACCTGTTTTTTTGGGTTCAGGGGGTCTCAAAACGTGGACATTTGACTAAAACGGGGGAGGGTCAAATTTTACACAAATCTAATACCTTCTCTGATGAGAATGTAAAAACTGAATGATTTAAGTACACCCTTGAAATTAGTAATGGCATTACAGTACTTCAGCAGTTTAATCGTATAGAAAATAGGAGAATTTTTCTTCGAAAAAGGGGATATATTTTTTCTTTTCACTTTTATATTTTGTAATTGACAGATCGAGCGTATTGTTGGATTCCTTATATAAAATATTTTTCGAAAATTCAAAAAGTATTAGAGAAAAGTTTTTAAAACAAAATAAAAACATGTTCCCGAGGTATTAAGTTTCTGAATACAGGTAAACAAGGTTTGATGTAAAAAAGTTAACCAGCTTCGGAAATTGCCCGAGAGAATTGGGAGTTCGAAGAATTATTTGGCAAGGGTATTTAAATTTAAATAGTTTTGAATTGAATTTCGTCTAAAGTTTCTACTTTTGCAAGATGCGGATCCTTTCAAATTCAAAATTTCTCAATATAAGGATTTCTAGATTTTTTTTATTATTTAAAGAGCTTCAAATTTTTAAGCTTTTTTTAAAATAAAGACTTTCGAATCTGAAAGCTTTTGAATTATTTGATGGGTTCCAAATTTCATTTTTCAATTTTTAAACTTTTTACTCAGAAAGTTTTCACGTTTTAAAGTTGTTGAATCAAAGGCTTTCAAATTTGGTAGTGTTTCAGCCTTTACATTTTCGAGAAAGTCATCTTTGAAAAAAGTAAGAACATTATTATCATGATGTGGATATTATACATTTATATTTATTGCAAAAGTTGAATTTGAAGTTTCAAAATTGAGATATTTAGTCTTAACTCAGACAAAAAAATATTATTTAAGGGCTGCCTAAATATTCTTAAAATTCAATCGAATTCAAAAGTTTTCAAATTTAAGGGTTCTAAATTTAGAAGCTTTTAAATCTTTCTTAAATTGCGAATTGAGAGAATTGTTCAGTAAAGGTCTTTAAATTTGAATATTTTCAAACTGAATTTCCTGTAAATTTTCTACTTTCATAAGATGCGGATCCTTTCTTATTTAATTTTTTTAATTTGAAAGTTTCTATGTTTTTTTATTAGTTAAGTTTCCAAGTTTTTTTCAAAAACATTCGAGTTCCAAATTTGCTTCTTCATTTTTTAAACTTTTTAGTTAGAAATCTTTCGAATTGTAAGGTACATAGTAGAATTGCAAAAGCTTTCTTTGGTAGTTTTTCAACTCACAAATTTTTTAATTTGAAGAAAATCCACACAAATTTAGAAGGTTTCAAAATTTTTCTCAAATTGGGAGCTCAAAGAATTATTTGGTAAGGGTCTTTAAATTTCAATAGTTTCTAATTGAATTTCCTCTAAATTTTCCAATTTTTTAGGATGAGGATTCTTTCCAATTCAAAATTTTTAATATAAGAGTTTCTAGATTTTTTTATTAGTTTAAGAGCTTCAAATTATTGAGTTTTAAGACTTCCGTAGCTCTGGGCAGAAACCCTTATGGTTTTGACCGGGTGTCCGTCCGTCATATGAAAAAAGGTTAATGAGGGGAAGTGAGTAGATATGGATGCAAAATGCTTCACAATTTTACCAAAAAAATACGCGATTCCCACATGAATATGTTATTAAAGGTTTTTAGGATCTTTTATTATTATTATTATTATTATTATTGTTTTTGTTGTTGTTGTTGTTTTTGTTTTTGTTGTTTTTGTCGTTGTTGTTGTTGTTGTTGTTGTTGTTGTTGTTGTTGTTGTTGTTGTTGTTGTTGTTGTTGTTGTTGTTGTTGTTGTTACTATTATTATTATCATTATTAATTATATCTCAGACTCAAGATGGCTACAGCCCAATATGTTGAAGGCATTTTTTAAGTTGGATTTTTGTACCAAACTGAATATTCCGCGTGAATCTATCCCGGTTTATATCATCGGTCACGGATACACTTTTGCAATGCAATCAAGTGATCTGATGAGAGTGATATGCATAATTTGACATATTGGACAGTGTATAATCTTTACCCCACCATCCACAGGCTTGCTTGGAGCCACATGCATGATGGGGGAACTACAGCTTAAGGTAGAATCCGAATCACCAGAACCTTGGCAAAAGTACATGGAAAAATTTCTAGAGGTACCAGCTAGTGAAAGATGGCCCTGCAACGGTACAGTCCAATAATAACTTGAGAAGTTTAAAAATCACTTTGATATTTCAGACTTCAAATCTTTTTGTTGCAAATTCAATTAATTTGTTGAAAATGAAACTATTTTGTTGAAAAGTCATCTTTTTCGTTCAAAAATTCAACGTCTTGGTTGAAATTTGAACTACTTTTGTTATACGCAACTCGCATAGGGCGAGACTTCTAATATTAAATATAAAACCCTCTTGCAGAAGACGTTTATTCATTTGTAGACAACCATTTTAGATATTAGGCACTTAAATATTAAGACTTAATGAGTAAGAGAGAGACCAGCCGAAACACCCCTATCGCATGAAAAGAAGAACTTTCTTTGTCCTGGTGTGGAGATACCTACTTACGTAAGTATGGCCATGTCAGAATAAGGAAGGTACTTTTTCTTCTCGCCGGTAGAGCGGCAGAATCGACTGTAGATGAGAGCCGCGAGTACAGCGCCCACGAAACTCGAACGCGCACATCTCCCTCCACTCGCTCCTTCCCACTCCGCTCAGCTTCTCGCGACTCTCGCGAGGCGCCACGGATATAGAAAGGCGTGTTTCGCGTCGAAACAGTCAGGATGGATGGATTCGAAGTTTGTCCTTCGACGAGCTAACATCGAGGACCAACCCACGGAAGAAACAACCCAAGAAGCCGAGACAGCCATGCCTCCCAACCCAGGAGGGAGTAATTTACCATCGGATTGTATGCAGACGACTTCGCACTATTTACTTCCTCCTAGTCAATACCGAGAATCTTAAAACTACTTAATAAAGCTCTTGAAATCTTGGAGGCATATGCTAAACTCTGGAGAAATAAAATTAATATAGCAAAGTCAGTATCAATTCTTTTCTCAGTCAGAAAACTAGTCAACATAGATCCACCCAAAATGTTTAATGAACTAATCGAATGGGAAAACTCCGTGAAATACTTAAGGTGTATACTACACAAACGTCTTAATTGGAAGCAGCATTTCAAGGAAACTGAAGGAAAAGCTCTCGGGGCCATGTCGCGCCTGAATCCTATTATTGAAAGACACTCAAATTTAAAACCCGAATATGGAATCCTAATACACGAAATCTTCATCCGACCAATCATAACTTATGCCTGTAAAATTTGGGGAGGTGCGTCAAAGAGCAACATTATTCACATTCAGATCATTCAAAACAAATTTCTCAGATGTACCACCAAAACCCCTAGACATACCAAGAATTTTGTCCTTCATAGAGAATTTAAATTACCACCCATTTCACAGGGAAATATGATTACGATCCTCTTCGCAAACACGCGCTGTCAAAAGACTTTCTCATGAAGAAAGTCACCCAGGTCGGGGATGGGGGTCGACGTGGTACCGAGACTCGTCGGGAAGTCGCGCCGACCTGCCACCTCTGACCTATCTGCAATCTGCAATTTTCATTTTCAACCCCACTAACCCCTTTCCACTCTTCTTCTTTAGCTTCATTACCTAAAATAATTTCTCAGATCTTGTGGTTTTTTCACGCTTGCGATCTTTTATCTCACACACATAAAAGGTCATACTAGCTTCCTGTCATGTTAAATTTCTCCCAGATTGTGCAGCAATGTCCAAACGGGTAACGCACAACAACTTCTTTCAGTCCGATCACTCTTCAGGGAGATCACTAAACGCGGGTGCGCCACTGACGGGGCTTTGCCGCACCACTCACCCATTCGCGTGCATTGGATCTTACAAGAGTGGGCGATGGTTGGGGTCCCCTCACCCCCACCCGCTTTTTTCGAAATAGTCAGAATAATTAGGGTAATTTCGCTCTGATCAAAAAGGCTAACGGTTGGAATCCCGCTCCTAGCCCTTACTCCCTCTCCAGGCTAAAAATCCGCTCTGGTTGAATCCACTACGCTTAAAGAACGCCAGTTCTCTCTCTCTCTCTCTCTCTCACTCTCGCTCTCAGGGCTGGTCATCCGCTCCGGGCAGTGAACCACCATTGATCTAGTATATCTCTCTAGTACTCAGGGCTGGTTTCCACTCTGCTTGCGAACCCCCTGTACGTCGAATTCGTAAGAATAAAAAACTATTCATACCTGCATAATCCTTGTGTCTTTACTTTTATCCTCTAAATTCCTCAATTCCTCATTCCCCCTATTCTTTCTGTTAACACCGTCACCACGGGACTCACTGCCCCCAACACGCACTACCAGTTGACGACAGTGAGGATTTAATGATATTGCTAGGAACAATTTTCCAGGGCGCCTTGCGTGACTCTTTGCCCTTCACCTCAATCACCTTTAATTTTATCCTAAGGCAAGGAAACCTAATCTGGATTGCGGATCACTGCATTGAGTTGTCAAAAAAAGGATCTAGTATTCTAGTTCTAGAATCTTGATTCATAAATCGATGCAAAAATAAGAAAGTACTGTCACCCCAAGGCGCCCTGGAAAATTTTTCCTAGCAACATCACTGACTCCTCACTGTCGTCGACTTTTTGGACGGTCAGTGGAGATGGAAGCGGACACATGGTATCGGAGGAGCCCTTCTTGTCTTACGGCAGGCCTGCACTTCGTCACCATCACTCCCCCTTGCACTCTTTCTCTCGATCGCAACCGCTCCCTATCTCGCACTACGTCACCACCACTCACCTTTTCACTCCCTTGGACATCCTCTATCTTCCCTCCGGTCACCCTGTTATCCACAGGATCCACCCTCTCGCTCTCACCCTTGCAATCATGCTACCTCCTTCTACACCACAAACTTTCCCCCATTTAAAGTGAGGAGCATATCACTTTGTTCGAAAAGAAGTTTTTGGTTAAAGATTCATCTCTTTTGTTAAAACTTTAACTATTAGGTTGAAAATTTGTTTCATTTTTAGTTGAAAATTGATTTTTTTAATCGGAAATTAAAATATTACATTTTTAGTCTAAATTTATATTTTTTAGTTAAAACTTCTTCCCTTTGGTTGAAAATTTAACCATTTTGTTAAAAATTCATTTTTTGTCGTTTAAATTCGTTTGAAGTTGAACTACTTTGTAAAAGATGCCTTTTTTGGTCAAAGATTCGTCATTTCAGTTTTTTTCAACTATTTGCTTGAGAATTATTTTTTGAAACTTTATATTTTTAGTTGAATATTAAATCATTTGGGTAAAAATTAAACTATCTATTGGAAAATTGAAGTATTGGGTAGAAAATTAACTTATTTGTTGAAAAATCATACTTTTGGGATGAAGATTCGTCTTTTTGGGTAGAAAATTGATCATATTTTGTTCAAAATTCATTTTTTTTTGGTTGAGAATTCCGCTATTGGGTTAAAAATTCATCTTTTTCAGTTGAATTCAACTATTTGGTAGAAAATTCATCTTTCTTGATTGATAATTAACTTTCTTGTTGAGAAGTCATCTTTTCCGGTTTAAAAGTCAACTGTATTTTAAGACATTCGACTTCTTAGCTTGAAAACTTGACTCTTTTGTTGAAAATTCATCTTTTGGTTGAGGATATAACTATTTTGTTAAAAATTCGTTCTTTTTCGTTGAATTCAACTGGTTGAAAATTCTTTGTTTTTTTAAATAAATTTTTTGAAAAGTAATTGTCTAAATTGAAAATTTAACTATTATATTTTCGGTCAAATACTTATGCATTTTATTTGAAAATTCAAATATTTGGTTGATAATTCATGTATTTGTTGAAAATTTGTCTTTTGGTAGAAAATTATTCTGCTTGGTTGAAAATTCATCTTTGTAGGTAAAAAATTCAGATATTTGCTTTAAAATTCAACTATTTTGTTAAAATTTTAATTATTTTATTGAAAATTCAACTATTTGTTTGAAAATGCATCTTTGTAGGTTGGAAATTCAACTATTTTGTTAAAGACATCCTTTTTGATCAAAAATTCGACTGTTTTGTTAAAAATTCGTCCTTTTGGATTGAAAATTCATCTTTCGTGATAGAAAAGTCAACTTTCTGGTTTCAAATCCACCTTTATTGGTTGAAACTCAACCTTTTTGTTACAAATTTAACTGTCTTTGAAAAATTCCTTTTTTTGCCTGAAAATTTAACTATTTGGTTAAAACTGTTTGGTTAAAAATTAATTTTTTTGGATGAAAATTCGTCTTTTTGGGTTGAAAATGCATCTCTTTTGGTAATTTGGACTGTGAAGTCTGATATTTCAACATTTTAAATTATTTTTGATTCGTTACCGAAGGCATATTGGCAACTAAGCTCACTAAAAACGTGGAAAAACGCAGAGCAAAGGCGAAAGCCGCGTTTAGCCGACGGCTACGTTACTTTCGGGGGAGGGGGAGCTAAAAAATAAACTACAGTTGTTAACGGGGGAGGACGGGGGGCGTCAAAAATAGCCCAAAATTGAAAACGTAGTTTATTGACTGCCCCTAATTAAAATTGTAACATATATTTCAGGCGCACACGATGAAATTTAATTTTAGGATGCTAGCCGCGTTTTCAGGATTCCGCCCCACTGTGCCCCGTATCATCAGTTTAAATGAAAGGGAAGAATTAATTAAAGTAGAAAATACTCTTGAGAACAATAAAATGATAAGAAAATAGCTTGGAATTACAGCGATGGAAATCTTTCGTTGAACTCGATTATTTCCGGAATTTCTGGCCCTAAATGAGGCACTCGAAGAAGGTTGCGGATGATCTCCCCTAATGGCGGTAACAATCTCATTCTTCGCAGGTCCCTCTTTTCTCGTCTTCTTGGCATTACGGGTGACTTCCGGAATCGAGAAATCGCCAGGGTACCCCGGAAGCATTGGAGAAAAAGCTTTCGACGTCTTCAAGTGCATTTATTTGATTCCGTTTTTTATGGAGGACAATTTCACGGTTAAATGGTTGAATATTTTGGTCTAATTTTTTGCATACGTACTCTAAATATCATTCTCTTCTTTCTTTAAAACATTTTTTTTAGTAAAACTGTTTCTATTTTGTTTGAAAATTGAGAAAATGCAATAGTAATGCGCCCCACATGACTCACCCTCTTCTGTTGCCTTATGCGAGGCGCACTACATTTGCACTTTTTCAATTTTCAAACAAAATGGAAACAGTTTTACTAAAGAATAGCTTCGAGAGAACAGAGAGAATGATATTTGGAATACTAAGGATTCCTCGCAGGAAATAGATCGAAGGATTTCGAAGCACGAGGGACTTCTTTCATCTGTGACCATTTCTCTTTTAGACAATTTGGGTACCACAGCAGATCTTTTTCTCTTTTATCCTCGAAAAACTCCATAAGCTGGGTTGCAAGTACTCACATTTGTAATGTAGACCACCCATTGACAAAGAAACATAAACATAGATAATTGCTCACTAGGATTTTTGAAAAAATCGTTTTTTTTATAATTTGACGCCGTTGCAAATTGTTCCTTATAGTGAGAAAAGCTCTATTTTATTCATAGAAATAATAGTATATTATGCTAGAAGTTGAAAAAGCGAGAGATTTAAAACGGGTGTGAAGCTAGCCATCCGAGCGGAGCGAGTTTCAAATCGTTGCTTTATCAACATGTGGGACACGATACTTTTTCTAAAATTTGTTTAAAAAGTGCTAGTTTTTTAAAATGTTTTTTCTCTAAAGAGGAGGCGATTTGTTGTCGATTGACGCAACAATAACAGTGGCAATTATCAAAACCATAGAGAAACTAGCACTTTTTTGCGAATTATAGAAAAAAATGTATATTTAGGGGTCCATCAAAGTCATTGCAATGATTAAATGGTAAATAATTCTCGTCGGCTGCGAAAAATGACGCCAAGCACGATTCAAAATATTGTAAGGGGTCATTCAAAAACTACTTTACACTGTCGGGGGGGGGGAGGTAACAGGGTTTTTGACGATTTGTGACGCAGAGGGGGAAGGGAGTTCTCGCAGAATGAGCCAACACACATGGGAAATATAAATGTGAATAACAATTTTTTGAGTTTCTTGAAGAAGTGAAAAATAGTAGTTTTATTTTACAATTAAAACATCTAAATACAAACATCACACTCTTTCCCCTATTCCCCTTTTTCCCCTGTTCTCAAGAAACTTCCCCTTTTTCTGGTTTTTCCGTTCAAATGTGAACTGAATTAATAAAACCCAATAAGAAAATCCAACTATTTTTCGTTGAAAGTTTATTCTTTTCAATTGGAAAGTCTACTATTATATTTTTGGTTCAGAATTCATCTCTCTTGGTTAATAATTCTACTATATGGTTGAAAATTGTATTATTTTCTTGATAATTTATCTTTTCCGGTTGAAAATTCAACTACTCGGCTACAAGTTGAACTGCTCTGTTGAACATTTATTTTATTGGTTAATAATTGAACTATTTTGCTGAAAAATCATTCCCTTTTAAGTTGGAAATTAATTATTTCAACTGAAAATTCAACAATTCCAGTATTGGCTGAAAATAGATCGTCTTTAGTTAAAAATTCAAAAATTTGATCGGAAATTTATGTATTTTGTTGTAAATTCGTCTTTTGGGTAGGAAATTAATCTTCATCATTGTAAATTTAACTGCTTGGTCGAAAGTTGGACTACTTTGTTGGAAATTCATTTTATTAATTGAAGATCCATCTGATTGGTTGAAAATTCAACAATTTGATTGAAAATCTATGTATTTTCTTGTAAATTCGTTTTTTTGGGGGGAGGAGGTAGAAAAATAATGTTCTTGATAAAAAATTTAATTACTTGGTTGAAAGTTGAATTACTTTGTTTTGTCATTTTATTTTGGTTTTTTACTGCGGTTCAAAATTTAACTATTTTTCTGAAAATTTGTTCTTCCTTGGTTGAAAATACCTTTTTTTTAACAACAAATTGAACTATTCCATTTTTAGTGAAAAATTGATCATTTTTAGTTTAAAACTAAACTGTTTGGTTGAAAATTCAAATATTTTATAGAAAATTCATCTATTTGATCTAAAAATTCATCTCTTTTGGTAGGAATTTTATTATCTCTTTTGTTTGCTTTCTAGTTAGAAATTAATCTGTTTTGGTTAAGGATTCAACTATTTCGATGAAAATTGATCTTTTTTGGTTAAATTCAACTGTTTTCGTTCTAGAATTAAATTTTTTTGTTGAAATATCAACTATTACATTTTTTGTTGAGAATTCTTCTTGTTGCTTAAATTCAACTATTTTTTATTTAAAATTCAAATCGTTTCTTGATATAAATATCAAGTATTATATTTTTCGTTGAGGATAAATCTTTTTTGATTAATAATTCAACTATTTTGTTAGAACATAATTATTTTGTTGAAAATTCAATTGTTTTGTTCAACGTTCGTACTATTTTTTTGGAAATGCAACTGTTTCTGGTTGAATTTTAATCGTTTTTTTTTAAGAATCGACCGTTTGTTCAAAAATTCATCTTTGTAGGTTAAAAATTGAGCTATTTGGTTCAAATTTAGAGTATTTTGTTGGAAATTTGTCCTTTTTACTTAAACTTTAACTAGTTGGTAGTTAACGCAACTGTTTGGTCAATAATTAATTTTTTTACTGAAAATTTAATTACTTGCTTGAAAATTCATCTTTGTTTGTTGAAAATTTATATTTTCTGGTTTGAAAATTCAAATATTTTATTGAAAATTTAATTATTTTGTTCAAAAAATCAACTATTTTATTGAGAATTCATCTTTCTTGGTTAAAAATTCATATTTTCGAGTTTGAAAGTCAACTGTGTTCTAAAACAATCGACTTTACAGCTTGAAAACTCACCTCTTATATTGATTTCGACTCAAAAACTCAAGCGTTTCATATTGAATTTATTATGGTATCTATAAATTATTTATATTTAAAAGAATTTTTTCCCCTATTTTCGTAAAAAATCACCCCATTTCCCCTTTTTTTTGAGAGAATTTTGGGCTATGAATTTTCTTAAATATTATGTTTGTATGTTGTATGTTTTAATTTAGACGTTTATTAAATGAAATAAAAAAAATTGTTCACGAGATTTGTTCCGTGGCCTCTTTAATTTCAATTCATTTTAGATTTAATTTCGCAATGACTTTAAAAAGCCTTTGGAAAACCCATCCATACTTTGCGAAGTTATTTCGAGTTCAAAATTTGAAAAAAAAAATGTGCAAAATTACAAACCAAGCAAAGCATTACGTTTCGGGAGGTTTATTTTTTATTTTTTAAGGATTATTTTATAAGAATACGGCTTTCCTTAACTCTTTTAATTATTTTTAAGTCACATAAGATCAAATTCGTGAAATTATTTACTAATAAAATTACCAAGAAAGAAAATATATCTTCTTATTTCTTATTAGGGGTGTGTTCTTTAGAGTTTCGTAGCCCCGGTCGGGTGTTTTTCCGTCGTATAAAGAGGGGAAGTAAGGAAAGTGACGGGAGAGGAGGAATGAGGAGAGTGCAAAATGAGAGGAAATGAGGGGAGGGGGTTGAGAAGTGAGGGAAAGTAAGGATAAACGAAGGTAAATTAGGGGTGGTAGTACTAATTTTTACTTGAAAGGGTTTTTTTATCTATTTAATTTAATATCATTATTAAATATTTTTATTGGTTGAAAAGATGAAATATTTTTCTTAATCTGAAAAATAAATCGAGGGTTAATTTTTCATTTAAAAAAAGAATATTAAGAATTGAGACCCAAAGAATTTTTTTACATGCCCTATATATTTTTTATAGATTTTCAACCATTCTTCAGCTCGCCCCACGTCCGAGAATTTCCGATCGCAGCATTTCGAATTCGAGCTAAGAGGAGAGAAAAAAAATGGCACGTGGAACTCGGGAGAAATAAAAAAAAGGACAAAAAGGAAGAGAAGGGAAGGCTTCAAGCAATCAGAAATGGAGAGGCATGAGAAAAACGTTTTTTTCAGTTTTTCTCCCAAGTGAGGAAAAATATAAGTCCGATTCGAATAAAAGCTACGTGAGGCAAACTACTTTTGTTGAACTTCATTATTTTAATTTAATCAACAAGAGTTGAAAGCTATCAAAGTTTTAATCAACCACAGTTTGAACTAATAAAAGTTTGTAAAATTTTCTATTTCAATTCCAGTTTACCAAAAGTTTGAGTCTGACGCATTTTGAAGACGAATTTATGTCAGATGTGGTTCAAATCAACGAACTATGTTAGCGAGAAAGATCATTAGAAACAAAAAAATCAATCATTGAAAATGAGACTCAGTTCTCAATAAAGTTTTGCATTCAAAACTTTCTTAATTAAACATATTGTTATTTCAAATAAACTTTAATATAATTCTACCAATTTTAACTGAACAAAATACCTCAGAAACATAAAATACTACAATTCTTTTGAAAATACGCAAAAAAAACGTTTTTTTTTAATTCATGGATTTTGTTTGTTAATCAAAAAAATTTTGAAATTTTTCTGAAATATTTACAGAGGTTCCTAATGGTTTTCGAACTTTTTTTCATAATAAGTAATTCGATCAATATTTGGAGAGTACAGATCTACCGTGATAAGGCCGGATCCACAAAAAGAGCAAACCGAAATAATCGATGAAAACTGTTCAAATCATTATTCGTGTGGACCGCTCATTTGAATGACTTTTCAAACCTTATTTTGATCGTTCTTGGGTAATTTACATATTATCTTCTTATTTCTGCAAAAAAAAATTGAATAAATTATTAATTTGTTCCAAAAAATGCAGATCCGTACAAAAATTTGTACCGAAATCACGTAAAAAGGATGGATCTGCAGATCCTGCTTTTGTAAAATAATTATTATTGCATACTATGAAATACGTATACAATAAAATTTTTGTTAATTCAATAAAATTATGTTCGGTTGGCTGGATTTAGTTAATTTGAAAAAAAGCCCAAACAAGTGATCCAAATTTTTATCAACCGAAAGTCAAGTGAGGTTTCCCAGTCTTTTTTCTGTACTTTTATGAACAATTTGAAATTAATGAACTTAAGAATACATTTCTCGAAGAAAATTGAGGACTACTTTTTATTCTCAACAAGTAATCAAATCAGAAACATCGTTCTTAGCTAATTTTTCTCAATAGCAGCGCCAATTGTTTGGCATTAAAGGAAGAAGGTTCTTTATAATGTCTTTTTCCTTTGCCTCAGAAATTCTTCGATATTTTGCTTCACTTTCTGTTTTTGGAATGTTTTTAATAACTTTACTTTTGAGAAAGTCTAACTTCTTTAAACTTTCGTCCTCGTACGTTGTGCTATACTGCAAAAAGTAGCTTCCCCTAGAAGCTTTGAAATGCTCCATCTCATTCAAATGAGTATGTGACGAAGTCTATTGCTGCTTCGCAGCTGATACGTGATCTTTCCCGCAGAAAGAGTCTGCAGGTGTCATGGATTTAATTTTGACATTTCTTCCGTTGGCCCCTTGAACGCAGTCTTCAAAATCTTAGAAGTCATAAATATTCTTACTTTTCAGCATTGATCATTCCACCTGATGAAGGAATGCGTCAGCGGAGATGAACATGTGCCCACTCTAAAAATATAAAATATCAATACTTTTAGTCGCGATTTCGTTGGAATCAATCATTTCAACTAAAAACGCTAAGAAGCACAAATTTTTATTTTGAGATGCGCAGTTGTCCAACCAAACAATAATATTTTCCATGTCTCCGCAGTGCAGAAAGAATGCATAGAACGTACCAATAATGTCCTTTATCCGTACCGAAATTTCTTCTCTTCATATCATAATAAAAGGTCGGTTATTGCCTTCACATGAACCAAGCGCTACGAAACTCACGTTAAATGCCATTATATGTCTTGTAAACATGATTTTTTTAAAATGAAGCATCCTTCTAACACTTTTGCTGAGTTTGAGAAGAGGAAATTTTGGTTTTCAATATTCTATAAACTGGAAGAAGGACAAATTTTTTTAAAGATTTTCATCAAGTTGGGAGGAAATTTGGTTTTTTAATCCGTTTCCGAATGGGAAGACGGTAATTTTTTGTTTTTAACCTTTTTATTGAATTAAAAGAAAGGAAATTTTGGTTTTCAATTTACTTTTAATCGGAAAAGGGACATTTTTTTGTTTTCAATATTTTAAAAGATTTCGAAGGGAGGAAATTTTGGTTTCAATTTTTCTGAATCGGAATGTTATCTGAATGTTTTTTTATTCACAAAATTTTTTTCGAGCTGGAAGGGTGAAAAATCTTGGTTTTGAAGTTTCTTTAAACTGGAAGAACCACTTCTTTTTTTCTTAGCATTTTTATTGAATTGGAAGGGAGGAAATTTCAGTTATTAATTACTTTTCTGAATTAGAAGAAGCATTTTTTCTTTTTAACATTTTTATTGTGCTGACGGGGGGCAAATATGGTATTTTCAACATTTAGTTGAAAGGAGGAGTTTTTTTCAATTTTGAATGGATTAGAAGAGGGACATGTTTTATTTTTTACATTTTTTTTTATGTGAGATGAAAGGGAGGATTAGTTTTAATTTAGAGCATTGAAAATGGTAGCGTGAAATTATACTTTTTAACCAGGAATCTTTGAACTGTTCAATTTATGAAACTTTAAAATTCAAAATTTTTCAGTTAATGGCATTTAATTGAATATTGTTTGATAAGAAAGTGTTAAAAGCCTTCATTTTATCGATTTTCTTGAAAACGGGTCAACGTTTCTTTCTTGAATTTGCAAGAGTTAACAATCCATTTCTTCGGTTGAGGATTCATCATTTTAGTATAATTTCGCCTTTTTGGTTTGAAAATTCCTCTCTTTTGGTTAAAAATTTAACTATTTGGTTGCAAATTCATGTATTTTCTTGAAACTTTGACTTTTATCGTAAAAAATTAATCTTCTCGGTTAAAAATTTATTTTTTTAGTTGAAAATTCAAGTGTTTGGTTGAAAGTTGAACTTTGTTAAAAATTCATTTGTTTGTTCGAAGATTTATCATTTTAGTTGAATATTCATCTCTTTGGTTGGAAATTTATATTTTTTAGTTGAAAATTCAACTACTTGGTGGAAAATTCATGTATTTTGTTGAAAATTCATCTTTTTTAATAGAAAAATGTTATATTAACAAAATTTCACATGAGAATTTAATGAATATACATTTCATCCACAAAAAAAGAATTTTGGGAAAAGTCCATTTCTTTGAAAATGGGTTGCCATTCGCAAATAATGTTTTGACAAATTGATAATCATTCAATGGACTCTCAGTAGGGAATTTATGAGATTTAAGAAAAACTGAAGTAAAATTATGAAAGAAATTTTCTTCTTGAATACGTTGTTTTTTTAGTTTGAAGTACTTCTCACACTACTTTTTTATTTAGAAAACTAATTTTTGACTCATTCCAAAAGGCTCATTTTTAATACCTTTTTTTCATTTTGAAGGGTACTTTTTTTCAAATAGATACTTTTTTGATACTTTTTTTCTAGTTCCATAGAGTTTTTCGAAGCCTGTTGATTTTCAAACACAATTAATTTATAATAATATAAATTGATTGTAAAACATAAATCAAACATGTTTCTTTTTCGACTTTATTCAATTTATAAGGGTTTCGTAGCCACGGGCAGAAATCCTTATGATTTCGGTCAAGTGTACGTCCGTCGTATAAGAAAGGGGAAGTGAGGGCAAATTAGGGGTTGAGGCTAGAAGAAATGAGGGGAAGTGTGGGTGGGGGTGAGAGTAATTGAGGAGAAATTTGAGTAAATGAGGGGAAATAAGGGGGAAGTGAGTGAAAGTGTGGTGAGAAGGGTGAGGGGGAATGATTGTAAATCAGGGGTAGCGAGGGGAGAAGCTTATGGAAGTGATGGACTGTGGTGAAGGGAAGTTATTGTAGATGGTGAGGGGAAGTGAGGAGAAATGAGAAGTAAGGAGAATTCTGGGCAGGGAAAATTGTGAGAGAAGTGGAGAAATGTGTGGTGGGTAAAATGATGATAATCGCGGAAGGGGAGGGGGGAGATTTGAACGACTTCATAAACAACCTAATAGGCTACAAACCCTTTTTTGTAGGTGCTTGCCGCCTACTTTTACTAATTTTTATTCTACATTATCAGTCGAGCAAAAAATTTAGGAAGATTCCATTTTGCATGTAATTCGAAATTAAATAATGAAGTCGTAAGCCTTCTTCTGCATAAATCTGATAATGATCATAACAATAATTTAAGACTGAACTTGCAAATGTGTCTGATAATATCGTGTTTATGGAAGTACCCAGCTCGCACATAAGTCCTTTTAATGATTGAATTGATTTACACCTCAGATTTTGCGCAAGCAGGAAATTTACAATTTATTTCGTTTGACGCAAATGCGTTTTCAGTTATATAGATGAATATACGTCGAACGAGAATCGCCAACCCTCAATATTTAACATTTGACGTATTTTCTGTTCAGGTCATTGAGATTCAATGCAATAATCAATTGCATATTCTAATGTTTACAGTCACTTGCATAAATAAACAAATTATATAAATGAACGAAGTATCGTGTGAAAGTTATTTGTATTTTATAATTGAAATAATATCTCACTTTTTGAATACTTTCCAGAGACTCTGAAAATCTTTTCATATAGTAATTTTAATTCCCTAATATAATATGACGATGATTGTTAATACTTCCTCCATAAAATAATGAAAATTAATCTTCTGAAACACTTCTACCATACATTTTTATTTTTCCCTCAGAAATGAACTCTGCAGATTAAAATTTTTCCAAGCCAACTCCCCACGTTGACGTTCCGTAAATATACGCAATGAAAAAAGATCTCATCATGGAAAGTACACCGCAAATGGTGTCTTATCAAAAGCAGATAAACTACTGTAATTTGATAGTGGGGAGAAAATAAAATCTACTGACCTGGGAAAATTCATTAGTTTTTCGCGAATTTCGCCCTCTTCTCTATTACGCATATATATGTTTCTTTTTTCAGACTGGAGAGAAGGAATACATCGCTCTAAGGTTTTTTCTTGTGAAAAGCAGATCGGTTCCTTCAACGCCACATAGAACATATAATCAATCCTTTAAAAACCTTTAGAAACCACCTATATTGTGGATTAAGGAGGTGTTTAATTCTCTTCATCCCGATCATTTAACGAAGGAAAAGAAAAATCAATTGATTCGTCTCTAATTTCAAACCTTTAATTTTCTCCAATCTGAATGGATGATGAGAAATTAAAGGGTCAGGATATATCCTTAAGAACACGAAGATAAATGCAGATTTTAAACTACTTTTTTTATTATTATTATACCATTAAGCAAAAATCCTTTCGGAGTAAGCGTATCTCGTTTAGTTCTAGCCTCGTTATACTACCGGGGATTAACTCTCAGTGTTGCCAAACTTGGTTAAAAAAATTCCCACAGCCCAAAATGGCAACAGTACTGTTACTTTCTGGACAACCCTCGTATATTGCTTTTATTGCTTTCAGAAGCCAATCATTCACTAGATACATTTTAAGTACTTCCCAAAGTTTAGTTCTATCCACCTTATCGAAAGCTTTTCCCAGATCAATACTGTAAAAAGTGGAGATCTCTTTTTTACGGCATCATTTTTTCCGTGTCCATTTTTTAAATAGGCTAACTTCATTCTTCTATTTTTAATGTAAAACAAATGACGCTGCGATCCCACCAGTGGTCTCATTTTAGTACCACTAGAGACTGTTTTGTTCCGAGTCTTATTTTAATACCTGAAATTTTCCCTGAAATAATAATTTTTTTTTACAGTGAAAAAATGCACAAAAAACTTTTTTGTTTGCTCTTAAACTTTTTTCTATTATCTATCTCAAGCTAAATATCTGATTCGCATATGATCTACCTGGCATAAATCCACATTGGACTTTCCAGATCCTTTCTTAGTTATTCTCATGACCTTACGAATCCTTAAAGACGGACATAATGTCGTAGGTATCGATTCTTCTCTCGCCATCTACAAGGGGATTGTCTAACGTATCCTCTTCTACTTCACAGTTATTATGCTCCATAGCTTGACCTTCATACAAAGCCACTCATACAGTCTTTTACCCTGTCCGCATCCCATATCATTCCACCATTAGCATTCTCAACTCTAACTCAGTGCTACACTGTAAAAACTAGAGATCTCCATTTTTACGGTATCATTTTTTGCGTGTCCTATTTTAGAATGGGAGAAATTCATGTTGTTATTTCCAATGTAAAAGGAATGACTGTGAGTTCCCACCAGTAACCTCATTTTGGTACCACACGAGACTGTCTCTTCAGAGTCTATTTTAGTATCTAAAATGAGCCTTGAAATAATACTTTATTTTTACAGTGTAGTACTTCCTTTTCTAATGCTCTTAACGCATTTTCAAAACAATTTCTTATTTCCTTCAAAATAATCTTGCAGTTTTTCATCTTCTTTCGCTTCGACTTGACCCTTGTTTTCTTTGACTAATATCATTGCTTTTCTGTTTTTATCCCTATAATCATTTGATAGTCTCTTCCTCTTTTCACTGCTGAGACCTTTAATATTCAAAATTCTCGAGTACGCTTGCTTTTTCTCGTTAATAACCACGCGGATTTCTTCATTCTACCAAGCATCTCGAGTCTTTCTTCCTACAGCTGCAGTACTACACATTTTCAAAACACTCTTGAAGATGCTATCCCATAGTGTTATCCATGCACCCTCTACATTTTTATTTGCAAATTCCATCTCTGAGTCTTCTTTATGATGTCCTAAATATTTATTCAGCTTTTCACGATACACCATTTGTACTTCTAATTTCTGCAAATCCTCCAACTGAACTTGCATCTACATCCAGTTATTATTAATTCCTCTTCTCATCCATCCTTGACCTATGTTCATTCTTAAAACTATGAGGTAGTGATCCGTTCCACATCTAGAGCCTCTCATAACCCTTCTATCTTTTACTAGCCCCCTTAGTTTCTCATTTGCTACAACAAAGTTAATCCTACTACTCGTATTGCTTCCGCCTCTGCACCAAGTGTACGTGTGTATCATTTTATGTCTGAACCAAGTATTTGTAATAAACAAGCTTTTTTCTAAGCAACAGCTAATCAAATTCTTCCTGTTACTGTTCCTTTTGTGATCTCCGAAATGACCAAGTACCCGGTCGGTGCCTTCGGATTTTTTTTTTTTTTTTTTTTTAT
>JAUMHM010000085.1:21803837-21820635 GCA_032362435.1 Melikaiella ostensackeni
GGGGTAGCATAAGTTTACGATTATCCACGAGGGGGCCAGGAGGGTCCAAACAAAAGTCCACGTGGACACACGTTCATCTCAATCTGCGAACTTCTTTACAGAAAAGCATATAAGATTAAGAATATTTTCACGAATTTTTATTTGTACTTCCTACTTTGAATCATTAAGCTTATGTTTTCAAGAAAGCCTGAGTTTTCAGTCATTTCACCGCTCCTTTTGATTTCTTAGCTTTTAAATACCTTAAATACTCTTACTCAAATACTTTTAGATGAATCATATTTATTAATAAAATTTTCATAAATTTGAGATAAGTCCACGTGGACAGAGAAGCCAGAGGGCGGGTCATCAAAAGTCCACGCTTGTCCACAAGGGCGGGCGGGGTGGTCAAAAAGTGGTAAATAATTGTCCACGTGGTATATGGACGGCCTCCATCCAATTTGGATGGATGGTAGAACATTAAGGGTTCAGGATCTATCTTTAAGATCACGGAGATAGCAGATTTGATTAATTATATTAATTATATTAAATTTAGTATCTACACTAAATACAGTTTTTACAATATCGGTTTCATTCAGAAGTCTTTTCATATTTTGTGTAATTTGTCCTGAATAAGAAATTGAGATTATATGTTTTTTGTCTCGTATAGTTAAAAAGCTATTATCATTAACATCAATATTATTTGTTTTTTTCTTTTGAATTGCAAACAATCTTTTTTCAATGTGTTAATCTACAAAATCACTAGGGTAATTATTATAAAATAATAATTTTCTAATTAATTTTAAATTATCAGAATGATATGGAAAATATGAAAAATATGTAGTTAAGACATCTACCTGAATAAGTTGGTTTACAAAAACAGTTAGTTTTTGCAATATTATTGTCACATCTGGTTATTTCCAAATTTAAAAAACTAATTGAATTATTTACTTCCTTTTCAACTGTAAACCGTAATCTATTGTGATAATAATTGAATAATGAAATCACTAGATCAATTTTGTTCTTAGGAATAATCAAAAAGGTATCATCAACGTAACGAACATATTTTGGAATGTCAAAATCAATTTTATTTAATATTTCAGATTGTAAGTCTTGCATAACTATTTCCGATATGATAGCTGATATTGTAACGAACATATGTATATTGGAAGGTCAAAATCAATTTTGCTTGATATTTCAGATTCTAAGGCTTGCATAACTATTTCCGATAAGATAGATGATATTGGTGAATCCATCCCTGAATGTGAAGTCAAATTAATGAACGTTCAACTAACAACGTTCCCAACCAAAATAAAGCCAATCGAGTACCACCCTTAGTTTTTGAAGGGTTTCGTAAAAGTTTGGCCTGGACAATACTTTCCAATTATTTCTTTTCATTCAATAATCAAATTGCACATGTTCGGAAAATGAAATTTACTGTCAGGACCTAGAATCCTCTGAATGGAAATCAAATACGTGATACCTATTTTTACCGACTTTTCATTTCAAATTCTGCTTCACAATATTTTGTGCTGTACAATATGAATAAAATAAGTATTAAAATTTGAAATATCGAAATATTGATAAACCTTTGTTGTCAGAATAAGATAGGACTTGATTCTCGTATACATTTATGTTTTTTTTAAAGTTCTATCGGAAAAGCATTTTCTTAACGAACTGACTAGCGTTACGGAATTTTCCGCAACTCTAGCCCTAGCGCTATACTTAACCGGCTTGTTCTTACGGGAAATTCCTTTACACTAATCAGTGTCTTTTTTAAACCACGAAGGTAAATCCTTTTTTCGGGAAGAAAATTGATGTTTGTAACCCGATGTAACTCGGTTTTAACATATACAATATTTTTCTCTTTGAAATTCTCTGGGGAATCAGAATTTTCCGCAGTGTGAACAGCCACTGACCAACCAAATCGTTTTATTGAATTCACGTCTCTTTTCGCATCGTTTTCTTATTTTAGTGAGACTCACGGAGGATCATTTGCGTTGGTATAACGATCAATGTCATAATGCATAGGTAATGTTGAGTCATAAAACTCGATAAGACCTCCCAGTTCATATAACGTCCTTATAGATATTTACCTCGATTCTCACTTTCTCACCACATTTTCCCATAATCATGAATTTTATTTCTCTACATTTACGTATTGGACGATAAAATACTCTATCGCAGGCAAATAGAATTTATATACGCGTCAAAATGCTATTTTCATTCAATGGGAGATAAATAAGCTTTTTCTCTGAGTGAGAAAAATAAAATGGGTACCTAATTGTAGATAGTTTGAAAACAATAAATAGCAGTTCATGCAACATTTATTCATACCACAAAAAATTTAATAAAAACTAATAAAACATGACAAAACCAAACAATTTGGTTTTGAAATCTTGATCTCTTGATTATCTTGATTATAATCTCTTGATTATTGAAATCTTTAGATTCATAAAAGTTTCCAATTCCAATGCTTTCTATTTGATATTTGAAGACCTTCGATTCAAAGTAGATTTTACTTTAGATATAAAAATATAAAACTGAATACAAATTTTGTTTTTCTCCGAACAGAAGGTTTTTAATTTTAATAATTTAAATACATGAACTTAAAGCCTTCTGAAATTTTCTAGTTTTCAAAAAAAGTTTAAATTTTTAATATGCTTTGCAAATCTAAAGCACTAGAATCTTTTTCGAATTTCTGATATCTTACATTATTTGTTTGAAATGAACAGCAGTCTCAAATATTTCAAACCTTTCTCCTTGTAACTGTTCAAATAGCACATATCTTTTAAAACACCCCCATAATTTCGGCCTATTTTCATACCTGTGAAGCAAGACCACAATCTCGCTTCTCGAACGGTATGAGTAGGAAGTACTTTCTACTCTCTAGGGAGTAGAAAAATGACAACAGCGAAAGAATATGGCTTATAATCATCTTAGTGTGTGAATATCGTGTTGGGGGCAGGCATGTATTTTTAAAGGTCGATATCTGTTACAGGGATAGTACTGCCTTTCCGCCCCCCACGTGAAGTTGGAAAGGGGAAGGGTTTTGACCAACATTATTTCTGTGGGCAGAAAAGGGGTGCCTTTCCGCATTGTAATTGATGTAACTCATGTTATTAAATACATAATAAGTAATATTTCCTTCATAAATGCCTGCAGTTAGCCTATCCAAATTATAGTTTCCAGAGTTCACCACGAGGAGATTACAGTACGATCTTAAACTCCTTTCTCCAGAGTGCTTTATTATTGTAAGTTCCCTCGCCTCTCACAATTAGGGTGCTTTATTATCGTGAATCCCCTCGCCTCTCACAAACCGGGGTGCTTTATTATCGGGAGCCCCTTGCCTCACACAAACCAGGGTGCTTTATAACCGCGAGTACACTCGCCTCTCAAAGACCGGGGTGCTTTATTATCGTGAGTCCCCTCGCCTCTCACAAACCGGGGTGCTTTATAATCGTGAGCTCCCTCACCTCTCACTAATTAGGGTACTTTATTATCGTGAGTCCCCTCGCCTCTTACCAATTCAGAATTTTCTTAATCCTCATTGCTATCATCATTAATCACTGCAGTGCAATGGTTTTATTCAAACATTTCGCTGAGTACTTATGCTGGTAGAAGAATTTTCGACAAATAGCTAGCATAAGAGAAAGCTGGAAAGGGGAAGGGGTTATAATTAAAACGTGTAGAATTTAATCCCAATTGAAACATAGAAACACTCAGAAAGAAAAAGGGTCTAACAGGCCAAGAACAAGCAGGACAAACTGCCCCAAAAAACTGAAAAAAACAGAGGCTCAGCTACATGTTTTTTAATCACAGCAATCAAAGTATCTTCATCTCTTTAATTGTCGGGACATGTTTCTAACCGATAATGGGAGGCATGTCGTCTGTGGATCATGCCAGGATCCATGAAGCCTCCACCACACGTCCTCTTTTATATTTCCGGCGACCGATCTTACATTTGTCAATTTCGACGACTTCGACGACACCACCAATGCGACCTTCCCGTTCAAGAATCTCGTCAAGAGCAAGCATGCACACCTCTCTGCAAAAAGGAAAGCAATCCGCAATAGTTGTTCTAGAAACTTGCTGACTTTCCAAAAGGTTGCTCTCTTTGATGGTTTGCTCAAAAATGAAATTCACTGCAAAGCTGTATGTAATGAACATACAAGAGGCTGCAGAAATATGACAGTTTTCAAGCCATGTATTTTTCGCAACAGTTTGAAAGTGAAAATATTTTCTCTTTTTCTGAAGGGAAAATTCACCGCAGGTTAATTTTGATTCGCTGAGAGCCATTTTCTTCTTATGCTTACAGCAGAATTGTTCCGTTGGAATCAATTCAATATCCTGTAACCACTGAAGTTTCTTATCTTCATCTTAAAAAATGAGACTCAACCCAAATATGTTATGTCGCTGACTCATCCTGATGGTAGGTTTAGAACCTCCAAAAAACGAAAAACTAAGAAAAAAAATTTTCAGAACGAAACCTCTGCACTCACTTTTTGTATTATATAATCGCTCCAGTTCAGTCGGCCTGAAAATAATAAGAGCACGTAACTAACTGCTTCTGAAGTACCGTCAGCGCGGACGGTAAAGAAAGGCCTATCATTTACTGCACTCAAGCCTGTTACACATACTAGATTTCAATAGCAATTTTATGAAAAACAATCACTCCCAAAGGAAAAGTATTATCATTAAAAAATGTATATTTTGAATGGATCTATAACTTTCGTCCGTAAATGTTTTCGAAATTTTCTGTATTTACCGAGATAAATTCGAAAAACCATGAGTTTCATGAGTTTTCCATGATTTTTGCCATGAAAATCAAATTTGCGCCAATTTGCACTACCATTTTCGTGATCACCGCATCAAAATACGCGCGTGTGCAGAGTTTCAAAAAAATTGAAGGTAAAAAAAATACATACGTTCTCGGCAGGGGCTAGGCATGAAATTTTCATCTTTATCATCAAATATCTCGAAAAATTTCTTTCGTACAAAAAAATTGAAGAAACATAAAATGTGTACATAAAATGTTCTACAACTTTTGAAGAAATAATTTTTTGGAATTTTCAGTCCTTTTCGAGTTAGACGTGAAAAACCATGATTTTTATGGAATTTTCATGGTTTTCGCCATGAAAATCAAATTTGCGCTAATTTTCACTATGATTTTCGTGATCATCACGTCAAAATATATAAATGCACGGAGTTTTAAAAAAATTTGAGGTAAGAACTATTCGTAACTACACCCAAGCTTTCCTTAATTATGCAATATACTATTCCCAATTCTAAAATTTAAACATGTAATGCAATTTCATGTATATTTAATGTGAATAGTCATGAATAGAATAGAATGAATAGAATATAACAGAATGTATTTAATATGAGTAGTCAAATTTTTGTAAAACGTCCTTTCAAATATTTTCTTTAGGAGTTTTAGTTCGAAAGACGGAATCTCAAACTTACCGTTTTCTCATAACTTTGTTTTTTATGGAAAATATTTTGGTTTGAATTTCCTTGAACTGAAATGATAAGAAGTACACTTTTCAAGTTAGAAAAATACTTGGACAGGAAAAAACTGAGGCTTAATACCGATAAAACGAAGGTAATGAGGTTTATAAAAGGGGAGGGGGAAAGAAAATGGACAGCGAGATGGAAAGGTGAAAAGTTAGAGGAAACAAGGGAATTCGAATATATCTGGGTTACATGGTGCGAGCGAATGGAGAACATGTAGCGCATATTAGAAAAAGGATTAGGAAAGCAGCGGGGGTAATGAAACAGACGTGGGGAATAGGAATAGGAAAAAGAAGGTTTAAAACGATTAGAATAGGCGAATGTGGTTGTTCGATACGCTGGCCTAGCCAGTATTAGGTTGTGGTGCAGAGATATGGAAAGGAAGGAGAGGAAGAAAATAGAGAAGTTGCTAGAGAAATTATTAGATTGGCATTAGGGATAGACTAGAGAACTTCCGGTTTTATGGTAAGAAAAGAGGCTCAAAGGGATAAATTAAGATTATGAGCGGGAAAGAAGGTGTGAAAATTCGAAGAGAAGCTAAGGGAGGGAAGGGAGTGGAGTGAGCGAGAAAGTGTTACAAAGAGGAGGAAAAAAGAGGAAAGAGAGCCATAAAGTTAACGCGATAGGAAGAAGAAAGAAGAGAGTTTTTTAGAGATCGACGGATAGAAGAAGAAGGAAATATAGACTACGAGAAATTGGAAGAAGAGATAGAGAAAGGCAGGTAATAGATAGATGGGGGAGGATAGGGGATTCAAGATACAAGAAATGGTATAAGGTGATAAAAAAGAAGGATTGATAAAATGTCTGGAAAGAGGATGGGGAGAAAAGAGATGAACAAGAATAGCTAGATAGAGACTAGGAATTGGAGTAATCTAAGAAATGTATTGAGAGGAGGATGAGCAGAGAAAATGCAGAGTATGTGAGTGGGTAGATGAGACATGGGAGCATGTATGAGATAGTTGTATGAGGAAAAGGTAGGAGAGGGAAGGATAGCAAGAGGATATTAAGAAAATTTCAGGGGAGGAGGGACTGGGAGAAAAATGGATGAAGGAGGTTATTCTTTTAAGAATTGCAAATTATGTGTATCAAATTAGAGAATAGGTTAGAATAAACACAAATATTTTAGGAGCTAGGAGTGGTAAAGGACGGACGGACATCCGACCGTTGTTATAAGGGTTTCCGGCGTAGCCTACGAAACCCTTAAAATACTTGGATGGAAAAAACTGAAGCTTCCTATGGATAAAACGAAGATAGTGAGGCTTACAAAGGGGAGAGGGAGAAAGAAAAAATGGACAGGGAAATGGAAGGGTGAAAAATCATAGAAGAAGTAAAGGAATTTAAATATCTCGGTCCTATCATGCAAGAAAATGTGAAGCATGGAGCACATATTAGAGAAAAGATTAAGAAAGGGGCGGGGGTAGGGTGACCATCCGTCTGGATTTTCCCGGTCATGTCGTCTTTTTGAAGCATGCGACTTTTGTAATACAGAGTTTTTCACTTTGTCCTGGTTTTTGGGAGTACAGAATTCTTCAGATGTTCAATAAAAAAAATGTTGTTTGAGTGAAGTCCAGTAGTTTTCTTTAAAATCATTGCCAAAGGAAATATTTTTATAATTTCATGTTACAATGAATTCTTTTTATTTCTGTAAATGGTAAGCCTAATTTCGTGTTATAAAAAGATGGATACATTGTATTTCCTTGAAGTTATAGTTTCAAAATTCAAAGTGACAAGAAATAATGAAATATCTTGGCCTAAAACGTTACATAGTCCTCGACACTTTGTGTATTCCGGATTTAAAAGTGTGTAGTCCGAAATGAAAAATTATGCAGTGGCCAATTAACTTCTTTTTCTAAACGAAATTTCCACTTTTCTAATCAAATATTTCGAAAGTATTAAAAGCGAACTTCAATGTTTATTTAAACTATTTGTTGCTAACGGGCGAACTCATCTACCTGAGTCCTGAACTGGACCCTTGTGGGGTCATTATTATTGTAAACAAATGCCGGGAAGTTTGTGTGACCGAGACCATGTATGAAAGAATAGCCTGAAATGTGACCATATGTCGTTTCGATAATCGAAGGTCGGTGAAATAACGTTGTTACGTCGGTAGTGAACGGTAGTGCTAAGGAGAGTCTTGCCGTACTCAGACGCGTGGAACCACGGAAGGGATTGTAAATCCAGTAAATAAAGGACGCCATTATATTTTGCACAAAAAAAGGTGTTATCATTATTTTGTTCACCTCGCCCCTCATTTGATCTTGACAATGGAACCGTCCCGGTTGGTAACACTATTATTCTTTAATCTATAAATTATGAAAGTTCCTATTTATTTATCGCAGGCTTCACAGTCTTTTCCCTATTCCCGTTTTTTCCATTTTTTTCTCGCTTGTCCACTTAGATGCGAACTGAATTAAAAGCGCCCAATAAAAAACATCCAACTATTTTTCGTTGCAAATTCATTCTCTTGGATGTAAATTCTACTATTATATTTTTGGTTCAAAATTCTTCTTGTTTGGTTAAAACTTGTATTATTTGGTTATAAGTTTAATTATTCTGTTAAAAATTTAACAATTTTGTTAAAAAGATATTCTTCCTAGTTAAGAATGTGATTCTTTCGTTGAAAACTCGTCTTTCTGGTCACAAATTCAACTATTTTGGTGGAAAATTCGAATATTTGGTTGAAAATGAACGTTTGTTGAAAATTCAACTATTTTTGTAGAGAATTCATTTGTTTGGTTGAAAATTATTTTTTTAACGTAAAATTTAATTATTCCATTTTCGTTTCAAAATTGATCTCATTCAATTGAAAATTCAACAATTTTTTTAAAAAGTCATCCTTTTTGGTTCAAAATTCGTCTTTTGGCCTAAAAATTCAACAATTCGATTAAAACTTTTTTCTTCTTGACTAAAAAATCTTTCGTGGTTTAAAAATCAACTCTTTTGCTGAAAATTCAACTATTTTGTCAAAGAATTCAACTAATTGTTTGAAAATCATCTCTTTTGTTGAAAATTCATATTTTCGAATTGAAAATTCTGATGTTTTGTAGAGAGTTCGTCTTTTTGGGTTAAAAATTCAACAATTTGGTTGAATTTTTGTTTCCACAGAATAATCTTTCTTGGTTGACTATTCAACTATTTTGTTGAAAATTCGTTCTTTTTGGTTGAAATTTTTTTCTTCTTGACTGCAAAACCTCTTTTGATTGAAAATTCATATTTTCGGGTTAAAAATTCAACTATTTTGTTGAAATTTCGTCCTTCTTGAATGAAATATCGACTATTACATTTTTCGTTGCAAATTAATCTTTTCTGGTAGATGAATTCAATAACTTGGTTAAAAGTTGAACTACTTTGTTAAAAATTCATTTTTTGACGTAAGATTCATCTCTTTCGTTAAAAATTTAACTATTTCTTTGAATATTCGTTAAAAATTTTTTCTTAATGAAAATTTAATTACTCCATTTGAAGGTTGAAAATTGATCTGTTTTAGTTAAAAATTGATGTATTTTGTTAAAAATTCATTTTTTTGGTTAAAGATTAATCTCATCGGTTGAAAATTTAAATATTTTGTTGAAAATTCGTCTTTTTGGCTTGAAAATTCAATAGTTTCATTGAAATTGTTTTTTTCCTGACTAAGAAACCTTTTTTGGATCAAAATTCAACTATTTTGTTGAAAATTCGTCTTTTGGAATTGAAAATTGATCTCTTTTGCTAGAAATTTCACCTTTTTTGGTTAAAAATGGGACTGTTTGGCTAAAAATTAATCTCTTTTGCCTGAGGATTCAACAATTTTTTTGGAAAATTTGTCTTACGTCGTTGAATTCAATCGTTTTTTATTTAATATTTAAAACCTTTTTTAGTTGAAATATCAACTATTAAATTTTTTGTTGAGAATTCATCTTATTTGGTGGAAAATTCAACAACTTGGTTAAAAGTTGAACTACTTTGTTTTTGGTTGAAGATTCATCATTTTAGTTGAATATGTCTCTCTTCGGTTGAAAGTTCGTCTTTTATGGTAGAAAATTAATCCTCTTGACTAAAAATTCAAGTATTTGGTTAAAAATTCATCTATTTTGCAGGAAATGCAATTTTTTCACTTGAAAATTCAAAAAATCAAAGCGTTTCAAATTGTATTTAATATAGTACCTATATTAATTTTATCTAAGAAAATTCACTCCCATATTTTCGTGAAAAACCTTCTTATTTCCTCTGTTTTAGAGCATTTTTCGGCCAGCGAAGCCTCTTGTCGGGACAGTTTAAAGAATGTTTTTTGAATTCTTCATATGAGTATGTGGAGGGGAGGGGGAGGTTGACATATAAAAGGCGTGTAGTCCGAAATTTGAAACATTTCAGTGAGGATGGTTTTTATATTTTTCTTTTTAATCTTATTTTCCAATTTATTTGATACACGTTCACCCTTATTTTTTTCTTATGGCGATTTAAAATAAGAAAGTGTAAAGACTTTTCATTGTATTTATTTCAAACAATAACGTTAAAGTTGTATGTTTTTAAAAAAAGTAGGGATGAAATTGTAGTCCTACTTTTTTTCTCTTTTTCATGACCTATGGTCCTACTTTGTCCTCCTTTTTAAAGTCTGGTTGTCCTACATTCCGAAAATTAGCTCTGGTCATCGTAGGAAGGTGTAATGAAACAGATATAGGGAATGTAAAAAAGAAGGTTTTAAAAAAAATGGAATAGGCGAATGAGATTGTTTGATACGCTTGCATGGCCGGCATTAGGCTATAGGACAGAGATTTGGGGATAGAAGGAGAGGAAGGAGATAGAGAAGTTGCAAGAGAGATACATTAGATGGACATTGAGGGTAAACTTGAGAGCTTCGGGTTATATGGTAAGAGAAGAGGCTCAAAGGAAAATTTTTAAAAAGTGCGGGAAGGAGGGTGTAGAAATTTGAAGGAAAGAGTTCTTTTAGAGATCAAAGGATAGAAGAAGAAGGAAATACAGACTATGAGGAATTGGAAAGAAGGAGATAGAGAAAGGCAGGTAATGTATAGATGAGAGAGGATAGAAGAATCAAGATACAATGAATGGTATATAAACTATGAGTAACTGGAAAAAAGAGATAGAGAAATGCAGGTAATATATAGATGAGGGAGAATAGGGAAATCAAAGTACAATAAATGGTATAAGGTGATAAGAAAAGGAGGGTCGACAGAATATCTGGTAAGAGGATGGAGAGAAAAGAGATGAATAAGAACAGCTAGATGGAGACTCGGAAATGAAGTAAAAGAAGCAATGTATTGGGAGGGAGATGAGAAGAGAAAATACAGAGTATGTGAATGGGTAGAGGAGACATGGGAGCATGTATGGGATGGTATGCGAGAGGGAAGGGTGGCAAGAGAATGTTAAGAAAATTTTAGTAGAGGAGGGGTTGGGAGAAGAGTTGATGAAGAAGGTAGAAAGAGCTAGAGCTAGTCTTGTGACATTTGAACTTTCTATCGAATCTGATGATGATTTATGCATTGGTACACATGCTGTTGCATCGTAACTTGATACGACCCTTCTTGCTAGGCTTTACGAGGAGACGTAAATGTGTGAGACTCTCCGGCACTTGATCTCTCCTGCTCGTTGATCGGCCGTAATTCAGAAATTTAATTTGAGAAGTTTCAGCAGCAGGGACGCGATCACCGCACGGAAATGAAATTCGAGAATCACTTCCGTCTCCTCCTGTCGACCTGTTATTATCCCTAATTCCAGTGGGTAAACTACTTACTGTCAAGAACTTTTTCACGATCGAAATCCGAATCTCCGTGAATTTATGTAAACGAACACGTCCTCGCAGGAAATTAAGTCTCCTTGAATCTCTGCGATTTTAACGGAAATGTAACGCAATTCATTTGAGAAAATAAATTTTTCATCTGAAAAAATTCACTTAAGTCGTTCTATTCCGTTTCTGGGAGTCTTTTCATCTTGTAAAAATATTTTACATGTTTCATAAAAAACGTAATTTTCCACAAATACATAAATAGAAAAAATCCTGGGGTTTTATTTTCATCTTGAAGTTAGATTAAAGTGATTTGCAGCAGACTGATACTCAGTTGCTTAAAATGATCCAGATTTGGTATCAAAATCATAATTGACAAATGCATATTGACACTTGATACATGTATCACATGTCAATATTCAACGTTGGAGTAGTTGTAAGATCTTACGTAAGAAAAATTGTTGCTAAAAAAAAAATCTAGAGATATTTCAACTTACAGGAAATTCCAGCAGAAATTCAATCTGTTTGACCAAACGTGAATTATCTCTTGATGAAAATGCATTGTTTATTGCGTTAAAAGTTTTTTCATAATGCTAAAATCTTATCTGGAAATGCATTAAATCCCTGAAATTTCAAGTAAAAGTATTGCGTTTTGAACAAAATAGATGAATTTTTATCCAAATGAATGAATTTTCAAGCAAAAGAATGAATTCACAACCAAGAAGATTATTTTACATCAAAAACGACTAATCTTTAACAAAGTACATGACTTTTCGAGTAAATAATTGAATTCAACTAAAAAAGTTTAATTTTCAAATTAAATGTTGAATCTTTAACTAAAAAAATTTGTAACAAAAGTAGTTCCACTTTTACCTAATATTTTCAACCAAGAAGATTAATTTTCTACCAAAAAGGACGAATTTTCTACAAATTAAATAAATTTTCAACTAAAAAAAAATAATTTTTAACCAAAAAAAAAGAACTTTTAACAAAATGGTTAAATTTCCAACAAAAAACATGAATTTTCAATTTAAATTATGAATCTTCAACCAAAAAAATGAGTTTTTAACAAAGTATTTCCACTTTCTACCAAACAGTTGAATTTTCAACCAAATAGTTGAATTTTTCAAAAAAGAGATGAATTTTCAACTAAAATGATGAATCTTCAACTAAAAACAAAATATTTTTTAATCAAAAAGCTTAATTTTTCACAAAAAAGACGAATTTTTAACCAATGACGTTGATTTTTTTCAATGACGAATTTTAAACAAATTATTTTAATTTGCAACCAAAGAGGTTAACTCTCAGCTAAAATCATGAATTTTCATCCAAAAAAGTGACTTCTTGACAAAATACATAAATTTTCTACCAAAAAAGATGAATTCTTAACAAAAAATGTAATAGTGGATAGTGTAACCAAAAGGGATTATAATTTTAAATATAAAACAGCATAATTCAACCAAAAAAGACTAATTTTCAACAAAATAGTTTAAGCCATAACTGAAACGATTCTATCCAAACAGTTGCATTTTTAACCAAAAAGATTGAATTTCTAACAGAAAAGACGAATTCCCAACAAAATACATAAATTTTGAACCAAATAGTTTAATTTTCTACCAAAAAGATAAATTTTTAAACTAAAATGATGAATCTTCAACCAAAAAAAATATTTCCTAACCAAGAAGCTCAATTTTTTACCAGAAAAATATGAATTTTCAACCAAGAAGATAAATTTTTTTCCAGAAAAGACGAATTTTCAGCAAATTAGTTTAATTTTCAACCAAAGAGATCAATTTTCAGCTGAAATTAAGAATCTTTAACTAAAAAAAAAGTCTTTTCAACGAAATACATGAACATTTGTCCAAAAAAGATGAATTTTTAACAAAAAATGTAATAGTTGATATCTCAACCAAGAAGGATTTTAATTTTTAATATAAAACAGCTTAATTTAACCTGAAAAGACTAATTTACAACAAAATAGTTGAATCCATGACTGAAACGGATTATTTTTCATTCAAACAGTTTTACAAAATGAACAAATTTTCAACAAAAAAATTAATTTGCCCTTAAAAATGAAATAGTTGAGTTAGTTAAAAAATAAACTAGTTTTGAACCTGAATGATGAACATTTAACCAAAAAAAAATTAATTTTCTACAAAGTAGTTCCACTTTCAACCAAGCAGTTGAATTTTCAACCAAATAGTTGAGTTTTCTTCCGAAGAGATGAATTTTCAACTAAAATCATGAATCTTCAACCAAAAAAATATATATTCTTCTTCCAAGAAGCTTAATTTTTCAACAAAGAAGATGAATTTTCAATCAAGAAGATTATTTTTTTTCCAAGAAAGACGAATTCTTAACAAATTAGTTTGATTTTTAACCTGAAGAGATGTATTTTCAGCTAAAATTGTGAATTTTCAACTTTAAAAAAATGACTCTTCAACAAAATAGTTGAATCCATAACTGAAACAGATTAATTTTCATCCGAACAGTTGCATTTCTAATCAATAAGATTAATTTTCTAATAAAAAAAAAATTTCAACAAAATACATCAAATTTCGAGAAAAGGTTTCACATTTCAGTTAAATAGTTTAATTTTCTTCTAAAGAAGATAAGTTTTCAATAAAAAAACGTATTTTCAGCAAAACAGTCGAAGTTTTAAGCAGAGAAATGAATTTGCAACTAAAATGATGAATCTTTGACCAAAAAGAATAATTTTTAACAAGGTAGTTCAACTTTCAACTAAGTATGTAGTTGAATTTCGAAGCGAAAAAGATGATTTCTCAACGAAAAATGAAGTAGGTAATATTTCAACAAAAAATGATTTTAATTCTAAATCAAAAACAGTTGACTTTAACCAGAACGGACGAATATTTGAAAAATAGTTGAATCCTCAACCGAAATAGATTAATTTTCTACCAAACAGTTGCATTTCTAACCATAAAGAATTATTTTTAACTGAAAAGAATGAAATTTCTACCAAAAGAGATTAATTTCAAAACTAAAAAGATAAATTTTCAAACGAGTAATAAAATTTTTAGCCAAAAAAGATGAATTCTCAAACAAAAATATAATAGCAGACTTTTTAACCAAAAAGAATTACCTTTAAAACAAAAAATAGTTGGATTTTCTTTTTGGGCTCTGTTCACTTAGTTCGCCTTTACATAAGTTTAAACGAGATAAAGGGGAAAGACTATGAAGCCTGCGATAAAAAATTGGACTTTTCATAATTTAAAGACTGAAAAATTATAGTTTGAATAAAGACTGAAATTAATTACTATTATTTTGATAATATTATGTTAGAAAATTAGAAATTTCCTCTCCTGAAACTAATTTCATTAAGGTTCTACGTTTGTTTGATTAACAGAATTCATATGTATGTATTTATTTTACCTCAAATCATTTGACCGAACAGCAATTTGCTATAACCTGGAATTCATTCAAACGAAACGTCATTCTTTCTAAAACGGAGTCCAGCATTCTTATTGACTGATTTGAATTTCGCGGCATTATTCAGCCAATCAAAATGCCGGACGCCATTTTTAGAAGAATGAAATTTATATTACAGGCAGTTTCGATGACATTGGAATTATGTCAGATGGTGTTTTATTTGAACGAATTTTAGGTTATGTGCTTATTCGAAAGAATAAAAATTATGTTAAATAGTAATTCGGTATTATAAAAATTTTGTTCATTTATAATTCGGTATTCCAAAATTGTAAAATTTCAAAGTGAAAACCTTAATATTCAATTATAAGTTTGAAGTGTTCAAAAGCTAATAATATCAAATTGGAATCAATTGCAACTCACAATTTCTAATTAAAAGCCCTTGGAGTTTAATGAATTAAAAATTCTATACGTTCAAAGAGGAAGTCATAAAATTCAACAATTCTTGTTTTCTGTGCGACGAACTCGAAATGTAACTATTAACCTGAAATTGCAAGCCTGCCCAAATTAAGCAATTCCGAAAAATTATTAAACCCTCTATGTCTTCGAATGTGTATAAAAATTAATTTTTAGAAATTCACGCATTGAAAATGAATCCATTTTAGAACAAGACGTTCAAAATTGAATTATATTTAAACTTTACACATTAAAGATCTTAGATTTGCCTTGATATCTTTAAAATCGCTTGAAATTCCATTGAAATCCATGTGTAGTTTTTGGAATCTCTTGAATTCTAATAAAACCTGTAGAAATCCCTTCAAATCTTGTAACACCTTTTGCATTCCTCTGAAATCTTTGAATTCTTCGAATTAGTCAGAATTCTGTAGAAACCATTTAAAATCTCTCAAAATAAAAAATAAACCAATTTTTGACTAAAGTTCTCTGAAAATCCGTTGAGATCCCTTGAAATTTGTAAACTCTCCTAAAATATTTTAAATATTCGGAGATCCTATAAAATCTCTTAAATATTGTGAGTCTCTGAAATTCCTTGAAATCTATGGAAATTCTGAGAAATTCCTTGACATCCTCTGAAATTTTCTAGATCTCTTGAAATTCTTTAGAATCTTCTGAGATAACTTGAAAACTTTAAAATTCTTTGAAATTCCTTGAAATCTGTGGAATCCTGTGAAATTTCTTGAAGTAATTTGAAATCCTACGTTAAATAAATAAATCATTCATTTGTAGTTTCTCTGTTTTTCGTATCAGTTCTTTCAATATTATAATACTTATTTCTGTACTGATTTTCTTATAATGATTTTTCTAGGATCGACAAAAAATTAAAAGAAATTCATTAAAGGAAAATCATTATAGGCCTATACTGAATTTCCCATAATAGTTTTCCCCAGGGGATTTGAGATCTTTTAAAATCCAATGAAATTCCTCGCCATCCCTTAAAATCCTTTATAATATACGGAAATCCTTTGAATTTGCTTTAAATCTTTTGAAATCCTCTAATATCCGTGGATACACATTGGAATTTTTTTAATCTCTTAAAATCCTATGAAATCCCGTGAAATCATCGAAACCTCTTTAAATCTCTCAAAATACCTATTTTAAAATCCATTAAAATCTCTTAAAAGCCACTGAAATTCCTTGCCATCCCTCAAAATCCTTTATAATGTTCGGAAATCATTTGAATTTGCTTTAAATCTTTTGAAATCCTCTAATATCCGTAGACACACAATGGAATTTTTTAAATCTCTTAAAATCCTATGAAATCCCGTGAAATCATCGAAACCTCTTTAAATCTCTCAAAATCCCTCAAAATACCTATTTTAAAATCCATTAAAATCTCTTAAAAGCCACTGAAATTTCTTGCCATCCCTCAAAATCCTTTATAATATTCGGAAATCTTTTGAATTTGCTTTAAATCTTTTGAAATCCTCTAATATCCGTGGATACACATTGGAATTTTTGAAAACTCTTAAAATCCTATGAAATCCCGTGAAATCATCGAAACTTCTTTAAATCTCTCAAAATCTCTCAAAATACACATTTTAAAATCCATTAAAATCTCTTAAAAGCCACTGAAATTTCTTGCCATCCCTCAAAATCCTTTATAATGTTCGGAAATCTTTTGAATTTGCTTTAAATCTTTTGAAATCCTCTAATATCCGTGGATACACATTGGAATTTTTGAAA
>JAUMHM010000085.1:21850867-21860872 GCA_032362435.1 Melikaiella ostensackeni
GTAGTGATCCGTTCCGCACTCAGAGCCTCTCATAACCCTTGTATCCCTTACAAGCCCTCTCAGTCTCTCATCCGCTAAAACAAAGGCAATCATACTGTGGCTTTCGCCTCTGCACCAAGCATACATGTGGATCTTTTTATGTCTGAACCAAGTATTCGTAATAAACGAGTCTTATTCTAAGCATAAGCTAATCAATTTATCCCCGTTACCGTTCGTTTTTGGGTCTCCGAAATGACCCAGTACCCTGTCAGTACCTTCACGTTGCACACCAACCTAGCCGAATGACTGGTAAAATTATTATTATTAAAATTATTCTTTCACCAGAATTGCAAGCCCCTAATATATCATTTAACGAGTCCCAGAAGGTATATTTTACATCCCTCTTGTCACCATCAACTGGAGTGTAGCACGCTATAAGAAATAGTCTTCTGATTTCCACTTTTATTCTAACCCATAGTAATCTAAGCGATACACATTCATACTTTTTGAAATGTTGTTTTGCTCTCTCATCATAATCAGACCGACTCCTTGGGTACCATATGATTCATTATCTACTCCTGGCCAAAGTTCGAGTCCTTTGTCTATGTTTCTTTCTTGACATCCCTTCTTCTTTGTTTCCGGTACACACAAAATATCTAGCTCTCTTACGCGCATTGTATCTCGCAATTCCTTTTCCTTAAGATCATTTACACCTTATCATTCCAAGTACCCAATCTCCATTTATCGCCTGAAACTTTTCCGAGGACATGTCTTTCGTCAACAGAAGTGTCAATCCTATCCGAGGCTACATTATTTTTTTTATTCATTGTTAAAGGTATGTACCCAACTACAACTTGTTGCGAGAAATTTATTCCATAAGTATAAAAGCGTGTCGAAATTAAGCAACTAAATCGTCATAATTTGGAGTATTCATTCACAACGTCAGTCCAACCAAACTTCGGTGATGCAAAGGAAAGTATGAAAACCAAGCCAGAGCCAAAAGAGTTATTATCGGTTTGTGTTGTACACTAAAGAGGGCACCAGTCTCCTGCAGTTTGATCCCTAAGATGGAAAAAGACCATTTAGTATTCCAAACATGTGACAAGATATCTCAACCGTGCATAAAAACTTAATAAATTTCCATAATTTTTCGCAAGTTTCCGCAATTTTCCATAAATTGTCGAAAGTTTCCGCAAATTTCCATGAATTTTCGAAATTTGCTGCAAATTTCGCGATCTGTCTCGGGACACGGTATGTTAACGACTGCTTTGGAAAGGACTCTCGAAGTGAAATTTGAAATTCTGGCAGACTGACAAAACTTTTTAAAATTTCCTGCGTAGATTTGGAAAATCTGTTCTCTTTTAAGACTAAGGTCTTTGAAAAATTTATGTTTCACACAAAATAAAATGCTACAAATAAAATACTCATTGTTAATTGCGTTGTAGGTGGCAAACATGCTTACTACACGTAAAGAATATTTCAAAACACTGAAAAATAATGAAAAATAAGCGCGTAGAAAAATCGGACAAAATTTCTAAGTATATTTTTTAGAAAAGTAATCTGTCTCGCGATACTGTACTGCCGAAAAAAAAACACTTTTTTCAAAAACGGCTTGGGGGATTTTGCTAAAATTTATTTTGCACGCTATTTTTTAAACCATAAATCAAAATCAAGAAATAAATATAGGTGGCTATCCCCTTTAATATTTGAAGCTGGTTCAGGCACACCGTGCAGTGTAATGCCAGGTGGCTCTGTAAGTTATGTGCACAGATAGCGCAAAAACTCAGAAAGGTCTGTAACTATAAAGTCTTCAGCTCTTACAATGCTCTCACTGTCGCCGCGGAGACGTCTCATCTCATCTCATCAAAAAAGTATGTAGTGATGAGGATCTGAACCGAAGTCTGTATATACGCAAGAGGACTGCGATTCCCACGAGCGTGTCAAAGTAGAATATCTGAAGAATTGTCGAGATAAATTTCAAGGATGCAACCAATATTCTTCCTCTTCTTAAGCTTCTGTTTCTGCTCCAGCTTCCACGAAACATAAAATATAATCCCTCCCGTTTCCAAAAATAGTTTCTGAATTGAATTACTGTTACATCCAGGGGAATCAAATACCAAGGGTGGTCTGCTGTATTATTAGAAGCAGAAACAGAAACATCCTGAAATACTCTCGCAATTTCTTCCACCTCAAAATATTATTTTAGGATTTAATATATGGGCATAACATGTCTAAAGCCTTTCACTTTTCAATAAAAATGTAAATGATATTAATGATTGAAAAATATTTAATTTTGTGGAAGAAAACTATCTATCGAATCTCATTTTTATCAGGCATTTTCACTTGGGACGTCGAACCAATCAGGTTTCATTACCCAGCAAACGCGTTCTGTAACTGTCCTAGATCAAAAAAGCAATTTTGTTCTGTAACAATTCCCCAATTGTAACAATTGCTTGTAGAACACTGTTCCTTTCTTGATCTAGAACAGTTACAGAAAGTGTTTGCTGGGTAGAGACCCACCTTTAAATTCTCAATATTTTTGTTTATTTTATGAAAAGTACTCTACTATAATAGCAACAGGAGGAAATTCTTACCACCTCAAAAAATAATGTTTCAGTTCCTTAACTGAACCAATAAACTTATAAAGAAGGACTATAGTAAATCTAGAAAGGGGTCGTTCAAAAACTACGTCACACTGCCAGGGTTGAGGGGGGGAAGGTTTTGTGACAATTTGCGTCGAAGGGGAGGGGGATCACACAGAAAGTAACATCGTACATGGAAAATATAAATGTGAATAAATTTTTTTGAAATGCTTGAAAATATTAAAATTAGATATTTTATTTTACAAGCATAGCATCTAAGTACAGACTTCACTCTCTTTCACCTATTACTGTCTTTAATATTAAGAAAATCCAACTATTTTCTGTTGAAAGTCAATTCTTTTTGGTTGAAATGTCTACTATTATATTTTTAGTTTGCAGCAGTTCGGATTTCATCTTGCTTTGTAAACAATTCTACTGTTTGATTGAAAATTTAATTATTTTGTTGAAAATTCGTTTCATTTTTGGTTGAAAATTAAATCGAAAATTTAACTATTCTATTTTTGATTGCAAATTGATCTTTTTTAGCTAAAAATTCAACTATTTGGTTCAAAATTAAACTACTTTGTTGAACATTCATTTATTACTTGAAAATTTAACTATTTTGTTAAAAATTCATTCTTCTTTGGATAAAAATTAATTTTTTAACTGAAAATTCAACTACTTGGTTGAAAGTTGAACTTCTTCGTTAAACATTCATTTTTTTATTGAAAATTTAATTATTTTGTTTAAAATTTACGTATTTTCTTGCACATACGACTTTTTGGATATAAAAATAGTCCTTTTAGATTGAAAATTCAACTGACTTCTAAAAAATTCTCCTTTTTTGTCAAAAATTCATCTATTTTAGTTGAAAATTCAATTATTTTGTTTAAAATTCGTCTTTCTTTGTTGAAAACTCATCTTTCTTGGTTGAGAATTTATATTTTCGGGCTTAAAAATTAAAATATTTTGTTGAAAATTCAACTGTTTTGTTGAAAATTCGTCTTTTTTGGTTCAATTCAACTGTTTTTGGACTAAAATTGAAATTTTTTGGGTCTGAATATTAATTATTAATTTTTTTATTGACAATTCATACTTTTTGGTTGAATTCGACTGCTTTTGATTAAAAATAACAATTTTCTTCGGTAGAACCATCAACGATTGTATTTTTCGTTGAGACTTAACCTTTTTTGGTTGACCTCTGATTGATCTTTGTGAAAAATTAATTTTTTTGGTCGAACATGTAGTTATTTTGTTGAAAATTTGATTTTTGGATAGAAAATTTGATTTTTGGATAGAAAATTTGATTTTTGGATAGAAAATTCGTACTTTTGGTTTTAAAATTCAACTGTCTTCTATAAAATTCGTCTTTTCGTCTTGAAAATCCGACTATATAATTGAAAATTCAACTGTTTTTGTATGATGTTTAATTTTTTTTGGTTGAAAAATAGACAATTTAGTTGAAAATTCATTTCTGTAGTTTTAAAATTCAACTATTTGGTTAAAAATTTACCTCTTTTGCTTGAAAGCTCAACCATTTAGTTGTAAATGCAATTGTTTGGTCAAAAATAAATGTTTTTGAAAATTTAACTATTTGGTTGAAAAATCATCATTCCTGGTTGAAAAATCATGTTCTCGTGTATAAAAGTCAAATGTTTTCTGAAACATTCGACTTCCAGATGTATGTTTTGTGTTTTATTTAAGGCGTTTATCAAAATAAATTGAAGAAAAAGGTTTCATTGGATAAAATTTTAAATAATCGATGAGAACCTTTTTGAAAAAAATCAATTTTTGTGTTTAATTAGATTTTAACGAAAAAATTTGCAAAAGATATTATTACAACCATATTTCTCTTTTTTTTAGTATAGTTAAAAAGTCGTTTTTTTGGTCATACATTCAAGTACTTGGTTGAAAGTTGAACTTCTTTGCTAAAAATTCAATTTTTGGTGGAAAATTTATCTCTTTGGTTGAAAATTTAACTATTTTGTTAAAAATTCGTTTCATTTTTGGCTGAAAATTAATTTTTTTAATCGAAAATTTATCTATTCCATTTTTGATAAAAATTTTATATTTTCAGTTAAAAATTCAACTATCTTCTCGAAAATTTATCTTTTTCAATTGAAAATTCAACTATTTAGTTAAAAATTCATGTTTTTCATTAATACTTCGTCTTTTTTGGTATGAAATTAATCTTCTTGGCTAAAAAAATTGTCTTTTCGGTTGAAAATTCATTTTTTCAGAGATTCATCATTTTAGTTAAAACTTTACCTCTTTGGCTGAAGTTTAATTTTCTTAATCGATTTAACTATTCCATTTTTGATTGAAAAATTATCTTTTTTAGTCAAAAATTCAACTATTTGGTTGAAAATTCATCCTTTCTAATTAAAAATGTAACGGTTTGGTTGAAAGTTAATCTTAATTGTAAATTCAACTATTTGGTTGAAAATTTACGTATTTTGTTGAAAAATCGTCTTTTTGGTAGAAAGTTACTCTCCTTGGCTGAAAATTAATCTGTTATAGTTTGAAAATTCTACTATTTGGTTGTAAATGCATGTCTTTAGTTGATAATTCGTTGTTTTTTTTTTTTGTAGAAAATTCATCTCCTTTTTTAAAAAAGCATCTTTTCGGTTAAAAATTCAACTATTTGTTTGAATGTTGAACTTTTTTGTTAGAAATTAATTTTTTCGGTAAAAAGCTGATCTTCTGGGTTAAAAATTCATACTTTTTGGTTAAGAATGCCACTATTTGGTTGAAAAATAATCTTCTTTGGTCGAGGATCTAATTATTTTGTTTGAAAATTCGTCCTTTTTGGTTAAAGATTCATCTCTTCGGTTGAAAAGTAATTTTTTTAATCGAAAATTTAAATATTCCATTTTTGGTTGAAAATTTATCTTTTTTCGTTAAAAATTCAACTATCTGGTTAAAAATGTATCATTCTTAGTTGAAAATTCAAGCACTTGGTTGAAAATTCATGTATTTCGTTAAAAAATCGTATTTTTAGTTGAAGTTAATCTTCTTGGTTGAAAAGTCATCCTTCTTGGTTAGAAATGCAACCGTTTTGTTAAAAATTTATCGGTTTTTGTTGAGGATTGAACTATTTTGTTGAAAATTCGTCTTTTCTGGTAGAATACTAATCTTCTTTGTAGAAAATTGATTTTTTTGGTTGGAAATGTAACTATTATGTTGAAAATTTATGCTGGAGAAACAGATATAAAGTTGAAAATAGAAAAAAAAGCATCGTTTCATTTAAATTTTTCTACTTTTATAATAAAAAGACTTCTATTTTTCACAATGGAAAAAATGTATTATTTTATTTTCTCAAACTCTTAAGACCCATTTCTCCTCCCAAACTTCATGTAATACCTGAAATAAATATATGCCTCACGTTTGAGCAAAAAACCATTTTAAACTATATTTTATTCATCGTTCTCTGAAACCGTGTACTAGTAAAATCCTAACCTCAAAGCTCAATTTTCATATTCTTCAAAAATAATTTTTTTTTGTTATGACACTATGTTCTATTCTATTCAACATAGAGATTTATTGAAATAACTTCATGTATCAACAAAATTTTTTTTTAATTTTATTATTTTTAGTTGACTAAAAGTGCCTCAAAGCGAAAAAGCGTCAGTCACACTGCGACACCGCCTCCTTCAAACTCGATTTTCTCGGAAATGAATAAATTTTTGTAATCAAACTTTTCTTCCCTGTATTCAGCATACCCATATCTTAAATTGATTATTTAATTTTTTATCACTGTCCTAAGTCGACTCGAACGCCGTCAACAAAAAATGTCAACCCGATTTTCTTAACTTTGGACTATACGAGGCTCGTTTGATAAGTAAGGTAAATTTCCTACTAGATGGCGCCAAAATGATTTTTATAAGATATGACCAGGAAATATCACTTTTTAAATTAACCTCTACCAAGCTTTAGCCAAAACTGATGCTTAGTTTACGTTTTGCATACGTTTGAAGTAAGCGCGTCAGTATTTCTTGAAAAAATTGAGAAAGGAGAGTTCCGCGCAGTGATAAAATATTTTTATTTACAAAATTGGACGGCCGCGCAGATAAAAGTAGAGTTAGAGGAAGTTTACGAAGAGTATGCTTCTTCGTTGAAAACCTTTTTTTTGGGATAAACGAATTTAAACGTGGCCGAACCACAACTAAAGATAAAGCGCGCTCCGGACACCCATCGGACATGGTGGAAAAAATTCATCATTTGGTTATGGAAGATCGACAAATCAAGGTGCGTGAGATTTCTAAAGCTGTAGGCATTTCCACTGAACGAGCCTATAACATCTTGTACGAAAAATTGGAGGTTAAGAAAGTGTGTGCAAGATGGGTGCCGCGATTGACCTCCGATCAAAGGCGCAACCCAAAAGACATTTCTGCGCAGTGTTTGGCCAAGTTTAATCGGAACCCGCAGGACTTTTTGCGTCGATTCGTGACTGTAAACGAAACCTGGATCAACCACTATGCATCCGAGACTAAGCAGCAGTCAAAGCAGTGGGTACTGCCTGGTGAAAGTACGCAAAAGAAGGCGAAGACTGTTTTGTCAGCTGGAAAGATGATGGCCACAGTATTTTGGGATTCCCAAAGAATTATTCTCATTGATTACTTGGAGAAGGGTAAAACTAAAACAGGAACGTACCATACATCATTATTGGACCATTTTGAAGCCGAATTACAAAAAAATGGCCACTATTGGCTCACAAAAAAGTACTGTTTCACCACGACAACGCAACGGCTCACACCTCTGCAATCGTAATGGCAAAAATACATGAACTGTACTTCGAATTGATTCCTCATCCACCTTATTCTCCAGACTTGGTTCCGTGCGACTTCTTTCTGTTCCCCTACTTGAAGACCTGGCTTGGTGGGAAGAGATTTTCGTCCAAGAAAGAAGTGAAAGATGATGTAAATGCGTTTTTCGCAGACCTCGAGAAATCTTACTTTTCTGAAGGGATGAAAAAATTAGTATCTAGCTGGACTAATTGTGCAGCTTTCAAAGAAGAATATGTTGGGAAATAAAGGCAAACTTTTCAAAAAAAATGTTTACTCACTTTTTTACCAAACTTATCAAACGATCCTCGTATTTCTCTGTTAACTAGAAGATTATTTGTGATAAAACTTTTTTGGTATCGATTCAGCAATACGTCAGCTCGTAAGCATATTTTTGTTTTTGTTTTTAATTGCGAATTCGATTTTACAGAATGTTTTTTTCCTCTCCTGTAAAATTTCCATTTTGTCCCTTACCTCCTTATGAACTGCCACCCTTCAGTTGTGTAAACTAAGTTACTAAAAGATTGATTTTCACCCGCCACGCGACCGAATCCTGTGAAAATTTGTGGTGAGAAATTCAGGAGAAAGGATGTGGGAACCAGAAACCACGAAAGCTCTTTCCTTTACCCTTTTAAGGTGAAGTGTGCAACATTCAGAACTGGTCAGAGTCCGCGGCATACCAGAGCTTTGAAACAGTCTGAAGCCTGAACGCCTCTGTGGCGAGCTTTGGGAGCGCATGTGCATTACAGCTGCGACGTACTTACAACCAGAAGCTCGAGGATTCTAAAAATACGTCCGGCTTGGATGCACTTGAAAGCGGAGCTTAAAATCCATCCTGGCATATCTTTTATCTCTTTCCTAGACTACTATAGATCACATCACCTCGTGATCTTTGCTGCCAAGTCTTAGAACTAATCCCTTCTAAGAAAGTTTTTTTTTCTTTCACCTATAAAGCTCGTCTTTCTTTTTTTCTTATATTCATTCCCCTTTCCTATAAAAAGTGCATCGGGCTCTCTCCTCAAAACAGAAGCTCATTTCGCTTGAAACGACCCATTAAATGCATTCTTGCAAGTAATGGTTGCTTTATTGTCCCTTTAGGATTTTTATTTGACTTTTATATGGCTCGACATTGGACAGGTTTTCTACTTCCATTTGATACGTATTTTTTGCTTCTTGATGTTCTAGCTGTTTTTAAAACTACTGAACAAAGTTGAGAACGGGGGCTAAATTACGTGTAATTTTTCATTTTTCATATTTTAAATCGTAACCTTTGAAATTGTAAATATGATGGCAAACTTTATCAGGTGCAACATTTTCCAATTTTAAGTTAAACCAGTGCTCTACGCTTAACCGGCTAAACGTTTAAACAATTCCAATAATTTCTATGTTTAACCATGTAGACATTAAAACTGTAAAAAAGTTCGTTCGGTTAAACTTTTCATCGTTTTCAACTTCCTTTCACATTCTCATCTTAATGAGAAGGTATTGGTTTTATGTGAAAATTAAATTTCGCCGATTTCATGAAATCTCGACGTTTTCGGACTCACTGATTGCGAAAAAATGGATTTTACTCTGGTGTCTGTTTGTCGTTGTCGCCTTTATCGTCGCCTTCGTTGCTCTTGTCGTTGCCTTTGTCGTCGTCGTAGTCTTTGTCATTGTCGTTTTCGTCCTTGCCGTTGTCGTCGTTGTCGTAGTCTTTGTTGTCGTCTTTGTCTATGTCGTTGTCTATGTCATCGTTGTCGTAGTCTTTGTTGTCGTCTTTGTATTTTTCTATGTCGTTGTCTATGTCATCGTTGTCGTAGTCCTTGTTGTTGTCGTTGTCTTTGTCGATGTTGCCGTTGGCGTCATCGTTGTCGTCGTTGTCGTTGTTTTTGCCGTTGTCGTTGTCTTTGCCGTTGTCATCGTATACTTTTTCGATACTTTTTATGTTGATTGAATATTATGTATAATATTATTTTTACAAATAGATATTAAAAAGATACCTAGAATTTTCTGTTCACATTTGTAAATTTCCAGAATGTTTGTAATTTAAAACTTGAAATTTAGGAAAATAGAACTTTCAAATCGTTAAAATTCATGTTTCAATTTTGTTTATAAAATATTTATATTTCCAGTAGTACAAGTTTCACATTGAAAGATCATTATTTTGATAGTGTAATTTTGAGTTTTTCATTATTTCAATTTGAAGATATACGAACTAAATGTCAATTTTGTAACTAATCTAACCTTTAAATTTAAATTTTGCTGATTTATTGCGTTTTGATCCCAAGAAATTGAAACGTAATAATGAGAAAAGTCAGGTTCGAAAATTAATGTTGATGTATTCTATTATTATTATTATGTTTTTTTCTTTTGCTTCTTTTCTCGGGTGAACCCGGTATCCCATCATCTGCCACGGACCAAGTCAAGTGCCTGATGAGTTACAGATGTTAAGAATTCAATACGATGTTTGAAACTTCTTTCGATGATGTTGTAATAGGTACAAAATTAGGTGAATGGTGTAGTTTGAAGATTTTCGTTTACCGCTGTTGTCCTTATGCAGCGGCCGAAAGTGTTGAAGGTGACATTAATCGCCTCTGGATGCTTTTTTAGAGCTATCGTCTGTTACTCCATAGGGTTTCAGTCGCCTATTTCCCGATGGTCTAGGAAGTTTCTTACAA
>JAUMHM010000085.1:21891775-21905928 GCA_032362435.1 Melikaiella ostensackeni
GATCTTAGTTCTGATAAAAAGTACCTGCTATATATATGGAATGCTATCAAGGAAGGCGAGTGTTCTGAAGATCTTGCTCGAAAAAGTCCAGGGAAATTATCGCACGCCAGATGGTTGACTAGGTTGAGTAGAACTCTTCGAACTTACATTGGGGCACAGAATCCATCATTTGAGTTGAGAGTTTTAGTTCAATTCATCATGAGAGTATATGTCCCAATGTGGTTCGAAATTGAGTGTCAACCATCTATTAAAAATGTCCCGAAACATCTCTGCGAAATCGTTTCTCTGAGTGCGTACCTAAAGGAAAATCTCGTGGAATGTATTCAATAAGTGATACAAAATAATGCCTACTTTGCTAACCCAGAAAATCTTCTTCTCGCTATGCTATGTGACGAAAGGCAGAAAATCCGCGAGCTCGTAGTGTTTCGAAATTCGAGGTTTCTTCGTTAGATTTCAACGCAAAAGACTACATTGAACTTATCGACTGGAAAAAGTGCAAAATTTCGGAACCGCTATTAACGAGATCGATGACCATTGAAAATCTCACCGAATTCATGAAGATGAACGTAACTCATCTCATTTTCAAAGACATTTTTCGTCTCCCATGCTATACTCAAGCAGTGGAAAGGTGTGTGAAAAAAGCCACATCCACATCTCGGCAAGCTTACTTCTCTAACGTTAGAGATGGAATCATCCAATCAAGATTCGACAGTCGGAAAAGCTTGCTCATTTTTTAAACGAAAAATAATTTCGTTTCGAAATTAAAATAGGACGACTAAATTGAAACTTATGTCATTAATCAACATAAAAGAAGGTTATTGGTAATACATTAATAACTTAATGACATCCCAGTGAGCAAAAAATTTGGCGATGTCTTTACGACATCTTTACGACAACCTTACGACATCCTATGTCCATGTCGTTAAGGTGTCTTTATGATATCGTCAAGACACCTTAACGACTTGGACATAGGATATCGTAAAGTTGTCGTAAAGATGTCGTAACGATGTCGTAAAGACGTCGCCAAATTTTGTGCCCACTGGGAATTTATGTTTCGACTATTCTGTTATTTGATTTCATTCAGCATATATTTTTAAAAATATATAATACTCGTATGATGGTTACATGGTTGATAAAAGTGATATAACTCTAAGAAAATAGCGAAAAAATTGAATTCTGAGGATTTTTGAAATCCTCTACGTCATTCTGGCCAGATTAAAATTATTTAAATTACTTCCTCACTGTGCAGGTATAAATCTAGGTACAATCGAAAACATTTCCACCTCATTTAGACACCAAAAATTAATTTTGTTGTGAAATAAAGAGTAATATATCACTTTAGACATCTTCGTGCAATTCAAAATCAATAAAAATGATTTTAGTATCAACATTATTCATATATTATTGTTATAACATATTTAAAATACATTTTCCTTAACGTATATCAAAATTCATTGTCGAATAGTCGAGAAAATTGCCGTAACTCTAAAAAAATAGCAAAAAAGTCGATTTTTTCGATATTTTGAAATTTCAAGGTCACTTAAGTAAGGTTAAAAATATTTGAATCATTTTTTGCTATGTAGATATAAATCTACTTGCTTCGAACTATTTTTTCTGATAAATTATATACCGAAAATTGATTTCATTGTCAAGTAAAACGCAATATATAACTTTTGAATATTTTCTTGCAATACAAAGTCAATACAAATTATTTCAATGTCAACATTTCTTATATATTATATTGCAATAGTTTGCAAATACATTCCCATTAACTTATATCACACATTATATGGTCAAATAGTCGAGAACTATTTTTGTTGATTTTTTAAATCTCAAGAAAAATTTTTGGTTTTGAAATTTGAAGAAGTGCTTCGTTTTTTGTGACTTTTATCTATATCTACGATGCGGAGACAGAAGGATTTTTTTTATGAAACTTTAGGGGAGTGTTTTTGACTCCCAAAAAAAAGTTTTCATTGCTATTAGAACTTCGCGCTTCGCGCAAATAACTTTTTCTTTTCGGTACGCCCTAATGAACAATAAACAATAAACAATGAATAATAGTAAGCGATAATAAATAATAAATTAATGATGAACTATAAATAATAAAAAAGAGCAGGCAAAGTCGACTTTTCTATCCCCGCAGAGTCCTTTTGCAATCCAAAATCCCCTTTTCCACCCCCTTAGATGCCTTCTACAATACGAAATCCCCTTTTCTATCCTTTTGGTCTCCGTTCACAATCCGAAATTCCCTTTCCCGTTTCCTCAGAATCATTTTACAATCTAAAGTCCCCTTTCCATTCACCCTGACTCAATAATTTTTTTGAAGAATTAATTATCCAGAAATTATCTGAACACTAAAAAACATTGTAAAATCTTGCAAATTAATAAAGATAATGGAATTAAAAATTAAAAGTTTGACACATTCGCCAACAAAAAAGAACTTAGAAAAACAGAATATTTAGTACCAATATGAATTTCATAAGTAAATGAGCATTGATTGGTTTATTCTATTTTCAGGTGTAGTGTTTTCATTGAATAGAGAAGTTCATCATAGAAGATTTTTATCATGATCATAGAAAATATATCAGCTGGATTCTTGTGAAAGTCTTATTTCTTTATGAGTATACTTACAGTCACATCAACAATATTGACCTTTAAAATGATCCTTCATTCATTGAGCTACCATTTTTTCTTCACTTACTTTTTTAATATCAAAGCCAGAGGACTCGAATTTTCTCGCCGATAGTAGGTCACATTATTAATGTACATTAGTCATTTTTAGTCACTTTTGGTCATTTTGGTTTCAATAGTTCACCTTTTAAACATTTTCCAAGTAAATTAGGCTGTGGCAGCACTGCGTATAATACGAGGGTCGTTTTATAAATAAGGTAAATTTTCCGCTAGATGGCGCCAAAATGTACTTTGTAGTATATGGCCAAGAAATAGCACTCTTCAAACTAATCTCTACTAAGCTTCAGCCAAAACCGACGCTTAGTTAGCGTTTGACATACACGGAGAGTATGCTCCTTCGTTGAAAACCGTTTGTTTTTGGATAAACTAATTTAAACGTGGCCGAACCACAACTAAAGATGAAGCGCGCTCCGGGCCCCCAATTGAGGTCATCACATCGGATATGGTGGAAAAAATTCATCATATTGTTATAGAAGATCGCCGTGAACTGGAGGCTAAAAAGGTGTATGCAAGATGGGTGCCGTAATTTCTGACTCCCGATCAAAAGCGCAATCGAAAAGACGTTTCAGCGCAGCGTTTGGCGAAGTTTAATCGGAATCCGCAGGACTTTTTGCGTCGATTCGTGTTTATGGACGAAACCTGGATCCATCACTGTACACCGGAGACAAAGCAGCAGTCTAAGCAGTGGGTACTGTCTGGTGAAAGTGCGTCAAAGAAGGCGATGTTTTGTCAGCTGGGAAGGTGATCGCCATAATATTTTGACATTCTCAAGGCATTATCCTCATTGATTACGTGGAAAAGGGTAAAACTATAACAGGAACGTACTATGCATCATGATTGGACTGTTTGAAAGCCGAGCTGCAAAAAAAAAGCGGAATGATTGGCGCACAAAAATGTGCTATTTCATCAAGACAACGCACCGGCTCACACCTCCGCTATCGCAACGGCAAAAATATACGAACTGGGCTTCGAATTGATTCCTCATCCATCCCATCCTCCAGACTTGGTTCCGTGCGACTTCTTTCTGTTCTGCTGGGCTAAGCTGGACTAAGAGTACTGTAGCCTTTGAAGAAAACTATGTTGAGAAGTAAAGGCAAACTTTGTAAAGAAAAAGATAGTTTACTTGCTTTTTTACCAAACTTATCAAACGAACCTCGTAAAATAAATGGACAAAATCAGAGACAAATTGAAACGCCCGGCTCGACTTTGGTTTAACACGTTTTCGTAACCAGACAAAGGATTTCTTTCGATCCGTAGACAGCGGATAATCTATGAATAATGTATTGTTCCATGGTCTTCTCTCAAAACCGATGACATCATGAGGATCCTCTGGCCAAGGACGATATTGCAACGAGTGGAGTGTGAATTATTTATTATGGTTAAACTCTGAAAGCCCTGGCGATTCCGAACTAGTCTCGGCGTTCAATGTAAATTACGCTAATGGTCGGGGACCAAAAATGAAAAGCGTGCTGCAAACGCAGTGTGTTTACGCATGCGGAACACCCGCGAGCCGAGCCAACCGTGAACCCCTGCACAGTGCACACTCTATTCACCATATAGCTGTATAGTTCTATATCGGGAGTGGAAAACAAAGGGACTTGCCGATTTGCCAAATGCCCGACATCCCACTCTGCAAAACGGTGTATAGGTTGTAAGATTGTAAATAAATACCAGAGATGATACTGAACGCTCTAGCCGTGGATAGCAACAAAAAATAAATTACGTACGCTGTGTTGACACGTGGTCGTGATATCAATGTCGAGTCGCCGGATTGACAAGTGATGTCAAGGACGTGTGGAAAATACGTGACTCTACACTTGATTAAAACATTTCGTTTGAAGGATAATCAAATTTTTTTTTCGTGCCGATGTCACATTGAAAAATGAAGAGCTTACGTTTTTAGAAAAAGTCGGAAATCAGTTTATAGAATCTCTTTGGCTGGAAATGAGTTTTCAAATGTAGTTGTGAAGAAAAAAAATTTGATGAAACTGAAGTTTGCAACGTTTATGTGAAACGAAAGATAAAAAATATCCTTACATAAAATCTGAAGCATGAATTTCGTAGATTTTGATGGTACATAATCAGGGTGTCTACCTGACCGGGAATTGTGTTCACCGTGAAAAAACTTGGAAATGAGCGGGAATTTGATTCAGTGACCGGCATTTTTCTCTCGAATGTACTGATATGCAAATTAAAAGTGGTTGCATATAGTTTATTACTCTAATTCTGAGTTGGGCAGGGGTTTCAGAAAAGAATTATAATTCCGAATTTGGAACAGGGAATTTCAGTAAAGAAATATAATTTTGACAATTGGGACAGGGAATTCCCGTAAAAAATGATAATTTTGGCTTTGGAGCAATGTACATACCTGAAGTTCTGAACGTTCAAATGAACGATATTTTTTTCTTAATTTTATTTTATCTACAAATATTGTCCCAACTAGAATCTAAAATAATGCATTATAGGTTTATTTTGTAATCTATTTTTTGCAATATGAATAAGTTAATATTATAGCACTGTTTGCAGATTACAAAGCCATTAGTAAAACTTTTCGTTCATTTGAACGTTCAGAACTTCAAGCACATTATGGAGCAGGGAATTTTGCAATGAATTAAAATTTTGACTTTGGGACGGGGAATTTTTTGAAAGAATTGTAATTCTGACATAGAACTGGGAATTTTCGTACAGAATTATTATTTTTTTGTTTGTTTTAGGTTCACTTCAGAACAGGAAATTTCGTAAAGAAATATAATTTTTACTTTAGGACAGGGAGTTTCCGTGATTTCTGAGTTATTATAGAAAATCATGTAAATAAATGTAATTTTGGCTTGGAACAGTGAATTTTTTGAAATAAATGTAATTGTGATTTTGAACAGGGGATTTCCGTAAAGAATGATAGTTTTCGTGTTAGAATAGGGAATTTCAATAAAGAAGTATAATTTATTCTTTGAGACAGGGAATTTCCGTAAAGGAGCAAGTTTCTGTTCTTTCAAAAAATTAAAAAATTCTATTTCCAATCGCTATTCAAACCCGATTTTAAAAACCCATGAACTTTTAATCTCAAATTTTCTACTTATCTAATTTTTTCAAAACAAACTTTGTTTACCTGTACATATTCAGAAAATTAATATCTCGGGTGTATGCTTTTTTTAAACTTTTCTTTAATACGTCTGAAATTTTCGAAAAATATTTGATATAAAGAATCTAGCTATCCATTCGTTCTTCCAATAAAAAAAAATAGAAAAATGGGCAGAAAAAAAATGTCCCTTCTTCTTTTTGTAAATCCCCTTTTTTTGGAAGAAAAATTCTCCTATTTTCCCTAAAATTGAGCTGCTGAACCACTGTGATTCCCTATCAAAATTTTCAATTTTTCATTTCAAGTATGTTATTTTTTTATCAGTTTAATTGTCTTAATGATACAATTTAGAATGTTTAAATGTTGAAATCCTGAAATTCTTTATATTTTTCAACATTTCACGTCGAAATTGTTCATTTCCCTATGTTGTCAAAGGAGTTGTTGAGTGCCAACTTAAAATTCTTCAATTTTAAATAATTTCAAGTTGAAATTGACCATTTTCGAATTCTATTACTTGAAATTCTTCAATTTTGACCGGTTCTGATTTTAAATTGTACTAGTTTAATGCAGTCATCTTGTTTCTAAATTATAGACAATTGTTCAATTTTTGACCTATACAGATGTACAGCTTAAAACTTCTGTGCAAATATGAATACTTTCTCGAATACTTCTAATTCAAATTTTTTCAATTTTTCAATTTAAAGTTCTGCCGTTTTGAATGCCTGAAAATAAAAAAATGTCCCACATCAAACGTTACAATTGAGAGTTTATTTAATTTAAAGTGCTTGAAAGTCTTATTTAATCAATTCGCAATTAATCCTTTCACCAGTTTTTATAAAATAATATCTCTATTAGTATCAGATGGATTTTCTGTTATTAAGAGAATCGAGAAATTCTACAAAGAAATGGAGCGAAAATTATAAAGAACAAAAGACATCAAAGGATATTTGTTTTTGCCCCAGATTTGATTCATACTCCATTAGTATTTTTCTCATCAGAGTATAAAAAGCTGTCGAGTGGCTTTGCAAAAAGTCTGATGTATATTTTTTAAGCTGCTTGCAGTTTAATATTCAATCAACCTTTCGTTTTAGTCGAGGTCACTGTGTATTTTGACTCCGTGTGGTCGTCGATGGTCTCGCTTTCAAGTATAAGTTCTTGTGTTGTTTTTGGATCGATGTCCTGGGACGTGTTGTAACTCATTTCCGCTTTGACACCAGATAAGGGATTCGTTTAATCTGAAAAACCTGTCAAAGACCAAGAAGGATAAGATAACTCAGTTTTATGTGATTTGTGGACTTTCTTTCAGCGAAGGGAAAACCAATAGCAAGTATTAAATCGACGTGTCCAAATGACAAAGTTCCATCTTGAAAAGACCAAATAAAAGGTGCTAACTCTTGGAGACAAAATAAGGTGTTAACTCGCGTGGTAAAATCTCGAAGCTTTAAACATCGCATATAAATTGTATTGGGAACATTAGTGCCCTCAACTCTGTAGCACCTTTTCATTCGGTCTCTCCGAGATGGAACCGTGTCATTTGGTCAGGTCGAAATTTAATTGCGATTAAAATGTTAATATTGTTGCTATTATTTTATATTCTTCTGACTGTAAATGACCATGATTTTTTATATTTATTTATTTATTTTGTTCAATGAATACACGTGACAGATAATCTTTGAATCTCGACAAGATTGCCAAGAGCACTCACTTTCTTGTTGTTGTCATTTTCAGGGTTGGACATAATGGCAAGTGAGTGTTTTCATGTCGTAGACAGAGTAATCCCTCGGAAAGAATATGAATAAAGAGGTCGGTGGCCTCGGTGCCTCTTCATTACCGTCGTCATTCCTATTAATATATTTGCAATCGGTTATCGTCGAACGAAATGAAAAACACTGTATGCGAAAGAAACGACGATTGAACTGTCAATTATCGGACGTTAATGTGATGCAACGCTCTCGCACTTGTGTTTGGCCACGAGACGATTATAAATCCAATATATATTCGATGAACTCGCATGTAGAACTTCCTTTAACTAGAGTTTAAAATCCATTTTCTGTAGTTGTTAGAGAGTTTCAACTACAAATGGCGCGCTAGATAGCGTAGTGGTCAACGCGCTTAGCTTCACTGACATCAGGACTTTTAGGTTCGATCCCGATTAGATTTGGAATTTTTTCATTTAATTTTTAATCACGGCTTCAATAATCGAAAATGAGGTTGCTACACAGGTTGCAGAATGGAAAAACATTACCTGACATAGAATATATGATTCTAAGGTTAAAAATATTACAGTTTAATGACTAAGGAACATATTTTATTTTAAAAAATTACTCTGAGAAAGTGTTATTTACTTGAAACAAATTACGAGTGTTCAGGACAAGGTTACTTGATCATGTCAAAAACGTTTTTGTTTATTTTTGTTAAGACAGGGAATTTTTTCAAACGTGCTTAAATTTTGTTTTACGTTGTAATATAAAAAAATAACAATTTTTCTTAACTAAAGTAAATTTATAGCACTGAATTTATATTTATTTAAATGAAACCTCTTTATAATTTTCACTAATATTCGTTTCTTTATTTATTCGATAGTGATGATTAATTTATTTAAGAATATTCTTTAATAATTTGTCGAAGCATTCTCGATTCAACATATTAATTAAATTACTAAAAACTTGTACCGTTCAGAAATTAGTTGTCCTTTTATAACGTTACTTTCACAAATGGAAAAATATATTTTTTTAAATTTTACATATAAATAGTGCCATTTTTACTCATTTAGATATTTACAATAATAAAAAAAAAGAATTATTTATACAATGTATCTGAAGTTCTGAAAGTTCAAATGAACGAAATATTCTTTCCTAATTCTATTTCATCCATAAATATTGTTCCAACTACAATTTAAAGTAATGTATTAGTTATACGTTTCTTTTAATGATCTATTTCCTAATATAAATGAACAAACATTTCTGGCCTTGTTTTTAGATTATTAAGCCACTTAAGTCGCTTTTAGTCACTTTTTAAAAGAATAGGTCACTTAAGCCACTTTTCTCCATCTCACCAACAAAAAAAGTCACAGTAATCTTTAATTTTTCAAACTTTGTTAATTGATGGGTCTCCTCAGTGTACACTGTCAAATTTTTGGTTCCGTTTGATTGGCTTAATTTGATGTATAGTTCCGAACCCATGTCCCTGCCAAAAATGTTGCTCAAAATCGATTTAGAAGTGGGCGGAACAACATTTTTTGCGACGAATAAACTCGTAAGCACCACGTGATAATTAAAAAAAATGCTACTGCCATAATTCAATAGGGCCCAGTGAGAAAATCCAACTATTTTTGCTCAAAAGTTCATTTCTTTTCGTTCTAAAGTCTACTTTTATATTTTTGGTTCGGAATTCATCTCGTTTGGTTAAAAATTTTACTTTTTGGTTGAAAATTAAATTATTTTTTGAAAATACAACCATTTTTTTGAAAAATTTATGTATTTTGTTTGTAATTCGTCTCTTTTAGTGGAAATTTAATCTTCTTGGTAGAACGATAATCTTCTTAGTTGAAAATTCATCCTCTTTGGTTAAAATGTTATCTGTTTTCGGCTGAGGATTCATCTATTTTGTTGAAAATTCGTCTTTTTGGTTGAATTCAACTGTTTTTGATTTCAAATAAAAATATTTTCTAGTTTAAATATCAACTACTACATTTTTCATTAAGAATTAATATTTTTTTTGGTTGAAAAATAAACTATGTACTTGGTTTAAAGTTGAATTAGTCTGTAAAAAATTAATTTTTTTTTGGCCGAAGATTCATTATTTTAGTTGAAAATTCAACTGTTTTATAAAAAATTCGTCTTTTTGGCTTGCAAATTCAACAGTTTGGTAGAAAATTAAACTTATTGGTTGAAAAATAACTTTTTTTATGAAAATTCATATTTTTTGTAGACAATTAAATTATTTTGGTAGAAAATTCAACTATTTGCTTAAATTTTTTTTATTTTTTTGAAGTCATATATTTTGTTGAAGATGCGATCTATTTCGACTTGAAATCATTGGAATTTAAAGTTCAGTTCATTAATCAAATTTTATCTAAACTTCAAAATCTAAGCTGATAAAATAAGAATGGGTATTTAAATTGAACATTTCAAACAGATAAGTGTTTTAATTGACATTATGGCTTCTTGTTGTATGAATATGAGTCTGTTTTAGTCACTTTTTAGCTTCAAGTGGTCATATTTTTCAAATTGTGTACATATTTCAATTTTTGAATTTCAAGTACACTCAACTCTCCGTTTAACTCCAGTCTCGGGTATGGTCTCCTATGACCGTGAGGCTCATCCAAGAATTTATACGATGTAAACAGGGCTGTATGAAACATTTCCAGTAGGAATACATAATATTAATTGACTGTATTTTGTACAAATGTAGATTTCTGTTATGATAAAGGATGGACCTTTTTTAATAATGAAGACTAATTAATGAAAAGAGAATTTTTCGCGTGTATTAAAAAATAAATTCCAAGTAAATAGGGTTGAATTAAATCAAGAGTTAAGTGTAATTACAATCATCGAATTAGATGGACGGATGTGGAAGCATTTACGCTTTCAACGTCTGGAAAATAGTGATTTTTAACATAGGCTCCTTTGAGGACTACACGCTTAGTCCAGCGAGACTCCAATCTTTTCATCTCTTCAGAAAAGTAAAATTTCTCGATGTCTACAAAATACGCATTTACAGCATCGAATACTTCTTCATTGGACGATAATCTCTTTCCACGAAGCCAGGTCTTCAAGTTGTGGAACAGAAAGAAGTCGCACGGAGCCAAGCCTGGAGAATAGGGTGGATAAGGAATCAATTCGAAGCCCAGTTTGTGTATTTTTGCTATTGCCATTGCGGAGGTGTGAGCTGGTGCGTTGTCGTGATGAAACAGCACTTTTTTCTGTGCCAATCGTGGACATTTTTTTGTAGCTCGGCTTTCAAACGGTCTAATAATGATGCATGGTACGTCCCTCTTATAGTTTCACCCTTCTCGAAGTAATCCATGAGGATAATTCCTTGGGAATCTCAAAGTACTGTGGCGTTCACCTTCTCAGTTGACAAAATAGTCTTCGCCTTGTTTAGCGCGCTTTCAACCCACTGCTTTGACTGCTGCTTGTCTCGGGTCTATAGTAGTGGATCCAGGTTTCGTCCACAGTCACGAATCGACGCAAAAAGTCCTGCGGATTCTGATTAAACTTCGTCAAACACTGTGCTGAAACGTCTTTTCGATTGCGCTTTTGATCGGGAGTCAGAAATTACGGCACCCATCTTGCATACACCTTTTTAACCTCCAGTTTTCTTGTGCAAGATGTTATAGATTCGTTCAGCCAGCCAAGCGCAAACTAAGCGCCGGTTTTGGCTGAAGCTTGGTAGAGGTTAGTTTGAAGAATGCTATTTCCTTGACATATATTACAAAAATAATTTCGGCGCCATCTAGCGATAAATTTACCTTACTTATAAAACGACCCTTGTATTATACTCAGTACTGCCACAGCCTAATTTGCTTGGAAAAGGTGAAAAAAGTAAACTATTAAAACCAAAGTGACCATAATTGACTAAAAATTACTAATTTACATTAATAATGTCAACATAAAGTATACGAAGTCTGTAAATGAATTTTACTTTAGGCATTCCGATTTTATTTACAATTATCCACTCTACGAAACTATTCCTGGAGGGAGGTTTCCCCTATTTTATTTCATTAGCTTTTCTGTCAAATAAACATTTCTCAGAACGAATGAGATGTGTTGTAATAATATAATCTAAGGATCCTGGTTTTACACAAGATTTTCCAAACAGTGTATTATAAAAGATGGATCCGTGAACCATCTCTGGAGATTCTTTCGAATAAAACGACAACCCAGAACAAATAAGAAGGAAAGAAACGCAGATGCGGGTGCTACATTTTCCTTGATCCGTTCTATTATGAAAGGAAGTCTAGCAGCTCTCAAAGTCAATACTGTGAAATTTCCTACGGGCATCGTAGTCTCGTTCCTAGACGCATTTCGTTGGCTATTCTATTCTGGAAGCTTTTCGGAGCTTTAAGGACCGTCCACACTGAAATTCCTCGAAAGCATCGTTCGCGACACGAATGCTATTCTATTCACTCATTTCCCAACGAAATACAGCGTTTTACGAGCTTTCGGTGATGTACACACTGAAAATTCCTGCCTCCAGGAAATTCTAGGGATTCCTTGGTGTAGTGGAGCCCTGGTAGGTTGGATACTTAACGTTGGATCCGCAGCGCTTGGCAATGTTCCAAAGAAATTTCGCATTGGCTACACAAGTGACTGTCATGCTGCTGTCCTTCTCTGTCGCACTCTTTTCAACCCTTTACCTTCGTCTCTTCTCCATCCTTTTGGTGTCAAAAATAACTGGGAGATTTTTTTTACTTATCAGAAACACGGTGTCTGTTTTGCGCTGAAGAGATCTGGCCTTATATAATCTTTTCGATTCGATATGTTTTTCCGCGCTTCAAACGTTTACATGCAAAAGCTTTTAAGTGTCGTGTACGTATGTTTCGATTTTAAAGCTTCCCTATTGGATAAAGTCCTTTTATTTAAGATTTGTCGCACTCCGGTACTTTTTACTTCCGGGGATTTAAAATGGAAACGCTCCTTATTTTTGTGATGGATTTATTTTGAAGGCACTCTTCCGAGGGGAGAAAAACTTTCAGTTTGAATTTCGCGTCACAAAATCATAATTTTCCCATTTGAACGTAATTTGACTTCATTGTAACGCGTAGCAGTGTGCTGTTAAAAGTTTCACTTGGTAACTTTTACTTTGAAAATTTCAAAATGCGAAATTTATGATCAATGAAATTTTTAACGAAACTATAATGTTAATTTTCAAACAAATAGTTTAATTCACTCCCAAAAATGTTGAATTTTCAAGCCGAAAATATAATTTTACAACAAAAAAGTTAATTTTTTACCAAGCAATTAAATTTTCCAAAAAATTAGTTTAATTTTCAACTGAATAATTGAATTTTCTACTGGAACAATTTAGTTTTTTACCAAAAATATGAGTTTTCAGCAAAAAAGTTCATTTCCAACCAAATAGTTTAATTTTCCACCAAATTGTTGAATAAAAAGTCAGAAAGACGAATTTTCTTCTAAAAAGATGAATTTTAAACAAAGTAGTTCAACTTTCAACGAAGTAGTTTGAATTTTTGACAAAAAATATGACTTTAACAAAAGAGTTGCATTTTCAACTAAATAATTAAATTTTTAACCAAACAGTAGAATTTTTTACCAAACGATATGAATTGCAAACCCAATAGAATCCAATAAGAAAATCTAACTATTTTTCTTTGAAAGTTATTTCTTTGAAAGTTATTTCTTTTTAATTGAAAAGTCTACTATTATATTTTCGGTCCAGAATTTATCTCTTTTGGTAAAAAATTCTACTATTTGATTAAAGATGTAACTATTTTTTTAAAAATTCGTTTTTTAATGTTGAAAATTAAATTTTTTAATTGAAAATACAACTAATTTACTTTTTGCTGAAAATTGATTGCTTTTAGTTGAAAAATCAACTATTGAATTTTTCATTCCAAATTTAACTACTTGATTGAAAGTTGAACTACTTTGTTAAAAATTAATTTCATTGGATTATATGATTTAACTATGATGTTGAAGATTCGTTCTTTTCTTGGTTGAAAATTAATTTTTTAATTAAAAATTTAACGATTTAATTTTTGATCAAGAATTAATCGTTTTTAGTTGAAAATTCAGCTAATATATTTTTCATTGTGAATTTGTCTTTGAGTGGAAAATTCAACTACTTGGTTGAATATTCAACTATTTTGTTGAAAATTCTTCTTTTTGGATAGAAAATTCGAACCTCTTGGTTGAAAAGTCATCTTTTTTGCTATAAAATAAATCTTCTTGATTGAAAATTCCACAGTTTTTTAGAGAATTCGCCTTTTGGCTGTTTGGTTAAAAATTAATGTGTTTTGGTTGAGGATTCAATTATTTTGTAGAAAATTGGTCTTCTTTGGTTGAAATATGCTATTTTTTATTAAAAATTAAAATCTCTTTTTTTTTGTGAAATTTAAATTTGACTGTTTTCTTGAACATTGGTCTTTTTGGATAGAAAGTATGTTCTTTTGGACTAAAAATTCAACTGTCTTCTAAAAAATTCGTCTTTTTGCCACTTTTGCCAATTGGTTGCAAAGTCAAGTATTTCATTGAAAATTCGTCTTTTTTGGTTGAATTCTACTGTTTTTGATTTAAAATTGAAATCTTTTTTGGTTGAAAATTCAACTACTTGTTTAAAAGTTAAACTTGTTTGTTAAAAATTCATTTTTTACATTCTCATCAGAGAATGTATTAGATTTGTTTAAAATTTGACCCCCCCC
>JAUMHM010000085.1:21913196-21925370 GCA_032362435.1 Melikaiella ostensackeni
GAATATTTGAAAAAATTCTAGACCCTAATGCCAACTCAAAAAACATCTTCTTTACAATTTTATTCTCCTCTTCATTCATCCACTACGTATCCCCTCTCCCATTCTGAATCCCACCACTCTATTCCATTTGCCCTCCTTTTGAATCTTCTTCAGGTATTCCGGCTCCTCCTTCCTCTTAACCATCCTATACCAGCTGTTGTACCTTGACTCCAAGATTTTCTCTTAACCTTCCTTTCTTTTACTTGCCGTCATCTCTTCCTCTTTTTCTTGTATATCTCTAGCCCTCAGTTACGTACCACATTCATACCTCATTTTTTATCTCTCTTCCTCCCATTCCAAACGTCTCAGGTTACCTCTCCTCTCTTTGTTCATAAACTCTTGAACACACGCTTGAACAATCCTACTCCCCCCCCTTCTTAGTTTCTCTTTAAATTCCAGGATCTTTACAGTTGGCCACCATTTTCTCTCGTCCTATTTCTCCCTCAACATATAACCTAGGCAGCTCCAATTCACTCCCATGACCCATCTCAGAAATCTTTCATGCAGACTTTCCACTCTCTTATGCTCTCTCCATCCCCTTTCCATTCGATAACTGAACGCTGATCACACTAACACGTCGAACATCCACACTGTCATCCTCCAATCATCTTTGAAGCTTCTCTTTCTTTATATTCCACACTTGTCCCATTACTTAACTGGTACATTCCAATCTCTTTCTCACCTGCAGCTTGTTTCCTCCTCCTGCTTCGAACCAAAATCCTAGGCAGCAAAACTCCACCAACTTCACCACCTCGCTTTTTATTTTCCATTCGTATTCTACTCCACGCTTTTTTTTCTGAAGCATATCATCTTAGACTTACTCACATTTACCGTCAAATCTTTTTCTCTTACATACTCTTCGAACACTTTCATCATCATACTCATCCCTCTTTCATCACCCGCTACTAGAACTACATAGTCTGCGTATGTCAGTGAATACAGTTTGCCTGTTATCAATATCGTCCCCCCTTTTCCTTTCCTGTCCATCTTCTACACCAAGTTTTCCAATAGGACACTAAACAGAAGTGGACTCAATAGGCACCCTTGCCGAAGGTAATTACTGAACAATTAAAAAATGCGAAAAAAATAAATTTCATTCAAATGGCAGCTTTTGCTTTCAAAAAATAAGAATGCACTTCCTAATATCTTTTAGAACTAAGCGTCGTCACACCGGAGGGTATTTTTAAAAAAATTTCTCACATATTTTTTATTTGATAAACAAAATGTAAAAAAAATTTCACTTTTCAAGACTGCCATTTAGTGAAAAAATTTGTTATTTTACCGAAAGTTGTCCACCTCGAAGCAAAAACTCATTAAGAATGATGTCCAGCAGTAATAATTTAATAGAACGAAGATTCAAATTGTTATAGATAAATTGGTGCAAAAAGTTATATCTTCTTTATTTGACACATTCAGATGCAGTAAACCAATATTTTCAGGAAAAAATAAAAATAAAATAGTGTTGATTCAAAATTAGAAGACGTTAAACATCAGTCCATAATTGTTTATAGCACTTTAGTAAACAAATACGAAATTAAGGCATTTTTAATTAGATAGATTCAGCTTTTTTAGCAGAATTAGCTGTAAATATGTCACCAATGGTCTTCTGCAGTTATATGTACTTTGCAATTTGAGTAACAGATAACAATGGAAGCTAATTCAAAACTCGGGAGACGAATATTGTTAAACTACAAAGCATAAATGCAAAAGACATCATCAACATACTAGCAGTTGACTCTGCTGAGAAAAACGAAGCTTAACAGCTGAAAAAAGACCAAAAAATTAATTTCTTTATCAAATTTGTTTGAAAAATTCACAATTATTTTTCAAGTTCAAATCATCATAACAATAGACTATTTTTGAGATGTTTGTAGTTGATTCTGCTAAAAAAAGAAAATTCCTATATTGAAAAATGCTCAAATAATTTATTTGTTAACTAAATTTGTCTGAAAATGAACGATTGATGCCTAAGTGTAAAATAGAACAGCAAGACACATTGGCAACATACTAGTTATTGATTCTGCTGAAAAAACGAAGCTTATCTATTGAAAAATTGCCAAACAATATCTTTGTTTATTAAATTTGTTTAAACAATATATAATATTGTCCAACTGAAAATTATCATAGTAAAAGGCTATTGGTTAAATATTAATAGTTTATTCTGCTAAAAAAACGAAACTAATTTATTGTAAAACAGCTAAGCAATGCATTTATTAATTAAATTTGTTCAAATAATACACGATTGTTGATGCAGTGCAAACTATCAGAGCAGAAGGTTTTTGGTGAAATATTTATAGCTAATTCTGTTGAAAAAAGCTAAATCTATCTAATTAAAAATGCTTTAATTTCGTATTTATTTATTAAATTGTTATGAACAATTAGGAATTGATGTTTAACGTATTCTAATTTTAATTTAACATTATTTTACTTCGATTTTCTCCTGAAAATATTGGTAAAACAAAAATTTTGTTAAATGAATGGCAGTCTTGAAGTAACAAAAATTTTGTTTATTAAATAAAAAAATTTTGAGAAAATTTTTCAAAAAAGTCCTCCGTTGTAACTATGCGGAATTTAATACACTTTAATTCAGAAAAGAAACATCCAAATAGGGTGAGTAGTTTAGTCCGAAAATTGATTTGTCCACAGACGCCTTTTTTTGCCCCACTGTGTGGCGGTGAACTACTAGGTCGTTTGAAAAGTCTCGGGCCTGACGACCCGATGGCGCCACTAGTATTAAATTCTTATCATTCTTGTGATGTGCTAACCTTAAAAACACTAAATCCAAAATTTCATTACAATCTGTCAAGTATTTTGTGTTTATTGTAATTGTCGCATCATCATCTCAGTGATTATGTGATAATGGAAAAATACGAATTTCGTGCTCTCATAAAACATTCTTATTTGAGAGGAAAAACGGCTAAAGAAGTTGAAGAAAAGCTTGGTAAGTATTATGGCATATCTGCTCCAGCGAATACAACAGTCAAGGTGGATCCAAGAGTTTAAGTTTGATCGTACGTGCACAAATGACGGACCACGTTGAGGGAGAACTTCAGACGCCTCTACGCCAGAACTGATCAAAAAAGTTCTTCATTCAATGACCGATGACCGTAAATTGAAGGTGTGTGAGATTTCTAAGATGGTAAACATCTCAACTGAACGTGTACACAACATTTTGCATAATCAAAAAAAGTTGGAAAGAGCTGATGTTTCTCGATCCAATTTGGACGCGTTCAACCGTAATCGCAAGGAGTTCTTTCGCTTTTCTGCAACCGTTGACGAAACTTGGATCCACCATTATACGCTCGAGACAAAGCAGCAGTCGAAGCAGTGGTTACTGCCCGGTGAAAGTGCGCCACAGAAGGCGAAGGCTGTTTTGTCAGCTGGGAATGTGATTACTTGGAGGAGGGTAAAACTATAACAAGAACGTACTACGCATAATTTTTGAACCGTTTGAAAGCCGAGCTACAAAAACAACGGTCACAATCGGCACACAAAAAAGTGCTGTTTCATCACCTCAACGCACCGACTCACACCGCCGCAATCGCAATGGCAAAAATACACGAACTGGGCTTCAAATTGATTCCTCATCCACCCTATTCTCCAGACTTGGCTCTGTGCGACTTCTTTCTGTTCCCAAACTTGAAGGTATGGCTGACTGGCAAGAGATTTTACTCAAATGAAGTGTTCATTGCCGAAACAAACGCCTATTTTGAGGAGTTGAGCGCCGACTACTATAAAAAAGGCATCGAGCTTTTAGAAACTCGTTGGAATAAGTGCATCGAGCTTGAAGAGAACTATGTTTAAGAATAAATGCGAATTTTCTCAAAAAAATTTGGTTTAATACTTAGACCCAGAACTTTTCAAACGACCTACTAAGTTTATGTTCGATTCGAATAAGTATGTCTTGCAAAGCAATGGTATTGCTTCGCACGAAAGCAGAGATTCAAAGTCACATTGAAATTCAGGATTCGACTTCGACGAGGTATTAGAAACGTGTCTCGAGTTAGTATAGCCTTGCTATATTGCTGCTGTTGCTTATTTCTAGAAACTTGCACGTCCTACTCCTGGTACTAACCACAAACCTAACAAAGCTCCAGATCGTCCATGAATAGGAATACCAATTATTGAAGTGAGAGTTGCTCCGTCTCTCTCAACTACTGATAAAGACTAGATTAAATTATCGTTCTGCACGAGTGTCTGACGTCGAAAACGAAAATTAACTAATATAATTTCACACTATGGGAATTCGATATTTAAGGAAATCTTTATTTCAAAATAAAGGCTGAAATTTTGTGTTGATAAATGGCAGTGAATTCATTTTCTAATCGAAATTTATTTGACAGAATAACAAGTTGCCATATCTAAATTATGTCTTTTCGAATTGCCGTTTGACCTAATTTTTATTTTTACGAATTACCATTTGCCCTAAGTTTCATTATTCCAAATTACCGTTGAGCATAATTTTTATTTTGCTGAATTGCCATTTGTCATAATTTTTATTTTTCCGAGTTGCCATTTGTCGTAATTTTTGTTTTTCCGAATTACTTTTTCGCATAAGTTTTATTTTTCTGAATTACCGGATTGCCATTTACCATTTTCATTTTAACGAATCGTCATGTAACAAAGAATTTTTCAATTAGTAAAAAATTGAGATTGGATGCATTACAGAAATACGAGTATATATTGGTAACGTACAAGATTCATGGATTTTTCCAAGAAAAATATTAACAAGATATATGTTTAAAAGATATTAACAGGAAGGTATGTTTTGACTTCAGCAATAAATGAAATGAAGAAACTTTTAACGAGACTGTCAATAAATTTAAGAAATCTATCTTGATGTTTGTTAAAAAGGTTTGCCATGCATAGATACACAGAACTTTCTGGTGTTTTCTATTTTAGTGCAAAAAAATTTTCAGTTGAAAGTGGTTTTTATTTCGATCTTGAAGATTTTTGATATTAATAAGAAAACAGAAAATTTGACCAAACAACATTTGATATTAAATTCTTTATTTTTATTTTGAGGTAATATTTGAATTTTATTAATACAGGTTTCATTACTTATTACTGTAGTTTTCCTATAAGTTACCCTTGATGAGGAAATCTAAATTGGCTTCGAAACATGTTGGTCCCCATTAGTATAAGAAAGACGGATAAAAGAGTGTGAGAGGTTGGTGTGGTTTGCTCTTCCTTTTTTTCTCCCTCTTTTTTTTTTTGTTGTACACTTATTGTACATTTGTCTCTAATGAGCCGTAAAAGTGGGTAGTTTCTAAGTCTTTTTTTTAATTTGTGAACTTTTTGTGTTTTCGTTTTTAGGACGCAAAAAAATTTCATGAGAAATTAGATTTAATTTCGATCTTTAAGAAGTTCAGTTTTACATAAGAATGGCGTATGCATAAAAATAATGGCGCGAAATTCAAATCAGTTAATCAGCAATTTTTTATAAAAATTCATACGGTCCTGACTGTTTACATCGTAGAAATTCTTTGAAGAGCCTCACGGTCATCGCAGGCAATACCGAGACTGGAGTTGAATGGAGAGTTGAGTGTACTGATCCTGGTCATCTTTCAAAACAGAAAGGAAAATTGTGTATTTTAAATTTCACGTCATAAATCCTAGAGATCTCTTGAACACAACCTTGAATATTGTATATGTAATATATTGTATCTAGGGCTTCTAAATTTTTGGTGTTAAAAGACTTTACATTTGAATTGGAGAATGGCGTATGCATAAAAATTATACCGCGAAATACAAGTCAGTTGATCAGAAATTTTAAATAATTCCAAATAATTTCGAATCCGTAGATTCATAATTAAATGACACTGACAAATTGAAAACGCTTCAAATTGAAAAATTTCTAATTAAATCCTTCAAAAAACTTATCTTTCAATTAGAATGGAAATTTTAAATTGAGTTTCTAAAATCAAATGTTTTAAAATTGAAGCGTTCAAAATAATATAGTTTGAAATTGTTCAAAATTGAACCATTTCAAATTGAAAGTACAAATAATTGATAATTTCTTGAATAATTGAAAATTTTAAAAATTTCCGAGTGCTAAATTTAAAATTTTACCATTTTAGTTATTCTAACTTGTAAATTTTTCATTTGTAACTGAATTTTTTTTTGTATAAGTAAAATAAAAAATAAAATAAGTATAAATAAAAGTATAAATCACAATTTGAAGTTATTAATTTCAAATGATGTAAAGTAAAATAATTCAATTTTAAAGGGTTTCAGTATAAGAAAAGTTTTATTTTCACAATTTTGATTTAAAAAGCGTGCAGTTTTAAACGAAGTTTAGAATCGTTCAGTTTAGAAAGTTTCTAATGTTTAAAATGTCATTCTGAGCGTTTTTGGAATATGCCATTGAATTATGAAGGTTTACAATTTAAGATGCTTCAATTTTTATTCAGTTATAAGGGAGGAAATTTTGATTTTTCATTTTTTTCTGGCTTGAAAGAGAGAGTTTTTTATTTCAACTTTTTTTTTAATTGGAAGAGGGACATTTTTCATTTTTAACATTTTTACTGAGCTGAAAGGAAAGAAATTTTAGTTTCTTATTTTTTTTCTGAATTGGAAGAAGGAATTTTTTGTTTTTAACGTTTTTATTGAGTTGACAGAGAGCAAGTTTTTTTCAACCATTTTCCTTGAAATTAAGGGGGGGGGGGGGTTTCTGGGCTGGGATGATAATTTTTTATTTTCAACAATTCAATTGACTTGGAAAACAGAAGATTCTGGTCTTTAATTTTCTTTCGGAATTGGAAGACGGATTTTTTTATTTAACATTTTTCGAGTTTAGAATACTTTCACTTTGACCGATTTAATTTGTAGTTTAGTTTTGCTTACTTCAAATTCGGACGATTTCTAATTTAAAAGATTGAATTTTTCAATTTTAATGACTGGCTAAAATTTTTGATAACCGGGAAAAAATCGGAAAATAACCGGAAAGTTTCTTATTGCATTTTAGCGGCCACTCTGTGATTATTTTTGAGAGGTTAAATTTCTAAAAAAATATTATTTTCTATTTGAAATTAATTTGTTACCTATAAAAAACAAATTATTATTCTGTCAAATGAATTTCGGTAAAATAAACGTGACGATAAGTTAAAAAAGTTAAAAGTTAAAAGTTAAAAGTTCATGCGTCTCGATACCCTATGAAATTATGGAAGATCGAATCTAAAATTCTTAAAAAATTGTTTATCTTTGGGAATAATTTTCGCAGCTTCCTTTGTATTCAAAATTGGCCTTAATAGTTATTCGAAAAATCCAATATTTCAGTAATACATTCTCGACCTAATTATTCGATATCAGGTACTAGGACCTTTTCTACAGAGTCTAGTCTCATGAGAGAAACTTCACATGTTTTCCTCTTTCTCTGATCTCTTCTGATCTCGACAGACTGGTTCCATAAGAGAGTACGTTTCTCAGGGAATAGCAGATGTGATACGTAGAAAGAATCGAATCAACTCGTTTCTCGAGTTCTAGAACGCCCTAAGAGAGAAAAAAACGAGGGAACGATGAAGAAGATGGTATTTGCAAGAGAAAGAGAGACATAAACTGGGAATGAAAGAGAGGGTTCCTCAAGAATTCAACTGAGTTTACCAGGCCAGTCAATTGCTCTCTCGCTTCATAGGTCGAGGGCACGATAAGTGCTCAGGAATTTATGCGAAAACTATTTCCTTTACATTCATTCCTTTTCTTGCCACTTTTCTTCAGAGCTTGATCGACCATGTGACATAAGCACCTAAACGTGTCACGTCCTTGTTTCAAGTCGCGTGTTCCGTTTCAATTTATCTCAAGTCGATTTGTATCTTTGAAATTTCGGTCGTAGAGACAATCATTAATTAAGTACGGTAGATATTTCAGTCTTTATTTGTGTTTCTGAATGCAAAAGACTTAAAAAATGTATGAATATAAAATTCTTGAAAGAAATATTGCTCGAAACTTTGGGATTGATGGTTGAAAATCTTGAAATTTCAATTTCGCGCTAAGATGCAAATGACAAGAGTAACAGCTGCCAGACCGCGGATTGGCGGAGTTTGCGCAGCAGTTATTCCTATATTTTTGTAGGTTATGGGAACCAATTTGTGTCTTCTGCGCAGCCAAGAGATGCGCCGCCATTTCGCGGTCTAGCAGCATTGACGCTTAAACATAACCTCCATTGTTTTTAAAGTTTAGTGCAGTTTTTCCAAGTTCTTCTTTAAACAGTTCCATGTTTATTTAAATTTATGTTTCGAAAGTTGAAGTTCATTTCCAGTTATCTAATATTTTGATGTTTCGAATTTGTTATTATCCAGCATTCTAAGCATTTGAAATTTAAGAAATTAAATACCTATCCGCTTGGATACATGTAATTGTTTAAGGTTTTTCGTTCGATCACCGAAGTTGAGCAGTGACTAACTCGTTATAATCGGATGGGAGTCGTTGTAATAGATAGAGTGTGTTTATCAGCTTCTAAGCTGCATTCACTCTCGAGCTGATAATCGTAATAATAAACCTAAGTTGCTTTATCGTTAGCGAATACGTTGAAATTTTACTCGTTCTAAATATGACTCGAAGCTCGTAATGTTTACGGAAAACGCAAGTCAACAAAATTTTTTTTTGTCGACGAGACCTACAATTTTATGGCAGAATCTATTAACATACCGTGCTGTAAATTACCCAAAGAAATTTTATCCCCCTGGTTCATGTAAAACGCTCCAGTTCAACCTGTAACATTTCAAAACTCAGTAAAGAGGCACTAATTTGAATACTCAAAATGTTATCGCTGATATTGGCGGGATCTGATGCTAAAAGATCACTTATAAATTTGCATCCCTCTAGCTTATGTGGAACTCAACCACTAACATTTAAAAAATTCAGCAAAAATACATTTATGAAGAATAAAGATACTACTCCAACTAAAAAAGAAAGAAAGAAATCGTTAAAATAGATAAGTATCGTTAAGAATTGAAAACTCAACTGTTTAAAATTACATTTTCTATAATTTTTAATAGTTGAATTTTCAACAGTTGAAAATTCAAGAAAAAGCGAATTTTATACTTCAAAAAAGTGTTAAAAATGTTATATTTAGATAATTTTACATGAGAATTTAATAAATAAACATCTCTATACATAACAACAACAACAATAACAACCGCTTTGTAGAAAATTCGTCTCTTTGGCTTGGAACTTCAACCATTTGGTTGAAATTGTTTTTCTTTCTTGATTGAAAAATCTGTCTTGGTTGAAAATTCAACTCTTGTCTTAAGTTTCGTCTTTTTGTTTTGAAACTTCATCTCTCTTTTAGTAAAAATTTCTTCTAATCATATTTTTTGGTCAAAATTCAACTGTTTGGTTGAAAATTAATCTGTTTTTGTTGGGGATCTAACAATTCTGTTGGAAATTCGTCTGTTTTGGTTGAATTCAACCACTTTTGATTTAAAATAAAAATATTTTTTGGTTCAAAATTCAACTACTCGGTTGAAGATGGAACTACTTGGTTAAAAATTCATTGTTTTGTTCTTAAATTTCTTAGGTGGTTTGGAAGGATGTATGCTACTGAATAGTTTCTGCCATAAAATTGTAGGTCTCGTGTGTTGAAAAAAAATATATTTTTTGACTTGCGTTTTTCGTAGACGTTGCGAACTTCAGATTCATTTTTGAGTTTAGAATTGTCCCACATTACAATCTTCAATTTTGCAATTCTTTTTTTGCATACTTCAAATTATAAATGTTTACTTTGTAAAGGCTTGAATCCTAAAACAGGGTGTCTATTAGCCGGGAAAACCGGGATATAGTCGGGTATTAAAATAAAACTGGGAAAAACCGGGAATTAACCAGGAATCACATTTCAAGTTTTTGAAAATGTGATATTTTTCATTAATCATTATAACAAGATAAACAAATCAAAGAATTGTAATAAATATAATAAAAAAGAGTATTCAGAAATTATAAAATTTCAAAAATCTTATAACACTTGAGAACAATGTTTAAGCCCTGAACAAGTGGTATTCTTTAAGAGATATAATTATTGATTATTATGAAATTCAACTTTGTTGCGCAGAACTTTTTAATTTAAATCCTTTCATAATTTTTTGAATGTTGTCAAAAATATTGAGATTTAAATCTTTGAAATCTTTAGAAATCTTTGTGAAATGATTTACAATCTTTTGGAATTTCTTTGAAATGTTTGAAATCTTTTGAAAACTTTGCAAAATCTTGGAAATTTTCTGAAATATTTAAAAATCTTCTAAAATCTTTTTGAAATTATTGAAATATTTTTAAATCTTTATAATTCTTTGTGAAATCTTTTCAAATCAAATCTTTGAAATCTTTGTCAAATGATTTACAAGGTTCTAAGAAATCTTCTAAAATCCTTATGAATCTTTATGAATCTTAAGAAATCTTCTGAATTTTATTTAAGAATAATTTACCAATCTTGGAAATCTTCTGAAATATTTTGAAATTTTTGTGAAATTATTGAAAATCTTTTGAAATATTTGATATTTTTAGAAATCTTTGTTAAATGATTTACGATCTTTTGAAGTCTTTAAGTTTTTGTGGAATTATTTAAAGTCTTTTGAAATCTTTGAAATATTTAAAAATTTTTGTAAAATGATTACAATATTTTGGAATCTCTTTAAATCTTTGGAATCTTCTGTAATATTCTGAATTATATCTAAGAATTATTTACCAATCTCCAAAATCACTTTAAAAATCGAATTATGTACTAATCATTGAAATCTTTGAAATTGAATTATTTACCAATCTTTGAAATCTTCTGAATCCTTATGAATTATATTTAAGAATTATTTATCGATTTCGGAAATCTTTTAAAATCTTTTAAGAATTATGTCTGAGAATTATTCATCAATTAGAATACCATAATAATTAACTAAAGATATGTTTATAAAAAATAGCAACTGTCATGTTAACCAAATCTGCGCAGATAATTAAGGCATGGAAATTATATTTGTAAGTTTTAGACACCATGAATCACAAAAAAATTATTTTGTTTAAATTTAATAAGGTATCACAATGCATAAAATTACACATAGGAAAACCTTTATGTTAGATGTGTTTTTATTCGTGCGTCTTGTAAGAGGAGATTTAGTATTTAAAACCGGGAAATAACCAGGAATTTGGTGGGAAAAAATTAGGATACACCTTGCTGGAGAATTTTAGAACTCCACATTTCTTTTCTTTTGCATTGTTTCTCTTGATTCTATTTTTCATCTCCAATTCTAAAATTTTTTCTTCAATTTCCATTCGTCTGCTATTAACTCAGTAAATTGCCTTTGTGCGTATGACCGCAAGGCATTTTACGTCCTGATCACTTAAATGGAGATGCTCGACTTCGAGTCCATGGAATTTCCTGGAATATCTCCAATTCCCCTCAAGTCCCACTATTCATGGATCATTTTGTGCCAACTTAGCATGTACGCGAGCGTTAATTAATAACGTTGAATTAATATCACGGAATGCGTCCGAGGCAGTATGGATAATCTTTCTCTGATGAGAAGCCTCTTCTACTCGATTGGGGTCTCGCGAAAAAATGCATTCCGGCCCTCAACTGACCCGAAGGGACGTTTTGATTAACGGGTCCCTGATGATGAACGGTTTAATTTCGGGGTAGTAATAATAGGCTTTCAGTTCAGAGGGCAATACAGCTTACAAGGTTTTGTGTAACGCTCAGCAGTTCAGCATCTCCAAGGACATTGCTGCAGATTTATTCTGGATGAAGGAACGATCAAGCTTTGCTGAGATTTTCAAATGCTAACGAGAACGTCTGGAAATGCGAATTAAGGCAGCAGTCAATTCGAATTTCAGGGATTCAGTGGATTTAAGGATTTGAACAATTGAGAAATTCATTCGGTTTTAGATTGTTATCTTGGGTGAATTTTTTTAATTTAGTTATTCTTAATTTATTTTAGTATTATCGCTTTGGAATCCTTGTCTTTGAACTCTTATCGAGTTAGAAAACTTAACAGAGAGCGGACGAGCCCAGTCTGAAGTTGTGCATTGAGCCCAGGCTCGGCTCCCTCGCTGTGGTGAACCGCCGCATGGGGGGAGTGGTGTGTCCGCTAATCACAGTCACTGACTTTCAAAGGCTCGCGCGCGCTCTCCCTCCACTTCTCCCCTTGCGGCGGTTCT
>JAUMHM010000085.1:21955744-21969366 GCA_032362435.1 Melikaiella ostensackeni
GTCCTCCTGTGATATAGGAGAAATGAGAAACGATCTACTGCGGCCTCGGTGGCGTAATTGGTTAACGCTCCACTCATATAAAGTCGGCGTTCGCGGTTCAAATCCGGGCCAAGGTAGATTTTTTCTCATTTCTCCAAAAATCAATTTGACCAGTAATCGATGCAAGAACATCAAAATATTAATTAATAAATTAACAATGTTTGAGAAATCTATAATTACGTGTTTGGATAGTGCGCTTGCGCGTAGCAAAAATTACTAATTGTATCAGGAGATTTTTACTAATTGTCAGAGACTCAATTCTAGCTGCAGCTATTAGTAGAATTTAACTAATAATCAGTTATATTTTACTAATTTAAATTTAGAGAGTAGAAATTATTAAAGAGCTTTAAATAAAAAATTTAATACTTAATTAATCATTTTTTATAAGACCATTAAACGTTAAAAATTCAAATTTAGAATATTAAAAGCGTCAATGAGTGAATAAATTCTGAATCAATCAATCAAAATTAGACAATTTTAATTTTTTTACAATTTTATTTAAAATTGAAAGCTTTAATAGCTGAGAAAATTTTGAATTGAGGGCATTCCAAAATCGAATCATTTCCAATTCAAAGCCCTAAAATTAATAGTTGAGTAATTTTAATGTTGAAAAGCTTAAAATTGAATAATTTCAAATTAAGAAATTTCGGGGTTGAAAATTTCTCAAATTTGAAAATTGAAGACATTGGAAATTGCATAGTTTCAGGTTAAAGCTTTGAAAATTTGACAATTCCAAGCATCTGAAATTGAACAATTTCTTGTTTCAAAAATGTAAACATCTATTTCTCAAAATGTAGAAGATTTTAAACAAATTAAAAATTGTAACCATTTAAAATATTAAAACTCAACAATATTATTTGAATGTGTACGGATTCAAGAATGAAAATTTACAATTGATTTATAAAAAATAAAATTATATCAAATTGAATAATTAAAATTTTTTACTATTTAAAAAAATACTCTATCAAAAAAGAATATTACAATAAAAATTTTCGTAACTTTTTTTTATAGAAATAGGTCTTTTTATGTCTTTTTTACATTCATAAACAATATTTATAAATAGATTTTTATTATTTCAAATCGCTTTAAAAGTTATGTGTTTATTTTCAAAATTGATTGTACCTTTTGTGCAAATAACGGTTAACCTCAGTGCATATAAATTCTCTTTTTAGTTATTCTCTTTGATACCTTTTGTGCCTTTCTCTTTACCGACCGGACTTTAATCTCGGTTCACACTACATCTTGACACCGTATCGCGAATCGGAGATAAGTTATAAATCAGATTTTACCAGTTTTCTAACGACCGGCGATTACAGAGTGGAAAGTTTTCAATTTCCTTTCTCGGTGAGAAAAGAATATCACAAAGGTGCACGGTGCTTTTCTTATTTCCTGTTCATTTCCGGACACAAGAGCTCTCCGGAAAATGCACTGCTTGTGTATGTAGAGTATAGATTAAAACATACAATATACAACACGTAGTATATTTTTTATAACACATGCATGATTTTAGCCCTTTTCGATGCCTGTAAAGCGGGATTAATGTTCTTTTTTTACTCCCCAGGGAGTAAAGAGTACTTTTCACTCCCCAGGGAGTAAAAAGTGCTGTCATATGCGAATAATAATAAAACATTATACATCTGTACATTGTACATATGTGCCTTTTAACTAATTTCCGAAAATTTCAACTCGATGTCTCAATTCGTAAGGACGTAAGTTGTTGCGAAAAAAATGTCGGTAGAGTAGGAATTGGGTAAGTATGGCCTGGCCTCAACGCAGGCCTGTCCATAGAGGAGAGAAATTCCAGGAATTTTCCTAAAAACTGCTCAATTGACAGGTGTAAGTTTTCCACCTCCACTCTTCAATTCCCATTCTATTTTATGAGAGCGATCACCATCCAAGGTCTCTCGAGCTGAGCAAAGATAATTGGTGGTGGAAGTGTAAGATGTTGTTTTTGAACAAATTTCTCCCATGTGCACAAGCCTGCTTTAACGCTTCGTTTGAAGTCCTCTATTGCCAGATTCTAATAACTAGTCGCCTTTGAATAGTTCTGAGAAAATTAAATCAGTCGGCTGCAAAGTCTATTTTTCTCACGATTTTACAGTCTTTTTCGAGCGTTAAAGATTTTAATTGAAAATTTAAAAAATGAGAATGAATCAAAGATAAAAAAATGTACCTGTTAAAAAATACTAAAAAGATGTATCTTTTTGGAAGTATTACGAAAGAAACTGCTTTTTTGAGTATTTTGTATTTCAGAAATATTTATTTTGGGAACAAAGAATAATTATAATAATTATATGGTTGTAAAGAATGATGTTAGATTTTACAATTTTACATCATCTTGCATAATTATTTCTCAAGAGAACGAAGCTCATAAAAACGCTTTCACCATATTTTGCCAGACCAACGGATCGTCAGCATGGGAGTTAAGTCACGTGTGTCAACGTTCGCTTAGTTGAGATACAACATCGCTTCGTCTTCTGGAATGGGTAGAAAAATATTTTTAGAGGAAGCATTTCTGGAACCGTATGCTTGTTCCTTTAGTCGGAATTTATTTGATGAAAAAGAAAGGAAGGAAAAAAAATTACACAAAGGTAGTTCAGCCTCGAGTTCCACTATCTACGTTTCAAATTCGATTATAAAAAAACTATAAAAGATTAATTGACTAAATGTAACGTAGATTTACATATACACTGGAACCTTCATTTAATGGCCCTCCATATACTGTCTTCGTAGAATTTCCGGCAGCAGCATTCAGTGATGAGGCGTTCCAAGGGGCCGAGAGATGGAGGCGCTGCGAGCTCAGCGGAATTGACTAGTTCCGTAGCCACAAAGCGGGCAGTTCGAACACTCGCGTGCATATTTCGCATTCATTTTTAAATACACGCGGAAAATTCTCTTTTCATTTATTAGTCGTCATTATTGAAGAAGACACATCCTCTATGACAACAAACATCTACATTTGTATAAAATACAGTTAATTAGTATTATGTATTCCTACTGGAAATGGTCAAAAATTCTTGGAAGAGCCTCACGGCCGTCGCAAGCCGTACCCAAGACAGCCTCTAAATCGAGGTTTCAGTGTATATGTTTTGAAAGAATGTTTTATATAAAACATGCAGGATGGCCGCTGGACCGGGAAACCGGGACAGTGAATTTATTTTTTGACCGAGAATTTTACAACTTTTTAGAAGAAAAATCTATCCAATCACTTGAAATATTCCAAATTTCATGTCACATGATATAATACAATTTAAAATAAGTTCGATTTTAATTTTTTTTTCTAATGTTGCGTTCAGTTATTAACTTTTCCAATTATGAAATCATTCATTCTACAATACGTAATTACTCAATCTTTCACTTTAAACGTTTTCTATTTTAGGTCTTCATTTTTAAGCGCACATTTTTTAATTTAAAGAAGTTTAAAATGCTGTTTTGAAGATTTGAACAATTAAAAATTAAAAGCGTTTGAAGTTTACATTTTTTTTATAAAAAACGTCTTTGAGTTGATCATCTGTAAATATTAATTAATTAATAATTTTACAAGACGATTCTGAATTTGTTCAAAATTAAATAATTTATAGATTTGAACGATAAAAATTGAATAGTTTCGATTCGCAATTGTAATAAATTCATAATTAAACGTTTTTATTCCATTTCAAATTCTATGGGAATATTGTTTTAGTATAAAATATTCCATTTTAAAATCATTCAATTTGAAATTTTTTAAGTAAAAAAAGAACAATTTTTAAAATATTTTACAATATTTGACTGTATATTTAAAATGAGCAATTATAAATCAAGTATTCAAAACTAAACAATTTGAATCTGAATTGTTTCAAATAGAAAGCCTAGAATTGTTAAAATTTCAGTGCTACATTTAGACTTTGAACGTTACAATTTTAATGATTCCTTTAAAAAAAATTCAATTTTTAAGTAAAAGTGTTGAATTTTGATTTATAAATAACAATTGAACAATTATTATTTGAAATTACTTAAAATTAATACAATTTAACTTCTAATTTGAAAAGTGTTACGTTAAAAAAAATCGGTCAATTTTTAATGTTTATAACTTAAATTTGCTTAAGATGATATCATTTTGAACACTTTTTATTGATATATTCTTCATTTTAGAGCTGTGAAAATGATGGCGTGGAATTATATTTTTTAATAAAAAATTAAAAACCAGAAATCTTTGAACTGTCAAATCTATAAAGTTTCAAATAATGCAGTTTGGCGGCATTTAATCTGAATTTGTTAAATTAAAATATTTTTAAATCTTTTGGAATCTTTAAATTCTTTGTAAAATCTCTGGAAATTTCTAGAAATCTTTCTAAAATCTTTAAAATCCTCGAAATATTTTGAAATCTTTATGAAATCATTGAAATCATTGTGAAATATTGAAAAACTTTTTTAACTCTCTTGAAATATTTTGAAATCATTGAAACCATTGTGAAATATATTGAATCTTTGAAATCTTCTACAATATTTTGAAGTCTTTGAAATGTTTGTGAAATCATTGAAATCTTCGTGAAATTCTTGAAATCTTTTGAAATTTTTTTAAAAACTTTTGAAACTTCTTAAAATCTTCTGAAATCTTTGAAATCTTTGTGAAATATTTGAAAGCTTTATGAAATCATTAAAATCTTTGTGAAAGATTTCAAAACTCTGTTAACTTTTTTGAAATCTTTGTAATCTTTCTGAAATGTTTAAAATCTTTGCGAAACCTTTAAAATCTTCTGAAATCTTTTGAAATCTTTTGGAATCATTGAAATCTTTAAGAAATATTTTTAAAATTTGTGAAGTTTTTTGCAATCTACTGAAATTTTTGAAATATTCTGAACTGTTTTGAAATCTTTAAAATCTTTCTGGAAGATTTAAAAACCTTGTAACTCTTTTGAAATCTTTGAAATCTTTTGGAATCTCTGAAGTTATTGAAATCTTTCTGAAATCATTGAAATCTTTGTGATCTTCTGAAATATTTAAAAAATTTTTAGTATCATTGAAAATTTCGTTAAATATTTAAAACCTTTGTTAAATCTTTTGAAACTTATCGAAATCTTTCTGAAAGATTTGGAAAATGTTAATCATCTTGAAATCTTTTGGAATCTCTGAAGTCATTGATATCTTTATGTAATCATTAAATCTTTGTGAAATGTTTGAAATCTGTGTGAAAGTTTTGGAGTATTTGAAATATTTAAAATAGTTGCGAAATATTTGAAATTCCCTGAAATCTTTTGGAATATTTATAATATCTGTGATATTCAAAACTGTTTAATTGAAAAGTATTGAAAGCTTCCTTTTTATACGTCTAAGTTATTGAGCATTCGAATAAAAAATTTCTGAACTAAAAATTGGTTTAGTTTCAATTTTGAAACTTCAAAATTCAAAAAAGTTACACTTTAAGTGCTTTAATTTGCAGTCGAGTTTTGATCACCTCAAATAAAAATATTTTCAGCTTTGAGAGTGTCAATTTTTCAGTTTCAATGACCGTGAAAAATTGTTTCTAACCGGCAGTCGACCGGAAATTGTTATCCTCTATTAAAACGGTCACCCTGAACACGGGAAAAATTATCGAAAGAATTTTCTCATTGTTATGGTAAGATAATTACTTACTTTTATCAAGGAGTAATTAAAGTTCCGAAGCTAAGTGGCTTGAAAATAATCCTGTTGTAAGTTGCAATTGTCTAGCGGCTTAACATGAAGTTGACATCTAAATAATGGAAACTCAAATGCTCCTCGTTGTCTCGACATGTTCATCGACCTGACAGTAAAAGCTTTGATCTCATTCGTCGTAATTCTTGAATCTGATCCAAATTTTACATTTACTCGGAAGTACGTCTACATTTTGGTCACATGCATATACTGTAAATGAATCTGTGAACGTATATGTATGAATGGTAATATAACATTGAAAATGCGAATATGCACATACGTCAGCACGCAGTTTTACACAATTACGTCAATTGAAATGTTAATTAAAATGCACTGGTACCCTCTTAAAAAGGATGTTCAGTTCGGACAATAAATTATTTTATGGATAATAATAACCCGCATTCGTTTATGCAATTTAAATATAATTTTGAGAATTTAATAATGATTTCAATTAGTTAGAGTTCCAATTATAAGAACAAAAATGGGAACTTTTTTGTAACAAAATTCCGACTAATTTCAACTGAAAATAAGTGAGTGTTGATTAAAGAGTCATAAAATTGATCGAATTGTTGCGATATTTTAAAATTCAGCTTTGAATCTTCAACTTTGAAATGCAACAGTTTATTGTGGAGTGTTTGACTCTTTCAAATTAAAAATTGTCGACGTTTCGACGCGTTTGATTAAAAAATTGTTTATATTTGAACGCATAAATTTTGAAATTGCTTCATTTGGATCGTCTTTTAATTCTTAAAATCTGAAAATGGTTATTGGTCACCTTGAAATTTTAATAAATATGCCCTAAAAGTTTTAGAAAGTTTCATCGAACCATTACTTAATAAAAAAATCTTAGAAATCAGCTTTTTTTTCTCGATTTACATGAGTTTCCCCTCTTAATTGAAAAAAAAGAATAGTTCGTGCCACTGATACAGTGCCCTACATAGATAGAATGTGAACTATCGATAATGTTCCGTTAGAATTTCGATCATTATGGTAGGGAATCAGCGGTAATTTATATTAGGCGGAAGCTGGTACAGCTGGGTCTTGGTATTTTACAGCTTCCCTTTCACGAGCGCTAGCAGTCGCAATATGTTTCACGCTACAAACCTGACGAGTCTACATCTATATTCTATACATAACTTTTAGTACAGTCAATGAAGGATTTGAGTAAAAAATCCGACATAGTAGATTTTTTTTACACATATGTTGGAAATAGGTTTAAAAACATAATGTAAAAGATCTCCATCCATACGTGTACGGCTACGGCCGCCATGTAAGAAAGTGTTAAACAATAATTGGTTTTTGAAAATAACTCGACAATCGTGAAATATGGTTGTGTTAAAAAATGTTTAGAATTTTGTAGTACACAAATAAGGTTCTGAATGTTGTAATCATATTATCAACAGTTTCACTATAAAATTCGATTAACTGAAAAATCGTGTGATTTAAACAAAAATGATTGGATGAAAAGAAGAAGTGTTGCGGAACGGACTTTGGAAATAGATCAGGAGGTTCGAACTCGAGCTCATGCTACTTCCTGAGCAAAAAAAAGGCGATTAACTCATTTTCATTAAGAATTAGCATTAAAAAATTACCTCAACCTCGGAAAGGGCAAGAGCGGCTACCTCGGTCTATGATACTGAACCCTTCGGAATTTATTTTGCTCGCTCTCTCCAATAATAGGTTCTGTTTTCGAAGGACCTTAAGTAGCATTCCTCGCCCCTGCCAGCAATATTGCCATTAGAACTCATAATCACCTCTGCTACCTACATTCTAGCCCCAATTTTAAAATTTACTGGCTTGATGCTTTAAAAGAGGCCTTAAATATTATTATACTGACTTAAAAATTTGGAAATATATTGTACAAAGATGAAGGAGCAACTGAAAGAAGTCTCACCTCAAAAATGTTTCCTTAAGTATCTCAAATTGTATTCCAAATTTCAGTTAATTTTTTACTGCCCCAGCCGTCAGTATTGCCATTAGAACTCATAATCATCTCTGCTACCTACATTCTAGCCTCAATTTTGAAATTTACTTGTTTGATGCAATTATAATAATAATATTTAAGGCTTCTTTTAATGCATAAAACAAGTAAATTTCAAAATTGAGGCTAAAGTGTAGATAGAAGAGGCGATCATGAGTTCTAATGGCATTAATGCTCGCAGGGGCGAGAACTTCTACATATGGTTCTTCGAAGACAGATTCTATTGTTGGAGAAAGCGAGCCGCTGTCGTCCCCGCCGCCAAAATTGCCATTAGAACTCATAATCACTTCTGCTACCCACATTCTAGTCTCAATTTTGAAATTAACTTTTTGATGCAATTATAATAATAATATTTAAGGCCTCTTTTAAAGCATCAAACAAATAAATTTCAAAATTGAGGCTAGAATGTAGGTTGCAGAGATGATTATAAGTTCTAATGGCATTATTGCTGGCAGGGGCGAGGACGGCTACCTAAGGTCTTTTGAAGATATTTCCTATTTTGGAAGTAAGCGAGGAAAATAAATTTCGAAGGGTTCAGTATCATGAACCGAAGTAGCCGCTCTTGCCCCTGCTTCCAATATTGCTATCAGAACTCATAATCACTTGTGATACCTACATTCTAGCCTCAATTTTGAAACTGACTTGTTTGATTCAATAATAATAATAATAATAATAATAATAATAATAATAATAATAATAATAATAAAGGCCTCTTTTAAAACATCAAGCAAGTAAATTTCAAAATTGAGGCTAGAATGTAGGTAGCAAAGGTGATTATAAGTTCTAATGGCATTATTGCTGGCAGGGGCGAGGACTGCTACCTAAGGTCCTTCGAAGATACAGCCTTTTGTTGAAATAAGCGAGGAAAATGAACTCCGAAGGGTTCAGTATCATAGACCGAAGTAGCCGCTCTCGCCCCTGCCGCCAATATTGCTATTAGTACTCATAATCACCTCTGCTACCCACATTTTCGTCTCAATTTTAAAATTTACTTGTTTGTTGCTCAGAAAAAGGTCTTAAATATTATTATTCTAACTTACAAATTTGGAAATATATTGTACAAATATGGAGGAACAGTTGAAAGAAGTTGCACCTCAAAAACTTTCTCTTAAGTATCTCAAATGGTATACCAAAGTTAAGATAACTTTTTACTTCCAATTTTTAATGCAAATGAGTTGGTCGATTTTTTTTTGCTCAGGAAGTTGCATGAGCTCGAGTTGAAACCGCGTGATCTGTTTCAAATGTTCTTTCTGGAATATTTTCTCATTTTATTTGATTTTATTTTATAGCGAAACCGTTGATAATATGGCTACAACAGTTGAACAATTTTTGTGTACTACTAAATTCTAAACATTTTTTAACATAACCATATTTTACCTAGAACTAACTATTGTCGAGTTGTTTTCAAAAATCAGTTATTGTTCAAAACTTTCCAACACGACGGCCGTAGCCGTACACGTATGGATGGGGATCTTTGACATTATGGTTATAAAGCTATCCATTACGTATGTAAAAAATGCTACCTATGTTGGACCTTTTTACTCAAGGGGAAATTTGTTTCCCGTTGACTAGACTATTTAATGAACGACTTCCTTTCTGTCATCCGCGGCATTCGTCATTTGCTCGATGTTGCTTCATGCTTCTGGGCTTTCTGGCTTCCACACGCTACGGTCCAGCATATTTTATGATTATGGGAACTAAACAGAACTGCGAAAGTGCGAGGAGTACTTCAAAGCAGTCTGGGCTTCGGGAAGATTTCGCGAAGAGAGCTCACTTGGCGCCGGGCCACCCATTAATACGAATTAGGGTTGTTAGCTTGCAGCAGTAAAGGCGTGTGCGTCAGAGAAAAAGACATTAAAAAAAAGAAGTAAGAGAGAGAAACTGCTAAGAGAAAGATGGAGTGATCTTGGGAAGAAAAAAGACAGTGTTGAGGAAGAGAGGATGTAAAAGAGAATTCTAGGAGTTGTGCTGACTGGGACCAACATTCTGCATTTAGCGGGGAGGAGGCATCGTTAATTTAATTTCTCCCCAGGCGAAATTTTCCTCCAAAGGTAATTTCGAACAAACCGCACGTTCCAGTCTTCTCGTGCGGTGAAACTTCACCTGGAGACGTCGTTATTCGCACTGGAGGAAGAAGTATTCAGTTTATCTAAACAAATCCTTCCTTCGAGAAGAGAAGGAAATTCGTGACTAAAATACTAAGTTGTGAGCAATTAAGGTGTGTAGTTAGGAATAAGTTTTGAGCATCTAATTGGAGCTGTTTGTGTCATCTCAAATTCAGGGTGAAATTCCGAATGCAGAAAGTAAAAAATAGTCCTTGCAATTTTTTGCGGCTCAATTCTAAAAGTTTCTTTGGAAAGTTTGTTTATAATAGAATTTTAAATGCATGCGAACGTGGCGACATCTAGAGGTACTCTAGTCACACTGTGTCGCGTCACCTCGGTGGTAAAGAAGAACAAGGCCTAAAATCCCTAAAAATGTGTTGCAATTCATATCATAATTCTTCTATAAAGTGATTTTTTAGAATTTTTATTTGAATTAAAAAATATTTGTTCGTAGGGTATCTAGCGATCCGGGAAAGCGAAAACCCGGAAATTTGCTGGGAATTTTTTGCACCTGGAAAAATACGGGAAAATGTCGGGAATTCATGAAAATATCCAAAAATTTGTGGTCATAAGGAGGAGTTAGCGAGCAAAACTTGATCAATCTAGTTTTTGGAAAAATTGAGATAATGATTGTTTCTGTATGTTTAGAATATCATCAATCCGATTATAAAACTTAAATCGGCGAAAAAAAAAGTTTCTTTCACGTTTTTAACGTCTATTCATAAAATAAAATGAGCTTTTAAACAAAAATTTAATTTACGCTTACAGTTTCATCACGTAAATAGGTAAAACTTGTTAAACATGTAAACACTTTTTAAAATTCATAAATACTTTTCAATATTTCTCTTATATATAATTTTAAACAAAAATGAAAAATTTTATTACTGGACTCGATGGAATATTTTGTATTTGTTGATTTTTTCTCGATTCATTTGCATTTTTCCGTGAATTCTTTCAAATTCGCTTGAATTGTTCTAAATTCACTCAATTCTACTCAATAGAATGAATTTTTTTTACTTATTCTTCAATTTTTTTTTAATTCACCGTGAGTCTTTCGAACTCACCTTGAATTCTTAGGTATTTCATCAAATTCTTTTGAATTCCCTTGAATTTTTCTGAATTCACTTCAAATTGAATGAATTTAATGAACTTTTTAAAATATTTTAAAACTGTTTTTAATTCACTTGATTTTGTTTGAATACACCTTAGCTTTTTATGAATTTCATCGAATTCTTTTCATTTCCTTTAAATTCCTCTAGATTCGCTAATTCTATTCACCCCCATTTATCATTCAATGGAATTTTATTGGATTTTAAAAAATTTGTTCCTTTCACTTGCATTATTTTTAATTTGCTCTGAATTCTTTTATATTAACCTGGAATTCGTATAAATTTCATGGAATTGTTTTGAATTCTTTTGAATTCACTATGATTTCTCTGGAATGAATGGAATATTTAGGATCAAAAATTTTTTTTCAATTCATTTGAATTCATTTAGGATTCACCCTGAATTCTTATTAATTTGTCCTGAATTTTTTCATTTCTTTTGAATTTTCTTTAATTCTCTCTGACTTTTTTTTAATTTACTTGAATTGTTCTTAATTCACTCAATTAAACTGAATTAAATGGATTTTCAAGTATTTTTTCATTATTTTTTTAAATTCATATTACATTTTTTATGAATTTCATCGAATTCTTCTTATTTACCTTAAATTCCTCTCAATTCATTCGAGTTTTATCTAATTCATTGATTTTTTCTTTTAGTTTTTTTTTCAATTCATTTAGATTACGTTAAATTTGCCCTGAATTCTGTTTACTCTCATTTTACTCAGTTCAGTGGAAATTATTTATCTTTTAAAATTTTGTTCAATTCACTCAAATTCTTATGAATTTCATCTAACTCTCTTGAATCCCTTGAATTCTTCTAAATTCATTCCAATTTTACTGAAATCAATGGAATATTTTTTATGTAACAATTTTTTTAAAAATTCATTTGAATTCTTTTGTTTTAAACTTGAATTGTTTGGAATTCACTTTGAATTCTTATAAATTTATACTGAATCTATTAAAATTCACGTGGAATTCTCATAAATCTCATCGAATTCTTTTGCATCCTTTTGAATTCAAAAGAAACTACTACTGTTTGGTTGAAAATTTAATTATTTTGTTGAAAATTCAAATATTTTGTTAAAAAGTCACCTTTTTGGTCAGATATTCAACTAGAATTGTTATTAATATTATACAATTAATTCATGTTATATTTTTAATAAATTTAAATATCAATAATTAAAAATAAAAAATCCAAATTTTATTAATAGTGAACTCTTGGTTGAAAGTTGAACTACTTTTTTAAAAATTCAATCTGAAGATTGATCTTCTTGGTTGGAAATTAATTTTTTTAATCGAAAATTTAACTTCCGTTTTTGATTGAAAATTTATCTTTTGTAGTTTATAATTCAACTATTTGGCCGAAAATTTATCTTTTCTAGTTGAAAATTCGACTATTTGGTTGATAATTCATGTGTTTTGTTGATAATTTGTCCTTTTGGTAGAAAATCAATCTTTTTAGTTAAAAAATCATCTTTTCAGGTTTAAAATTCAACTATTTGATTGAATGTTGAATTTTTTTGTTGAAAATTCATTTTTTTAAAGATTCGTTATTTTAGTTAAACTTCATCTTTTGGGTTGAAAATTTAACTATTGTGTTGAAACTTCGTTTTATTTTTGGTAGAAAATTAATTTTCTCATTGAAAAATTTATCTATTCCATTTTTGGTCTAAAATTTATTTTTTTTGTTAAAAATTCAACTATTTGGTTGAGAATTCATGTATTTTGTTAATAGTTGATCTTTTTTGGTACAAAACTTATTTTATTTCTCAAAAAGTCATCTTTTCGCTTAAAAATTCAATTAATGGGTTGATTGTTGAACCCTCGTTAAAAATGCTTTTTTTTGTTGTTGAAGATTCATGATTTTATTTGAAATAGTTGAAAACTCGTTTCATTTTTGGTTGAAAATTAATTTTTATGATCGAAAATTTAACTATTCCATTTTTTGTTGAAAATTTATCTTTTTTTTGTTGAAAATTCAACTGTGTGGTTGAAACTTCATGTATTTTGTTGTAAAATCGTCTTTTTGGTTGTAGTTAATCTTCTTGGTTGAAAACTCATATTTTTTAGTTAAAAATGCAACTTTTTGTTTGAAAATTAATCTATTTTTGTTGAGGATTGAACTATTTTGTAGAAAATCCATTGTTTTGGATTGAAAATTCAACAATTTGGTAGAAAATTAAACTATTTGGTTTTCACTATTTGTTTGAAAATTGATCTTTCATGATTGATTGAAAATGAGCTTTCTTATTGAAAATTCATCTTTTCCGACTTAGAAGCCAACTGTTCCATTTTTAGTGTAAAACTTATGTTTTTTAGTTGAAAGTTCAACGATTTGGTTGTAAATTCAATTTTTTTTTTTTTTTTGCAAATTCGTCCTTTGATAGAAAATTAATCTTCTCAGTTGAAAGTTGACCTTTATAGGTTAAAAATTCATCTTTTATGGTGAAAAAGTCATCTTTCTTGGTTAAAAATTAACTTTTTTGTTGAAAATTCAACAGTCTTCAAAAAATTCGTCTTTATGGTTTGAAAATTGAACTGTTTGGTTGTTAATGCAACTTTTCGGTTAAAAGTGAGTGTTTTTTGGTTGAAAATTCATCTCTTTTGGTAGAAAATTTTTTTTGTCACGTAGGCATATTGGCAACGAAACTCACTGGAAACGTGAAAAACGCAGAATAAACGTGAAATCCATGTTTAACCAACAGCTACATTACTTTCGGGGGGGGGGGGGGGGGTAAA
>JAUMHM010000085.1:21986637-22036926 GCA_032362435.1 Melikaiella ostensackeni
TCTCTAAGATTCCCAGGGTTACAATTAGATTTTTTTATAGTGTGAGACGACACGCACATCTTCTATATATAGAATTGCGTAAGAGTGTTTTTTGTAATGGATATTGTGACCCTCCTGTGAGGGTTATAGAGATGTTTCTTGGTTCATTTGAAAGCATATGGAGTCCAGCTTATTGGAAAAATAGAGAGAAAGCTCTATCAGATATCACTTTTTAGTTTTTTCTTTCAAAATAGTGATTTAAATATTTGCAATTTTCGCTTATAGAAATTCTGGCTCTCTTTTAAGGGTTGATGGGATGTTTTATGGCTCATGTGAAAACTCAGGAGGTTTTGATGGCAAAAAAATAGAGAGAAGTTTTTACCGGATATCACTTTTTAGGTTGTTTTTTTAAAGTGACAAAAAACAAAAGTTTGATAAATTAAAAAATGTAAATTAAAATTTATTCTGTAACTTGAAATTTAGAGAGATACTAGGCTTGTGGCATTTTTTATTAATCCCCTTTTCTTATGAAGAAATTGAAAAATATAGAGTTTTCTCAGCCCCTTTTCCCATTTAGAAACTGAAAAAGTGCAGTTTCCTCTGTTCAATTTGCCATTCAAAAAAAAAAAAAAATTGGAAAAAAGTTTCTAAAGATTGTAGAAATTCTTGGTGTCCCTAATGTTAAAAAAATACACTAAAAAAACACAAAAAGATATAGCAGGATATAAATTTTTTTCATTATGAAAAGTGAAGAAATTGAAAAATACAAAGTTTTCTCTGTCCCCTTTTTCAATTAAGAAATTAAAAAACATAAAGTTTTCTCAGTACCTTTTTTCCATTCAAAAATTCAAGAATACAGAGTTTTCTCTATCCCCCTTTCCCATGAAGAAATTTAAAAATATATTTTTCTCTGTCCCCTTTTTCAGTCCCCTTTTCCTTTTTAGAAATTGAAAAATACAGAATTTACTCTGTCCTCTTCCTCAGTCACCTTTCCTATTTAGAAATTGAAAAATACAGAATTTTCTTAGTCCTCTTTACCATTCAAAAAAAAGTGGAACAATAGTTTGTAAAGATTTTTGGTGGTCTTGATAACAACAAAGTTTCCACTGTCCCCTTTCTCAGTATCCTTTTCCAATTAAGAAATTGAAAAACATAGAATTCCTAAGTCCCCTTTCGCATTTAAAAACTGAAATGTACAGAGATTTTTCAGTCCCCATTTCCATTGAGAAATTAAAGAATACCGAGTTTTCTCTATCCCCTTTTCCCACGAAGAAATTGAAAAATATAGTTTTCTCTGTCCCCTTTCTCAATCCCCTTTTCCTATTTAGAAATTAAAACGTTCAGAGTTTACTCTGTCCCCTTTCTCAGTCACCTTTCCTATGTAGAAATTAAAAAATACAGAGTTTATTTAGTCCTCTTTCCAATTTCAAAAAAAAGCGGAAAAATAGTTTGTGAAGATTTTGGGTGGTCTTGTAAACTACAAAGTTTCCTCTGTCCCCTTTCCCAGTCCTCCTTTCTAATTAAGAAATGGAAAAGCATAGAATTTTCAGTCCCCTTTCGCTTTTAGAAACTGAAAAGTACAAAGTTTTCTCAGTCCCCTTTTCCATTTAGAAATTGAAGAATACAGGGTTTTCTCTATCCGCTTTTCCCATAAAGAAATTGAAAAGTACAATTTTCTTAGTCCCCTTTCCCATTTAGAAACTAAATAGTACAGATTTTTCTCAGTACCCTTTTTCATTTAAAAACTGAAAACTACAGAGTTTTGGCAGTCCCGTCTTTCATTTAGAAATTGAAGAATACAGAGTTTTCTCTATCCCCTTTTCAGTTATTCAGCTATTTATCCCGTTGTGTATTAAGCCATGGACAATTGTATGTAGTATTTACTGGAGTACGTTCTGCTGAAGATGACAAAATAAAAATAATCCCTACAATTGGACAATGCCTGTTTGAAATAATAAAGTATTTTATAGAGAAAATGTAGTGTTTAATGAAGTATTGGTTCAGTTTAATCAATTTGAACAAATTAATTATTTATTATTACAGTTTGAGATGCAGATTAGTTACTTCCACGTAGTGCATCATGAAAACAAATTCATTGAATTTGCTTTAAATATAGAACTTGATGGAATTTTATCAAAATAATTGATCAATATTAAATTTATTTAGTAGAATTGGCTAAAACCAATAGAGATTTAAAAAATAGGTGGTAGGATTAAATAGCTGGCAGCCAGTGCTGCCACAACCCTCTAGTTATTACAATAATTACCTAGCTTGCTTGTACCTGTATGCTATCAAAGGGAACGCATGCTCTGAATACCTTATTCGCTTGTCTCTTGCGAGTCAACCTTAATGATTGGGAACCTTAATTTGCTTACCACAAAACAAACGTGTCATTCAGACATCACAGGTGCATATTTCTTTCAGATTTTCGGATTGAATTCATAGCTTACTTTTGAATTGAAGGGTTGCCGAGCAAATGGGCGTAAGTGCTAAAACGCGAATTTTACAAGAGACACAAAAAACTGAACTTTATTGCATTTAATTTTTGTTAAAAAACAAAAAAGTACTTTTGCGCTATTAGTTAGCTCTATCGAATCGTGAAAGGAACATCCTGAAAGAAGCAGTAATCCCGAAGAAATTTCCTGTCAAAGGAACGGGGCATCCCAAAAAACGCCGATTTTGACTGATAAAAAGTTGCATAACTTTTTTTAAAATTAAAACAAAAACAAATGAGTACTTTCGAGCTATTACTTACATCTATTGAATCGCAAAAGGAACCCTTAAAAAAAGCAACCATCTGCTAGAAAACTCCGAAGAGCGGTACGTCAAAAAAACGCCGATTGTGACTTAGAAAGAGTTGCATAACTTTTTTTTTTAATTAAAAAAGAAAGAGAAATTACTTTCTAGCTGTTATTTAGCTTACTTTCGAAAGTGCTTTATCAATCAATTCTTCTTAATATCTTATTACAAATTCTATACAAATGCAAAATCCAAATTTCCCGTTTTCGCTCAGGATTTTTCACTAAAAACATTTTTTTTAAATCCAGTACATGGCTCTGAGCCATTTAAATTAGTTCTATCTCTTCCTCCTACATTTGTAGCAAACGAGATTATTACTCATAGCACTTACAATCTCTCTGAGGTTAATGATTAAAAGTACCATCATTGGTCGACTCCCTGGGAATCATTATGGAATGGTTGATAGTGAAATATACCGCTATAGAATATCGTTGTTATAGCATCAGACTGAGCGTGTAACTGCTTATCGAGGCTCCGATTTAGACTCGTGGAAACAGGTTTCCTCGTAGATTACAGAACCGAGTATTCATTAGTCTCTCGCAAAAGCCGACGAGCTCTACTGTTTAGCGAGATTCACGGTACGTTCGCTCTTTTACGACAATGCTAAATCGAGGGTAGGCCCTATCATCACCAATTCCATCTGCGTCCCTCGTTCTTCACCCTTTTTTCTTTTTCGAATCCGTTGATTGACGTACATTTACTTCATTAATAGCCTGTTTAATCTAATTAGAAGGTTCTGTGATTTTTCAGTGTTAAAGCCATTTTATACCTAGCTTACTTGAATAAGGTAAGGGAGGAGGTGAGACCGAGAGGTGATAAAGAGAGGGATAGGAGAAATTGGTGGAACGACGAATGCAGGGAAAGTAAACACAGGATAAAGGAGAGTGTAAAAAAATGGAGGAAGGGGGAAAAGAAGGAATTGGAACTCGACAGGAGAATAAAAGATCAGGTGAGAATATTCAGTCAAAGAGGAGAGAAAAGGAAGGGTACATGGAAGAGGTGGAGAAAGCGGTAAAGGAAGGAAGGGAATGGGAAGTGATAAACGGGAAAAGAGGAGGAAGGAAGGGCATAAATGAGGAAATCGGGATGAAAGAGTGGACGGAGTATTAAAAGACTGTTATGGGGCGTGAACGGTAGGGTAAAGGGTGAAGGAATAAAGGCCGTGCAAGAAGAGATATGGAGGGTTTGCAGTAAGGTTTGGAGAGTTACACAAATTTACGCGGAAGTGCTTAGAGAGAGGCTGGAAAGACAGATGGAAGAAAAGGGAAGTATACAACACAACCCAACGGGTTTTAGGAAAGGGATGGGGATCACAGATAATATCTACGTGCTCAGTTTTTCATTCAACAGGAACTTAGGGCGGATGGAAGGAAAACTAGTGGCAAACTGTAAAAACAAAGTATTATTTCAGGGCTCATTTCAAGTATTAAAATAAGACAGAAAAAACAGTCACGAGTGGTACTAAAATGAGACCACGGGTGGGAAGTCAAGGGTCATTTCTTTTACATTGAAAATAACAGCATAAAGTTATCCTGTTCAAAAACAGGACACGCAAAGAATGATACCATAAAAAAAGAGATCTCTAGTTTTTACAGTGCACTGTTTCTGGATTTTAAAGCAGCATTTGACTCGGTAAACTGGAGGGTGTTTTGTAAGGCTATGAAGGAGAGAGGAGTAGAAGAAGGTTTGATAAAGAGGATGAAAGAGATATTTGTGGAGGCTAAGATAAGGGTGAAGATAGGAGAAAAGAAAGGCGAGGAATTCTTAACAGGAAGGGGACTTTGGCAAGGGTGCCCGTTGAGCCCACTTCTGTTTAGTATTCTATTGTCAGACTTGGAAGAGAAGATTGAGAAGAAAGGAAAAGGTGGGATCATACTGGGAACAGGCAAACTGTATTCACTAGCTGACTAGCATACGCAGACGATGTAGTAGTTCTAGTAGCGGATGATGAAAGAGGGATGAGTCTGATGATGAATGCGTGCGAAGAGTATGCGAGAAAAAAAGATTTAACGGTGAATGTGAATAAGACTATGATGGTGTGCTTCAGGGAAAGAAAGTGTAGAGTAAAGTACGAATGGAAGATGAATAGCGAAGTGGTGGAGTTGGCGGAGGAGTTGTGTCACTTAGGTTTTTGGTTCGAAACAGGAGGAGGAAACGAGCTGCTGGTGAGAAAGAGATTGGAATGTGGGAATAATGTAATACCACTAGTGTGGGGTATAGGGAAGAGAAGGTTCAACGACGATTCGAGGATGAGAGTGTGGATGTTCAACGTGTTAGTGTGGTCAGTGTTAAGTTATGGAGTGGAAATTTGGGGATGGAAAGAGCATAAGAGAGTAAAAAGTCTTCATGAGAGATTTCTGAGATGGGTCATGAGGATGAGTTGGTGCTGCCCAGGTTATACGCTGAGGGACGAAATAGGATGAGAGAAAATTGTAGTCAGGAAGCGGAAGCCCAGGGCAAGGTCGCAAGCGTTTAGGATTAAGAGTAGCGATTAACGTGATATGTAAGAAATACTTGGTGAGGTAATGTAGAAGGATTGTCGATAAGAAAACATGCAACGGTTCTGTAAAGACTCTTAAACCCGTAAAAGGGAGGTATAAACAGATAAAGAAGACCTAGTTTACATTATTTTTCTTCAGTAGGTTTCTCTTCTTTTATTCTATTTTAATCAAGAGAGTGTCAGTAACTTACCCTATTTAAGTTTGCCCTCTTTTCTTACATTCTTTCTTCCTTTATCTCAAAATCTATAATGCAAATCACGGTTTTCGTAATATACGCGTCACCTTATAGACCACCACTCAAATCAATTCAGCGATTGGTATTCCTGACAGGGCAGTTAAAGTCAAACGTGTGTGTAAAAGTGTATTCCGACTAGCTTTTGCTTCCTGCGGCCCTTTTCTTTATTCGATTTTTACGTTGATTACCAGCCCTTGCAGAATTGCAAATTGAGTTCGAAGCGATAAAAGAAAGCGAAGTTCTTTTCACAATCCTCAAGTTTTTTTCCGTGTTGAATTTTTCCACTTCTATCCAATATCCAATTGCAAAAAAGTCTATTCTGGTTATTATAATCATTTCTACTATTTTGATCTGGCTTGAAGGACCAGTACCGAATTGGAATGATTTCGCTGTTTGAAACGATCCGAATTTGGATTAATTCCATTAATTAAATTATTTAATTGAATTTCTGCATTAATTGATGTCTACAGAGATTCCAATGCATCTATCAACTAGACTTTCGGATTTCAGGTGGTTTCCGAGTTCCGACTGGGAATCGTTTCTGTCTGAGACTTCCAGAAATGCTCTCGAGACGGTGGACAAACCATCTGTAACCTGTCTCACGTGTTATGGATGGTTTGCTCTAGGACGAACGAACTATAAATTATACTTGCATTCTATCCGTGGTTGTAAATTCCCTGAAAACCCCTTGCTGGGGTTACTTGAGTTCGATCCACTTCTCCTGGGAAAATCTTACACCTTATTGGCCACCCCTATCCACAGGAGATTTCCATCTCACTTCTTATTGGCCGTCACATTTCAACAGCTACCCTCATGCTTCTTTTTACGAGGGTTCAAATCCAATCCTCTTTATTATTCCGTCACGTCATCTCAAATCGATGACTGCTTCGATAAACAATTTGCCTCCAGCCCATATCTTCCATAATTTTTGTGAAGTGTAAACAGCAAAATAGTAATTTCAAGCATGTTCAGACTGTCATTCAGAAATGTAAGTTGCTGGAAATTTTAGGGTATAAAAGAAACGAAGACGCTAATAGAAGGTAGATAGGCCAGTCAACGAAGGAATTCAATATAGAATTAAACCTAATTAAGATGAATTTTTGTTTGGTGCCTTTGAGATGTTATGCTAAACCATAAAAAATTTCAGTAACTGTAAACCTTGAGTTTTTTTGTACAATAATGCAAAATAGCGGTGAAAATCATATTTTTGCAGTTTTTCTTGTTTTTCGTGGAAACGGTTACTTTTAGGGAAAAAAAGTTTAATAGAAAGATGTTCGGCAACTTATTTTTCACGAATAAGGTTCTTTTGAATTTTTTGTTTGCTGTCTGAGAGAGTAGGGACTTCGTGTAATGCTTACTTCACACGTGTACAAGATATCTGCAAAGTTTCAATAATTTTCCATATTTTTTTCTCATTGAAAAAAGGCTTTAATGAGCCTTTGTCAAATTTCTTGGAAAATTTTAAGTTCCTGCACTTGTTGCTAGGCCATAGCGAGGTGCGGCTACTACCTGGACTTTCGTCTGTGTGGAGCGAAAGGAACAGTTAGGAGTTTCTGAAGCCCAAATTGTCATCTTAAATCTTCCTTAGTAAATTCGAATACAATCTAGCACAGTGGTTTCTCATATTCTCTAACTTTCAAGTTGTTGAGTATTTTCTATTTATTTATAATATAAGTAATAGAATGTAGAAAATAATAAATATATTCTTATAAAAATTTTTACAGGTATTCAATTTTTAAATTCTCATTAAAATAAGTTAAAATATTGTTTAAAGTTAATCACTTGACTTACCTGTCATCGAACAGGATCGAAGCAGACATTTTAAAATGGGGCGAATATTTTTAAGTTACAAAAAAAAATATGATTACATCAAAACAATAATTATTCTCATAAGACATTGTAATAAACAGATTTTGTTTCGAAGCAACTGACAAATATAAACTTTCTTTTTTAATTTTTACTGATATTGAATATGACATTAAATACATCTTCTGCTCGATCTGTGCAAAAATCAGGATTTATTCAAGTTACCATTATCAATGAAAATACTTAATTAAACTTAACTTAATTTTTTTTTAAAATCAAATAAATAATTTTTCTGTCAATCCCCAGTGGGAAACTTTTCCCATATAAGTATGCAATACTGGAACCATTTTTACAGAAAAACATAAATAAATAAAATATATTTAAAAAAAAATACAGGAAATTAAAGCCTTTGTCTATTATTTGGATGAGTGTTGTACTTTTTTGTATTTTTTGTTTGTATATTGTTGTATATTATTGTGTATTCTTCTGTATTCTTGTAGTTTAAAAATTTTACAAGAAAGTAAGAATTTACCAATGTTTCATAAAAAAGTTATTGTTTTAAGACCTGGGATGATAAAATATTTAAAACGCTGCAAGGAGATAATTTTGCGATTAACTGTGCAAGTGATTGCTGTTACAAAAAAGTTCTAGTTTTAGAGCTTTAAGTAAAACTTAGCTCTTTTCAATTAAAGTTCAAGTTCTGAGTTTCAGAGTTTTGAGTAAAACTAAACTTTTCTCAATTTTTAGAGATTATTGCATTTAAATATTTGTTATATTACTACTGCAATAAGGAGAGAAAATATACAACAACGCTCGCAACAAAGTACAAATATGTACGAAATTCGTCTGAATAATAGATAAAAGTTCTCCTTTCATGTAATTACGTTTGAATTTATCTCATTTATTTGTATTTTTCTGAAAAAATATTTGCAGTTTTTTGAACGTTTTTTCAGTAGGGATTAAAAGATTTTTTTTTAATTTAATGAAAACAGATTTAAGAAATTTTAAAAAACAATTAAGAACTCACGAATTTGTCTTTTTAAGGGTCGAAAATGGCGATTTATATTTTTCATGAAGTTCGCTAGTGGGTGAAATTAAAAGTGACCACTAAATTTGAGAAATATAAAAAAAAAGTTGTTTGACATTTTTCACCCTTTGGATTTTGCTCGAGAAGAGTGGGTCCAATGGAAAAAATGTTTACAAAAAAAGATGTATTTCGCGGAAATCTACAACATTTATTGAAACACCTTTTCAAAACAACCAAAAACAATAAAAGGGAAAAGAATAGGACCCCAGATTTTTTCATTTTCTGAAATTTGTAATTTACGCCAAGCCCCAAATACATACGCATTCTTACAACAAAAATTTACTTCAAGAAAATTTTAAATTATAAAAATAAATAATTTAAACAAATTATATTATATGAAACGTCTAATTTATTCGCTAAAATATTGCAAATATTTAGGAAGATACCCATTCAAATCGAAGTAAAAATTAACAAAAAATATTTAAATAAATATTTCTCTGAAAAGAAAACTTTCTTAAACTATTTTTGTACCTGAATGTACAGAAAATTTGGTTGGTCTACAAATAGAAAGCCAAAGCCATGGTAGGTAGAAGAAAATTAGAAGGAGTAGCTGACCCTTTTCTCTAAGCGCAGGCAAAAAATCGAGACAGTAGCCGCACCTCGTTATGACTTAGCAACGAGTGCAGGAACTTGAAATTTCCCAAGAGATTTGACAAAAGTTTATAGTTATTGAAATTTTTTTGGTGGCTTAGCATACCATCTAGAAGGCATCTAAAAAAATTCAGCTTGATTAGACTTAATTCTATGCTAGTCATATTTGTTCTTCGCTGACTGGCCTATGAGGGCCCAAGGAGTGTCTAGTGTTTGTGAAAACTTTTTTTTGAAGCTGATTTATATAACAAATAAAAAAGCGAAAGGAAATGGAAAGAGGCGCTTGTCCACTTTATTTCTGCGAGCAGTAAGTAAATTTCCTGCAATATAGTGATCTCTGCGAACCTTCATATCCTGTTTGAAAGCATCGACGACACGTAGTAAATCAATCTCTGGTGAACGGTTAGGGCACGCGTGACATTTAGCGACATGCTAAAATTCACTTTACCCTTTCACATTGAACTCGAGTTCAAGAGGGAGAAACAAACAAGAAAGATCCAAGACTGCAACGAACTAGTCAACGACATGGAGAAACGCTGAAGAAACTTCTTAATTACATCCAAACTTGACAACCCGCCTTTGTAATGTACAAACACTTTAACTTTTAAAATTTCCTGGTCTTCCTAGTTCCCTCCTTTATGTGAGCAAACTTCTTTTTTCTTAGTTTCCCTACAACTTTATATCCTGAAAAACTTAACATTCTTTCAAATTTCAAGCGAAAATCCGTGAAAGAAACTATGGAAATTTACATTTTCTGAGAAACTGCAATTTTATACTTTTAATTTCAATTAGTCAAAGATTTTTATAGTTGCAGAGAAAAATCTGAGGTCTTTGTTTATCCTAACTTCAGATAGTTTCGTTGCAACGTTTTAATCTCTGAAATTTAAAGAATTTTCAACTTTAAAAAGTTCGCAACGTTCAGTTCACTTCATTACAACTTTTATGTGACTTCCGTTTCCTTTTTCTCCTCTTTGCCACTCATTCTTTACATTCTCACTCCTCCACACTCCCTCATTCTTCTTCTTTCACTCCTCTAGCTTTTTCTACCTTCATCCATTTTTCTCCCAGTCCCTCCTCCCCAAAAATTTTCTTAAAATTCTCTTGCCATCCTTTCCTCTCATACAACCATTCCATACATGCTCCCATGTCTCTACCCATTCACATGTTCTGCATTATCTCTTCTCATCCTTCTCCCAATACATTACTTCTTTTACTTCATTTCCCAGTCTTGATCTGGTTATTCTTGTCCATCTCTTTTCCCCCCATCCTCTTTCCAGATATTTTGGCAATCCTTTTCTTTTATTACCTTATACTATTTACTGTATCTTAATTCCTCTATTATCCCCATCTATCCATCACTTGCTTTTCTCTATCATTTTTTTTCTAATTCCTCATAGTCTATATTTCCTTCTTCTCCTATCCCTCGATCTCTGAAAAACTCTCTTCTTTCTTCTTCCCATCGCGTTAACTCTACTGCCCTCTTTCCCCTCTCTTCCACCTCTTTGTAATACTTTCTCGCTAACTCCCCTCCCTTTTCAACCCATAGTTTCTCTTTGAATTTCCACGCCCTCTTTCCCGCCCTTGTTCTTAATTTCTCCCTTTGAGCCTCTTCTCTTATCATATAACCCGGAGTTCTCCATTTACCCCTAATCTAACACATCTCTCTTGCAACTTACCTTTTTCCTTCCTCTCCTTCCATCCCCATATCTCTGCCCCATAGCCTTATATCGGCCATGTCAACGTATCAAACAACCTCATTCGTCTATTCCAAACTTTTTTAAACCTTTTTCCTTTTCCCTAAAACTGTTTCATTACCCTCGCCACTTTCTTAATCCTTTCCCAAGTATTTTGCTAAACCTGTCATTAAACCCACCATTCCTTCCTCATTCTCCATCAAGATCACTATATCATGCACATATATGCCAGTGTATGAATTTTTTCTTCCCCTAGCCTTACTCCTCCCCATCCTTTTCTCTTCATCTCCCCTTCCAAATCTGAAAGTAATACACTCAACTCTTGATATACCGCGCCTCGTCTTACTGCGTCCCTAGAATTCTGCCAGCTCGCATTCGTTGACAAGGGAGCCCGAGGGACGGGGGAAAACGCCCGGCGTCCTTGAGGCAATCACGCAATACCGTAGCGACAAGACAAAGCAGGCAGCTCGCACACTCCCGTACATATTTCGCATTTATTTTTAAATACAAGCGGAAAAACCTCTTTTTATTAATCAGTCTTCATCACTAAAGAAGGTCCATCCTTTATGATAATAAGAATTTACATTTGTACAAAATACAGTTGATTAATATTATGTATTCCTACTGGAAATGGTTTATACGGCCCTGACTTTTTTCATCGTAGAAATTCTGGTAAGAGTCTCACGGTCAAAGTAAGCAATGCCCGAGACCCGCGCTAACTCGAGAGTTGAGTGTATATTAAACAGGAGCGGGATTAGATGGCAATCCTGTCTTACACCTCTAGAAAAACCAAAAACTATCTCCTATTTATTCTCCCACCCCCTAACCTTGCTTTTTGTCTCTCTAAGGTCTCTGCTAGCCTTTGCTTCAAACCTTCTCTGATCTCCTTTCTCTCCATAGCTTTATCTATCTCTTCACTGCCAGGAAGTCAAATGCTGCCTTCAACTATAACTTCGTAATGTCTGGATACAAATTAAAAGACGGACTCTGGATACAAATTACAAGACAAAAATATTCCAAAAATATATAATAGGATATGAATCATATCCTTTTCCATATTTTTGGGCGAAAAAGTTTTATTCAACCGTAGGGAACAAATTTTATTATACTTCTTTTTTATCTATTTTAGATTTTCACACATAATAGGTAAACTATTATTTCATTATAAGAAATGAAAGGCTAAGAGGGTCTGGTCCATATTCCATCTTGTAATGCTGAACCTGACTTCGTCGTGTAAAAAGTGAGCAAAATTTGTATCCAGAGTTCGTCTTGTAATTTGTATCCAAATTCCGTCTTACTTTTGTATCTCGAAACCCCCTTACCCATCTACTGATTGAACTGAAGTTAAAATTGAAATTGGAGTTTTAATTTGAAAATTTAATTAAACAAAAATTGAAGTGTTCGAAATTGAAGAATTAATTATTAGAAGCATTCAAAAAAAGATCAATATCATAATATCGTGGTAAAATGAACGCAATGCAAATTAAGCACATTTTTAAAATAGAATCGTAATGATGTACAGAAAATTTCAAATTCAAAAAAGCATGAAAAGCATGAAACATTAAAATATTTTTAAATTGATAGTGTACACAATAATAACTTATACAAAATTATCAGAGATCGTAATTTTCAATTTCTTTATCGTTACTCTCAATATAGAAGAGTAGCAAATTTTAATTTTTGAAAGCAGTTAGAATCATACAACAAAAATTTTTTGAAAGGTGAAATTGGAAATATTTTAAATCACATCATTTTAAATTGCACTACTTTAAACCGCAAAACTTCTGAATTTCAATTTTTCAAACTGAAACTTTCGAAGATGAATTTGAAAACGATTGATAAGGTAAAGGCCTCGGTTCGTAACCTACTAAGAAGCTGGAAAAACTAAAATCCTATTGGATTCATTTTCATTCATTTCATTTCATTCATTCATTCTTCGTTTCTGATGAAAGATAAAAGTTAATATAGATATTTGAAGAATATAAATTAAAGTAAAGATCTTCCTCAGCGTTTTAACGATATATGTCATATTATAATTTTTATAACAGTTTTTGCGAGAGGGGTTACAAATGCGTCACTGCTGATATTTCGGTGCTCGTTCGTAACCGACTCAGAAATTATTGCATTTCGATATTGAAAGCTACTTTCTCAAATGATAGCACTCGAAACAAGACGAACGTTATCACTGTCCACTGGATTGACACATTTTTCACTCACAACACGCCGAGCTGTCAAGTTTCGTGGAGTCATTTCAGTATTGGTGTTATAGTCAGCTGGTGTGAAAGTACATTGTGCCACGGTGGAGGGCAGAGCGCGACGTTTTTTTTTCGAATTGATAAAGGCGAAATAATGCCTATCATCTCATATCAGTTTTGTACATTTTCATTTCTACTTTGAAAAGAAATTCACATCAGCCGAAAGTTTCTATCGTATTATATAAAAAATCAATTTATACACTTGCTGGGTTACGAACTGGTCGTGGGTTACGAACCGGGGCCTTTACCTTATTAACATTTTTTTTAAAATTTCTTTAAATGAAGACAAAAAATGGAAAATTAAGATGAAGGAAAACTAAAATAGGAATAAGAATTGAGAAAAAAAAGATTTGACGAATATGCAGGAGAAATATTGGGGATGAGAATGATTTCCATGATTGGATAGGGCCAGAAGTTTTGAAATTGATTCTGAAATTAGCACACTGCATGTGATTGTCAGGGATAGAACGAATTAGCTCTCGGTTCGCGAAGAGCAAACCCATAGCGTCCGACGTTCTAATGGAAACTTGCCAAATTGCTCCAGGATAACCATGAGGGTCCCGGTGAACGAGTCAGTTTCCGGAAGCATTGCCAACCCCTTGAGGACTCACTATTTTATATTCCAGAGCTGCACGAGGTCCTCTTATCCTCTACTTTCAAGAGATCGAACGTGACTTCCGAATTATTTTAAAATTCAGCAAATGTGCTAACCTTTTGTTGAACAAAAAGTTACATAAATATAAACATTTGTTTATCCCTCAAACACGAAAATTTTGTTCTCGGATTTAGAAAGCGTATTTCTTCTGGCATGAAACTTTATTCCTAAGATTTAGAAATTTATCTTTCCAAATTGTGAAGAATCTATTCTTTAAACTTGAAATTTGAAATTGAAATAAAAGGAAATTTGAGAATGCAGTTTGAAAAGATTTTTATATGAGTATTTTTTTCTTTTGTTACAGCACATGGTGCAGACAGGAATGGCTGCGCCCTACGGTGGGGGTGTCTTTCCTCCTCCGGTGAATGGGGTTGCAGGGGTTGTAGGGTCAGCAGGTGCAGCTGGAGAAGTTAAACCACCACCCCCAAACCCAGCTAAAGAAGAAAGCGCTGGAGCACAACAACAACCACCACCTGGGGGACCACAAGTTCCACCCCCAGCTGGGGCACAACATCCTGCCACCCCCGGACAACCTACTGCCACCAGTTTTAGTCCTCCACCACCGTCGAATGGTGTTGACCAACAACAGGCAATCGTAAGTTACACTTTTCAACAAATTTACACATACGCATCTTAATCTACTCATACTATTACATAACCAGTACTTACTAATCTTTACATTTTTAAGCGACTTCCGTTCTCTTTTTCTTTCACTCCTCTTCTAAATCAAACTTGCTATTTTCACAATCACTCTTTCATTCTTTCTCACTCGCTCCTCTAGCTCACTCCAATTCCTTCATCCACTCCTCATCCAACCCTTTCTTCTCTAAAATCTTAACCACATTACCAGCTTCCTTTATCTTCAATTCCTCTCGTACATCCTTCCCATGTGTGCTCCCATGTTTCCTCTTCCCATTCACATATTCTGCACTTTGTATTCTCCTTTTTTGACTAATACATCCCTTTCCTGATCTCGTTTCCCAAACTTAATCTTGCTATTCTTGTCCATCTTCTCTCTCCCCATCCCTTTTCTAAATACTTTGGTACTTCTTCCTTTTTCATCATCTTATACCATTTATTGTATTTTGATTCCTCCATCATCCCCTATCTTTCTATTAATTGTCTTTCTCTGTCTTTTTTCTCCAATTCCTCATAGTTTACTCCAGTGCCATCTCCTACATCTCTATTCGTAAAGAATTCTCTTCTTTCTTCTTCCCGTTTCGTTAATTCTACCCCCCTCAAACACTTTTCTCTAACTCCCTGCCCCTCCCGCCCTTAGCTTTACTTCAAATTTTCATGCCCTCTTTTCTGTTCTAGTACTTAATTTAGCCTTTTGTGTTTCTTCTCACCATATATATACCGGTGTCCTTGAATTTTTCTTTCCCTTTTATTGAGCAATCCCCTCTTCCTCTTCTTTCTACCTTAACTTCCTTTTTATCCTTATTTTGATTACTCTTCACCTTCTTAATGTCAGTATTATGAGGAAGTAAGCCGAAGATATATAATCTCCTATCTCTAGTTTTTTGACCTCCTCTCTTACCTCGTCGTCCACTATCACATAGTCAATTACCATTTCCTTTTCTCCTCCTGAGCATGTATATTCCCCTTCCTTACCCGCTCCTTATATTCCTATTCAAGATAAGCCATCCCTTCTCCTCCTTCAAGAAAAAAGGTGTTGCAAATTAAATTTCGCACCACAATCGGAATGTCACGCTCAAACATAACCTCTAATTTTCAATTTTGGCGCGAAATTTGAAATTCCTTTTTTTTGTAAAATGAAACTGAAGTTTTCATCGCTTCAAACTAACATTTTTAAATTCCATTTTAGTAAAACCATTTTTCGCCTTATTCGCCGATATTCCGCTATTCCGTATACAAAATTGAGAATATTTTATTCCGTCCACGAAGAAACACTGTCGGTCTTGCCAACATTATTTGCATCCGAAAATGTGTTTTCTCTCGAACCTGGAAAACGCGAACAAAATTCTGGAATTTCGTACCTAACCAAAGTCATCCTCCCACGTTCATCTCGTGAATATAGAATTATAGAATCATAAAGCATATCTTCTCAGCGAGAGAAGCCGGAATCTGCCAAAATATAAGCGAATTTTGGTGCAACTGTGCAAGTATAAAGACAGAAATCCTATGAATCTTGAAGTAATTCCATGAAATTCTTAAGTTTACACAGTTGTTGCATCCTGATAGTTGGCGTTCGTTTCATTACTCTGGACATTTCTAATTATGTAGCATCAAAGCTGCTTTTAGGACGTTAGAGTATCATGATAATTGAGGTCCTTTAAATTCCCATGGAAAAATGAAACGAACTACAGATGCTTTCAATTAGACAATTTTCATTCTTTAGAAATTATTGAGCTTCTAATTAATTTGTAGATTAGATTAGATTTTTACTCCTTTTCGGCCTCCAGAGCAATGTCTGATGTACTCAATCTTGTGTTTTTTTTTCAATCTCTGAAATCCCCTATCGTCTGCAGCCGGATTTTTATTAGAAGCGCTCGCATTCGCCAGAAAATTTGGTCAGGGGAGTGGAAAACTGCAGAAAACCAAAACTCCCGAGCGCAACCAGTTACCGACAGGCGACTTTGGATGTAGACATTCGATAACATCGAGTGCCCACATCCACCCTCGGCGTCAGACCTCCCGTTCGACAGTAGTGGTACCCAGTGAAAACATGACTAAGCAAGAATCTCGAATCGTCACCCATCCGAGCGCTAACCGCGCCCGTCCATGCTTAACATTCAAGATCTCGACTAGTCGTGAAGCACCACCCAGCTACTGCCATCGGTTCTAATTAATTTGTATTTTATATCCACAGAAAGAACAATCTCACGAATTAATCTCCGAAAGAGTTTGTTATTAAAATAAAAATCAGGCATCAAGAATCCACGTATAAGCGCTCGTAAATAGTCGAACGTTAATATCCCGTTATGAGTTTCAGTTTTTAATGGTGTCACCAGTAAAGCCAAAGTATCGACCCCTAGTAAAACTTTACGATTCATAAATCGCTGATCCTAGATTCTAGAAGTAACGTTAGTGTACTGAGTACTTAGCACGGACATTGGTTTGATTTGCACTTGTAAAAAACACTTATCTTAAAAAGTGGAAAGTCTGTCCCATTTAAAAAAAACTGCTCTTGAGCTACAGCTCCAAAGATTCTGTATTCCTCGGAACTTTGAAAATAATAAATAAAGATTTTGCAGTTTAAATTTCGCGCCACAATTCAGCTGAAAGCGTAGCACTAAACTAGCAATTTTCTATTCTCAAAATGTTGAATTTTTGAGCCAAAGACAAATTTTTTACAGAAGAGTTGAATTTTTAATCCGAAAATATGATTTTTCAACAAAAAAGTTAATTTTCTACCAAACAGTAAAATTTAAAAGAAATAGTTTAATTTTAAAAAAAATAGTTCAATTTTCTACCGGAACACTTCAATTTTATACCAAAAACTATGAGTTTTCAACGAGTAAGTTAACTTTCAATCAAATAGTTTAATTTTCCACCAAATTGTTGATTTTTCAAGCCAAAAAGACGAATTTTCGACCCGAAAATATGAATTTTCAGCCAAAAAGGTGAATCTTTAAAAAAATGAATTTTGAAGAAAGTAGTTCAACTTTCAATCAAGTAGTTGAATTTTTGACCAAAAATATGACTTTTTAACAAAATAGTTGCATATTCCACAAAATAATTAAACTTTCAACCAAATAGTAAAATTTTTAACCAAACAAGATGAACTCATAAGAACCCAATAAGAAAATACAACCTTTTTTTCTTTGAAAGTTACTTCTTTTCAATTAAAAAGTGTACTACATATTATATTTTTGATTCAGAATTCATCTCTTTTGATTTAAAATTCGACTAATTGGTTGAAGATTTTACTTATTTTTTGAAAATTCTTATTTTTAGATAAAAAAAATTTTCCTAATTGAAAATATGACTAATCCATTTTTTGCTGAAAACTGATCGTTTTTAGTTTAAAAAATCATCTATTATATTTTTCATTGAACATTCAACTACATACTTGGTTGAAAGTTAAAAAATTAACTATTACATTTTTCTTTGAAAATTTAACTACTTGGTTGAAAGTTGAACTACTTTGTTAAAAATTCATTTTATTAGTTGAAGATCCATCTCTTTGTTTGAAAATTTAACTATATGACTGGAAACTCGTTTCTTTTTTGTTGAAAATCAATTTTTTGAACTGCAATTTTAACTATTCCATTTTCGGTTGAAAATTTTATTGATTTTAGTTTTAAATTTAACTGTTTGGTTGAAAATGGACTTTCTGATTGAAAATTTATATTTTCGGGTTAACAATTCGCCTTTTTGATTTAAAAATTCAACTGTTTCGTTAAAAATTCGTAGTTTTTCTTCTATTATTTTGGTAAAAAATTCAACTGTTTTCTAGAGAATTCGCCTTTTTGGCGGCTTGGTTAAAAATTAATCTGTTTTGGTTGAGGATTTAATTATTTTGTTGAAAATTCGTCTTTTTTGGTTGACTTCAACTGTTTTTGATTTAAAATAAAAATATCTTTGGTTGAAATACTGACTGTTACATTTTCCGTTGAGAATTAATCTTTTTGGTTTATATTCGACTATTTTTTATTTAAAATTAAAATCTTTGTTTGGTTGAATTATTAAAACTATTATACTTTCCGTTGAGAATTTGAAAATTCAACTACTTCGTTGAATGTTGAACTTATTTGTTAAAATATAATTTTTTTGAAGATTCATCATTGTAGTTAAAAATTCAACTATTTTGTTGAAAATTTTATTATCTTGGTATAAATTCTTTTTTTTTTGGTCGAAAATTTGTCTGTTTTCTTGAACATTCGAGTTTTTTTATAGAAATTACGTCCTTTTGGATTAAAAATTCAACTGTCTTCCAAAAAAATTAATCTTCTTGGCTTGAATATTTATTTTTTGGTTCGTAATGCAACTGTTTTTGGTTAAAGTTTAATCTATTTTGTTAAAGAATTCGACCATTTGTTTGAAAATTCTTCTTTATAGGTTGAAAATTCCACGATTTTGTTCCAAATTCGTCCCTTTCTCTTGAAAGTCCAGCTATTTGATTGTAAATGCAACTATTTAGTTGACAATTTTTTAAAAATTTATCTTTGTGTAGGTTGAAAATTCAACGCTTTTGTAAAAAACTCATCTTTTTTTCAAAAATTCGACCATTCGGTTGAAAATTCATCTCTTTTGGTAGAAAATTAATCTTTTTTTTACAAAAAACGGCAGTTCGAAATCAACAATAAAAAATGTGTAAAATATAAATTAGTGTTATGTTCAAAATTTATAAAAAGTGTTTAAATAGAATGGATTATCATTCATGATAAAAATTTCAAACTTTGGCGCTTTTATTGGCATCTCTTATTAGGCATTTCATGTTTCAGTATGGCGATCCAAGATGGTCATATGCTGGTGCATAAACATTTGCACGAAAATGCATGGGACTAAATATTATTTTTGAAATGTCTTCCTAAAAACTAATTTCTCACCGTAAGTTTATTTGGAAATTAGTTTTTGTTTTTTAAGGACCATTTTATGAATTAATGAAATCATCATGGTTTGTTTTATCGATTTTATTATTTCATAAAATGGTCATTGAAGAAGGAAAACTAATTTTCAAATACACTTATGGTGAAAAATTATTTTCTACGAAAATATTTGAAAAAAATAAAGTTCAGTCACATGTATTTGGTGCCAATCTTTATGCACCAGTATTCGGCGCCATATCTGTTTGATGTCACAACGTGAAATACCTAATAATCTAACAAGGTTATGTTAGTTCTGTCTCAGTTTACTCGATATTAAAATAGTTTTGACACTTTTTTTCAAGCAAGATGTAGTTTTTGAATATAAAAAGTATTTCTAAATCTAAATTAAGGATTTTCCATGTATGATTATTATAAATATGGCTACAAATGTTGAAGTTTCAAAACTTTCACTGACTTTGAGACTTTTCATTGAAACTTTCAGCTGAAAGTTTCAAAAAGTATAAAATTCTGAAACGGCACATTGTTGCACCAAACTTGAACATAACTTCTAATTTTGATTGAATTGTGGCGCCAAATTTGAAAAACAAATTTTTCGTTCTTTACAAAATCAAAGTCTCCTGTCAAAGCAATTGTAGTATTATCGACTTGTAGGACGCTTCAGAGGAGTTGGATCGCTGTGATATAAATTACTAATTAAACCCTCACCCCAAAGGTTTCGGGGGTTATGGGTCTTGTGAACGTGATCACACTCAGTGACTTACGACCTTACGTGCTTCATTCCCCATTTATGGGGTTGATATTACAGAAACATACACATATGTAGGCTTATAGAATCTAGTAATACGAATAGCATATATACAAGACTTTGTATAATACATTCATAATCATTGAGAACAACGCTATCAGCTAATATATTCGAGGCGTATATAATACCAGCCATTATGTTCAACAATTGCAGCTTTCATACATCAACGCGTTCCAGATAATCGTGTCATATCATGGGAATTTATTGTTACATGGTTTAGGCCCGATATGCACACGATGTGATGCTTTAAAGCAATAAATTTCTCGAAATATATGGTCGAAATGAATAGTTTACAGTTCAGAGTTAAAGTTAAGATAAGTTGAGAAATTACGTTTGAAGAAATTTAGAAAAGTTCATCAGATTTCAGGCTTTCGTGAAATTTAAGAGGAGAAAGTTTACAGAATTTTATTTTTGAAGAAAACATTGATTTTAAAAATGTAGTGTTTGAGTTTAGCGCCAGAATTACGTGCAAAGAGGGGAGTTTACAACCATTATGTGTCGCTAGCTATTCTAGTCAAAGTTCCGCGAAAATTCCAATTCGATAAATGAAAAATTGCTCTCTTTTATACAACTTAATAATAAAAGTTTATATTTTATTTACAAAACAAGTTAAAAGTGTAAGTTATTCAGTTTGAAATAAATATTAATATTCAACTCAATAAAAACATTAAAAAGAAAAAGATGGCCTCTTCCAGTTCAGAAAAAAATAACCAAAATTTTATTCTTTCCAACTCAATAAAAATGATAACAAAAAAAAATTCATTTTCAATTCGGGAAAAAATTAAAAACCAAAATTTCCTCCCTTTCAACTCAATAAAAATGTTGTCAATGAAAAATTTCCTTCTTTCGGTTCCGAAAAAAGAAGTAAAAACAAGTTTCATCCCTTCTAACACCATAAAAATGTTGAAAACAAAAAAGTCCCTCTTCCACTTGAAAACAAATGAATACCAAAATTTCCTCCTTTACAAATCAATAAAAATGTTGGAAATATAAAATTTTCCTCTTTCAATTCAGAAAAAATAAATAATCAAAATTTCGTCCCTTCCAACTCAATACATATTTTAAAAACAAAAAAATGCCTCTTCCAATTGAAAAAAAATAATTCCAACTCGATAAAAAATATATATATATATAAATCCTTTAAAGTGGAATTTTTTATTTTAGGTCGGTTTAAATGAATAATTGGTCAATTGTTATTCATACATGAAAATTCAACAATTCCACTTACAAATTAAAATTTTTTTAAATGGACCAATGAAAATTGCAATGTTCGAAGTTTAAATTTAGCACTCTGAAATTTTAACGATTTAAAGCTTTCTATTTGAATATTTCATTTATAATTGATCACTTTAAATGAACAGTCAAATATTGCTAAATATTTTTTTTTCTTTTTTTAATTTCAAAAATTTCGAATTAAATGGGTTGAAAATTGCATATTTCACACTGAAACAATATTTGAATAGGGTTTGAAATTGATCAAAAGCGTTTAATTTGGAATCTGTTAATTTGATATTATTTAAAAATTGAAAATATGTAGTTCATAAAGTTTGAATCGGACGTTTACATTTGTTTCACCACCAAGGCTTTCGAATTGAAACATTCCAATTTTGGACATTAAAATCTGTAAATTGTTCAAGTTTGAACAAATTCAGAATCGTCTTGTAAAATAAAACATTGTTCAAATTTTAATACTCGAACTACAGTTCAGTTTTAAAAGTCATTAATTAATTTGTATTACATTTGATCAACTTGAAACGTTTTTTATCAAAAAATTTTTAATTCAAGCGTTTTGAATTTCTAAGACTTCAAAACTGTATTTTTAAATTCTTTAAATCGAAAGTGTACGCTTACAAATGAAGACCTAAAATAGAAAATTTTTAAACTAAGATATTTTAGGATTCTGCATTGCAAACTGAAAGATTAATACATAATTAAAAAAGTTAACAATCAGAATTTGTTTAATTTGCATTATATCATGTGATATTTCAAGTGCTTGGGTAGATTTTTCTTCTAAAAATGTGTAAAATTCCCGTACAAAAACAAATTCACTGTTATTTCCTGGTTTTTCCTAGTGTCCAAAAATTCCCAAGTTTTCCGGTCCAGTGGCCGCCCCGTATTAATTTCTATAAAAATAGCAATTTTTCATTTATCTAATTTGAATTTTTTCGGAACTTTGACTCGAACGGCTAGCGCCACCTGGCGGCTGATAAACTCTCCTATTAGAGGTTATGTTTAAGTGTGGCATTACAAGATACAAATTGTGGCGGGAAATTTGAAGTGTAAGACTTCATTTCTTCCTTTTGAAACTGACAATCAGTTTTTCAAACCCATATTTTGAGTTACTTTTCTTTAGCCTCTGTTTTAGTAGATTATTTGTTACCGGTTGAAATGAATGAAATCGTGGGTTCACGATTCGAACATTCGTTTTGGACAACTGAACTTCTCCATTAGAAAATCAAACATCAAGTTAATTTAGACTTTTCGAGGAATGTTTCAATTCGATTATGTGATTCATTTAGACCCTACCTCCTGTGCTTGAGTAGTTGAAAGCCTCGTCTAATTAAACTCTAGAGAAGAGAGAGGGATCATTTTAGGAAGTTACTACCATTCGACAATGGTCGAAGAAGCGTTAGCTCATGTAGTGTTCAACTGTTCATGCACTGTTGTCACCGACCCGGCGCGGTCCTTGTGTTGCCGCCAATGCTAAAACTGTTCTACACGTGAATTAGGTTACCCAGGTGCGGATCTGGATTTGGATATGCTTCCGCATCTGCAACCTTCTTCAGAGAGGGTTAATCCCATTCATTCTGCTCTCCTAAAAGTACATCCTGAGGCAAATTGTGACAAGAGCTAGCCAAACAGTAGCCTCTCTTATGCCAAGACAAAGTCCCTATTTGGATTTTACTCTAAACGTCTGAAAAATGTTTAGAGATCTTCCAGAAAACTAGATTGCATTTAAAATTAGAATTGTCAAAGTAATTTCCAAAAGGAGTCAATTGTGTACTACAGTAAAAGCTAATGACAAAGAAAAAAGAAAGTCTTGTATTTTAAATTTCGCGCCATAACTTAGCGATATGCCGTTCGGAGCTGCCAGACCGCGGACCGGCGGCGCATGTCTTGGCTGCGCAGTAGACAAAAATTGGCTAACGTAACCTTAAAATACACATAGATAACTACTGCACTCACTCCGCCATTCCGCGGTATGGCAGCTCTGGTGCCGTTTCAGAAATGTCTACTTTCTGAAACTTTCAGCTGAAAGCTTCAATGAAAAGATTCAAAGTCAGTGAAACTTTAGCATACTTAGCTAAATTTATAATAATTTTAGATGGAAAATGCCTAATTTACATTCAAAAAAGGCTTTTCAATTTCAAAAACTACATCTTATTTTGAAAAAAGTGTCAAAACTTTAAATATCGAATAAACTTAAAGCTAATATAACCATTTTAGGCTATTACAGATGCTAATAAAAGCGCCAAAGTTTGAAATTTTAATCGTGATTGATAATCATTCAATTCACACACTTTTATAAGTTTTGTACATAAGACTTATTTTATACATTATTTTGTTGTTATTTTCTAACTGCCGTTTTTTGTAAAAAAAAAAGATTAATTTTCTACCAAAAGAGATGAGTTTTCAATCAAATGGTCGAATTTTTGAACCAAAAACATTAAATTTCAACCACAAACAGTTGCATTTTAAAAAAAATAGTTGAATCTTCAAGCCAAAAAGACGATTTTTCACAAGTCAATTGAATTTTCTATCAAGATAAATCTTCAACCAAGAACTTTTATACCAAAGAAGATGAATTTTTAACTGAGGGATGAAATTTCTATCTAAAAAGATAAATTTTCAACAGAAAAGTTGAATTGTCGAAAGAAAGATGACTTTTCAACAAAATCGTTGAATTGTCAACCAAACAATTGCACTTACAACCAAATTGTTGAACTTTTAAACGAAAGAAACGAATTTTCAACAAATTAATTAAATTTCCGATCTACAAAGATGAATCTTCAACCAATTGGTCAAATTCTTTACAATAAAGATTAAACTTTAACCAAAAACAGTTGTATTTTGAACCAAAAAATTTAATATACAAGCCAAGAAAACGAATATTTTAGAAGACAGTGGAATTTTTAATCCAAAAGGACGCATTTCCTGCCCAAAAGAACAAATATTCAAGAAAACAGTAAAATTTTCGACAAAAAAAATTCATTTTTAACAAAACAATAAAATTTTCAACAGAATATTAGAATTTTTCAACTACAATGATGAATCTTCAACAACAAAAAAATGAATTATAACAAAGTAGTTCAACTTTCAAGCAATTAGTTGAATTTTCAATCAAGGAGATTAATTTTTCAGCAAAAAAAAAAAACAAATTTACAACAAAATACATTAAATTTCCACCAAATTGTTTGTTTACACCAAATGGAATAGTTAAATTTTCATTTAAAAAAATTAATTTTCAACCAAAAAAAGAACCAATTTCCAACGAAATAGTTAAATCTGATAAACCAATAAAGTGGATTTTTGACAAAGTAGTTCAACTTTCAACCAAGTAGTGGAATTTTCAATAAAAAATTTAATAGTTGATTTTTCAACTAAAAACGATAAATTTTTAGCCAAAGATGGATTAGTTATATTTTCAGTTAAGAAAATTAATTTTCAACTAAAAAAACCAATTTAAAAAGTTTTGAATCCTCAACCAAACAGTAGAATTTTCAACTAAAAGAGAAAATTCTGAACCCAAAATATAATAGTAGACTTTTCAATTAAAAATAAATAACTTTCAAAGAAAAATAGTTAAATTTTCTTATTGGGTTCGGAATTTATCTCGTTCGGTAAAAATTCTACTGTTTGGTTGAAAATTGAATTATTTTGTTGAAAATGTAACTATTTTGTTAGTCATATTTTCGGTCAAAAACTTAACTACTTGGTTGATAGCAGAACTAATTTGTTAAAAATTCATTTTTTTGGTTGAAAATTCGTTTCATTTCTGGTTGAAAAATAATTTTTTTAATCGTAGATTTATTCTATTATTGATGGAAAATTTATCTTTTTTAATTGAAAATTCATGTATTTTGTTGATAATTCATCTTTTTTGATAGAAAATGAAACTTCTCGGTTAAAAAATCATCTTTTCGGTTGAAAATTCAACTATATGTGGTCGATTGTTGAACTCTTCGGTTGAACATTCATCTTTTTGGTTGAAAGTTTAACTATTTTGTTGAAATTTTTTTTTCATTTAGTTGAGAATTAATTTTTTTTAATTGAAAATGTAACTATTTCATTTTTGGTTTAAAATGTATAAATTTATCTTTTTTGTCGAATATTTATCTATTTGGTTGAAAATTGGTTTTTTTGGTAGGAAATAAATCTTTTTAGTTGAAATTTCATCTTTTTTTGTTAAAAATGCAACTTTTTGGATAATAATTAATCACAATTTTTTTTCAAATTAGTCTTTGGTGATTGAAATCAACTGTTTTGGATTTTAAATTAAAAACTTTTCTGGTTAAAGTATCAACTATTACATGTTTCGTTGAGAATTCATCTTTTTGGTTGGAAAATCAACTACTTGTTAGAAAATGAACTTTTTTTGTTAAAAAATCATATTTTTGGGTTGAGAATTTAATTATTGGTATTTCTTTTAACTGAGGTGTTAGTGGTTAAGTCAATTTACCAAAAGATATCTATTTTACTTAAATATAGTTTACAAATTTTATTCAAATACTTGATTGAAAGTTGAACTACTTTGTTAAAAAAAAAAAAATATATCACCTCTTTGGTTGAAAATTCAATCATTCGTTTGCAAATTAACATTTTAGTTTCGTTGAAAATTTCATTGATCATAAATTTCTCATTTTTAAAACGTCCAAAGTGAATGTTTCCAAATGAAACTTTTAACAGCACATTGTTACCATAATGGCGCGGTATTTAAATTACTTTCGAATCTGCGATCAGAAATTTCTATTTGAAAGAGAGAAGAGAAACATTTTTTCATAATTAAAATCTCAAATATTTTTGCACATGGTTTAAAAAGAAAATTGAAGCTTTAGGACAATATATAATGCTGCCTGAGTTTCCCTTATTTTAGAGATTTCAGATTTTAGATAGTCCCTACTTTTGAATAGAAGGAACTTAAGTTTAATAAAAAGGGTTGATGATACTGCTGACGTCACGTGAGGGGAAAACAAAGACTGTCACTGTTCCTCAAATTACCACAGGAAAAGCCTTTAGGCAGTTCTCCTAACTTGTAAAGACTCGAGTGTCGTCGCCCTTTCCATCTATCAGGTCGGTTTAGCCAGTGGCGAACTTTGTAATATTCATCAAGGGCTGCTGGAAAATTTCTCCTTCGAAAATCTAGAGTCTTTGATGAATAAAGTCAGATTGGGTGATCGATCTTCGCCTTTGCGACTCGCCTGTCTTATAACGCGAAGACTAACTTCTCCCTGACTGTTAAAATAATTAATCCTCTCAAACCTTGTCGGCTATTGTTTTCCGTTCTAATGTATCCACGGAAAAAAGAAATTTTGTCCAACAAGGAAAAAAATATTTAAAAATATGCAACTACCCCATTTGTTTGAGCTTATAAAGAAATTTTGAAGACAAAAATAGAAAAAGATGTAAATAGGAGTATAAATGAGAACATAAGGACTTGAGATCTAAGGGTAAGGTAAATATTAAATGAGCAATTCGTTAAGCGCGTGGTAGGTTGTAGTTGAAGCAGCTGGTAGCAGGTCGTTTCCGACATTATTACTCCACTATTCCAACTTGATTCAAGGCTGTCACATACGAAATTCAAGAGACCACGGTGCGAATCCCAATTGCCCTCGTTATAATTTATCAACGCCCCCCGGGGCACCCCGACAAACAATCCCGTTAGCCGCATTTACCTACCCCGTCTGTCCTGGCAGGACGAATCAGCATTTAGATGAACTGCTTGGTATTCGAGGCTCTTCTCATTCTAGTATTTCCTACACCTCTCGTTCCAGAGGTTCCAGTCCAGAGCTTCCAGAGGCCTGCCTGTTGAGTGTTATAGAAGAATGAACGCATTTCACGAATAAAATTACTTCTACCATCAGAGTTCACTCACGAATTCCCCATCGGTTCAATCCACTTCACATTCCCCACGAATCGCTCCTTATCGACTAATTTACTCTGAGTAATTAAGCTCAATTCTTCTGTTACCTCAGGCTAAAAGTCTTTGCACTCGTGGGTTTTCTGTGGAATGTATCTTGGGGATGATGTGCAAGCATTTTTATTAGATATATTGCAGATAGACCTTAGGTAAATAAGATTTGAAGACTTGTCCCCTTGAAAGCACATGTGTTTTCATTGTTATGGTCGTAGGAAGCAGGAGGAAGTCCTGCCTGAGTTTCGCCGGATATATTCGGCAAATCGGGGTACAGCTGTACTGCAACTCCGGCGGGCAGCAGAAATACCGAACGGAGTTTGCAGTAGGTCCTGCGAAGATTCGGTGAACAGTAGGTACTGTAGCGCCGGAGTCGCAAGAGACCGGAGGGCAGGAGGCAGTAGTATTCCTACTGCTCCTTCGGTCTCTAATAGATATATTACAGATGGACCTTCGGTAAAGAAGGTTTGAAGACTTGACTTCTTGAAAGCACATGTGTTTTCATTGTTATGGCCGGAGGAAGTAGGAGGAAGTCCTGCTGGAGTTTCGTCGGATTTATCCGGCAAATAGGGGTACAGCTCAACTACAACTCCATCGAGCAGGAGAAGTACCGAATGAAGTTTGCAGTAAGTAGGCTCTTCGAAGATCCGGCGAGCATGCAGTGCTGGAGTCGCAAGACGCCGAAGGTCCTGTTTTTAAAAACTTCCAATTTGTAAAATCTTTTTTTTTCAAATTTGTAAAGTCTACGTACAGGGCGTCGTTAGTCTTTGAAAATTGCGTGAAAAATTATAATAATGAATTTTTTAAATGAAAACTTGTTCTTTGGAGGTATAAGTGTTGTCCATAACGCCTTTTGAGAGAAAAGCTCTGTTAAGTCTTCTTGCGCTCGAAGTTTTTTTGCACTTTTTAATTATGTGATAGCCTTAGAGTATTTCACGTACAAATCGAAAAAAATCTGTGGGGTCCATTGTTCATAAATCACATTTTTGGATTTTTTTTTTTCGAATTTTCAAATTCTGCGTACGGGGAGCCATTCTTTGTTAAAAATTGAGTAAACAAGTAGAGTGGAAGATTTTCGAAAAAGAACACTTGTCTTTCGGTGGGGATATTTATTAATTTTTTCAAAAATTTCTTTCATTTTTTTCTGAATAAAAACATTCTAAATTAATACATTTCTTTAAACTGGACTTTCGATCTACCTTCTCACTTCCTTTTTAACGACTGATGACACCCCGTACGCACAATTTGAAAATTCGAAAAAAAATCCACGCAAGTTATTTATGTAAAAAGGACCCCACAGATTTTTTTGATTTTATGCGTGAAATACCCTAGGGCTATCATACAATTAGAAAGTGCAAAAAAACTTCGAGTGCAATAAGGTTTAACCAAGCTTTTTTTAAAAAGGCGTTATAGGCGACACTTATATCTGCATAGAACAACAGGTGTTCATATAAAGATATTCTTTTATTATATTTTTTTACTCACTTTTTAATGACTAATGATGTACCGTACGTAAAATTTTCTAATTCAAGAAAAAAAATCAAATATTCCAAAATGGAGTTTTTTGAGAAAATGACCCCAGAGATGATTTTAATTGTGTACTTAAAATAGTTGCACATCATCCACAAGTTACATTCTACACAAAAACCGGCGAGTGCAAAGACTTTTGGTTGAATTTGGTTGAGACTCACCGTGTAGAGTGTAGGGTAAAATACACATTTTTGAAATTAAAAATGCTTGAGGTCCTGTTTTTTCCTTGCTACCTGAGAAAGGAAACTGTAGAGTTTGATTACGATTAAAAATTTTTTAGATTCCCCTCAAAGCCAGAATAAGTCAAAAACTCTAAAATATAAAACAGCTTTTTCGACCTTTAAAAAGTCAGAATAATCAGTTTTTGTTCATTATTTAAAATTTTCTGAAGTTATTTTTATTTTTTTTAATAATTTGTGCATAGAAATTTTCTTGCAACGCCCTATAAACATATAAATAATTAGCAGAGCTTGAATGAATTTATTCAGTCAGAAAGGCACGAAATCTTTTATTTTTTTCAATGAGAAATTTATTAGAAGATTTCGCGTCTTTGTGACTAAATAAATTTATTTGAGATCTGCTGGTTATGGTTATGGTTAATCGCTATACATATATAAATTTGAAAAAAATTAATCAACTTTAGAAAATTTGAAATAATGAACAAAAACTGATCATATTTTGACTTTTTAGATGTCGAAAAAGCTATTTTCAATTTCAAAAATTTGTATTTAACGCTACGCCCTAATCAACATATTTTGGAGAGAATTGAAGATTAAGGGACTTAAAGATAATAAATAAGGAATGTTTTAAAAAAAAAAACATGTATTAAAATTTTAAGGCAAAAAGAAAATATGATACAGAATCATCGTAAAAGTCGTACTTTTGTTACATTTAAATTAAACCAATTTTTAGGCTTAAATTAGATGCGAGTCTATTTTTGGTTTTGAACAAGATTCTTTTTTTTTAAAGCAACTAAGTATTCACGTTTGCCACTTTTCTGTCCCTTTATCTCATTTGCTCCTTTTTTTTTACTTGTTGCTAGTGCAAACAATTTCCAATTTCAGAATTTTATTTTTGAACTTAAGAGATGATTATTTAAAATGAAGCCTTCTAAAATTCAACATTTTAATATAAAATAATTAAGAAGTAAACAATTTTAAATTGAAATATTCAAAATTGTGCCTATTGAAATTCAAACCGTTCAGAATTATACAATATTTCAAAGTGTCAGTCTTAATAGCCAAACGACTTTAAATTGAAAACATTCAAATTTAATAATTTCATATTAAAGTTTTATAAATTGGGCAATTTCAAGCTAATAGCATTGTAAGTTGAAAAACTTTTAATTAAATACATAAAACTTGTCACGGTTAGCCGCGATTGAACTCGACCCAAATGTGCTGGCTCTCCAAATTTTAAGATCAGAAAATAAAAAATCGCTGGACCCATTTTCCAGAAAAATCTATTTTTCTCAATCAAACGATTTTTTTTAAAAAGATCAAGCCTTTTTTGCTTTGGTTTTAAAGTAGTCTTAGCATATTCGGGAAACAAAAAAAATAAAACCGGACGTTAAAGTATGTTTAATTGGACTCAAATGAAGGTATAAATGCGAAAACAGAAGAAAAATGAATTTTTCTGAACCGTGTTGTGCAATTTTATTTCAAATTGGAAAGCTTTAGTTTAAAAAAATAACCGTTTTTAATTGAAGATGTTCCAATGGAATAATTTCCAATATTCAAAATTGAACAATTTTCAATTTGAATCGTTAAAAATTTTACGACCTGTATGTATTTCAAAATTTCATGAATTAAGTAATTTTAAGTTTCAAGGGATCAGACTTGAATAAATTAATATTACAGTCATTTAAAGTCGAATACGTACTCTACATTGCAAGCTTTTGAACTGAAAAATTCTAAATTGAAAATCTTGTATATAAATTTATCATATGAAAATGGGATAATATAATATATGTATTGGGGTGGTACAAAAAAACGAATGTTTGATTTTTAAGATCTGATCCCCTCATTTTGTGTTATTTGTTGAAAAAATGTCCGAATTTTGAGAGGTATCTATCGATCCCAAAGCGTTAAAAATTCAATAAGTCTTTTAATTTCCAAAAAAATTTGCTAAAAGCCACCCTTAAGATACAATAACTCAAAAATTTTTAATTAAGGGTAGTCTTTTCCATATTCGTATAATAAATTTTTTAAATAATTTGCCATTAAAATTTTCTCTTTCGTAAAATTCAGAAAAGATACTGAAAAATTGAATCATAGTATCCTAAGGAGGGAGTCAGCGAACTTGAGGGTGAACTTATTTACAAAATGAAGTGTTTAGCCTTCGTTTTGTTCATACAATTATTTTACATCACCTCTATGAAGCATTTACGATTTTTTTAGGAATTAAACGACAAAATGACGAAACGAAAATTGGATTTCCAATCACCGTCTAAAGTTCAAAAAACCTGTGCTTCGAGTGAAAATTTTTTTTCTGAAATTGATAGTTTGATTTTTGAGAAAGTTTTTGTCTCTCCTGAAATATTTTCAAATTGGCGCTTATCTCCTTTTGCAGGGCTATCCTTCAATTGTCATTACAGCCAACTCTCCATTTAACGCCGGTCTCGGTTATGGCCTGCGATGACCGTGAGGCTCTTCCAAGATTTCTATGATGTGAACAGTCTGGTCCGATTGAACCAATCCCAGTAGAAATACATAATATGAATTAACTGTATTTTGTACAAATGTAGATTTTTGTTATCACAAAGGATGGACCTTTTTTAATGATGAAGACTAATTAATGAAAAGAGAATTTTCCGCGTGTATTTGAAAATAAATGCGAAATATTCACACGAGTGTTCGAACTGCCGGCAAAAGCATCTGAGTTGTAAATAAATCATAAATTGAACCTTTGACTTGTCAAATTTCGAATATCCAAATATAACAAAAAGCAAATAAAATTATGTTTCTAATTGAATGAACTGAAAATGGTGTGAACTTCAAACTAACTAAATGGAATTAAATTGCATTGGAAAACAACCCTAATTTGTATAAAGAATTCAATTTTAGACGCATCCTGTAAAGGACAGGGTGTCTATTCACCTGGAGAACCTGGAATTGTTAGGGAATTTTTTCGGTAATAGTTAATATATTTAAGAATATCTTGTGATCATTTTTCACACCTTCCTAAATTAAACACAAGATTAATTTTCTACCGAAAAAGATGAACTAAGAACAAAATAGTTGAATCATCAACCAAAAAAAGATTATTTTCCAACTAGAAAGTTGCAGTTTTAATGAAAAAAGATAAAATTTCTACTAAAAGAAATAAATTTTAAAACAAAAAAGGCGAATTTTCAACAAAAGGGTTGAATCTTCAACCCGAAATTATAAATTTTCAACACAAAAGTTAATTTTTAACCAGACTTAAATTTTCACCCAAATAGTTAAATTTTCTATCAAAGTATTAAAATTTCCAATCAAATATTTGAATTTTCAACGAATGAGTTGAATCCTCAATAAAAACAAATTATGTATGAACAAAACAGTTGCATTTTGAACTAAAAAAGATTAAAGTGCTACAAAAAGGAATAAATTTTTGAACAAAGAAGACGAATTTTCAACAAAAGTGTTGAATCTTCAACCCGAAAATATGAATTTTCAACAAAAAATTTAATTTTCAACATAACAGTTGCCTTTTCAACTAAACCGATTAATTTTCTACCAATGAAGATTATTTTTTTACAAAATAGGTAATTTTTAATCAAGTAGTTGAATTTTCAACACAGTAGTTTGAATCCTCAACCAAAAAGTTGCATTTTTAACCAAAAAAGATGAAACTTCTACCAAACGAGATAAATTTTTAAACCAAAAAGACGAATTTTCTCCAAAGCAGTTCAATTTTTAACTAAAAAAAAATGTATTTTCAACAAAAATGTTAATTTTCTAGAATAGAGTTGAATTTTCTACAAAAATAGTAGGATCCTTGACCAAAACCGGTTAATTTTCTACAAAAAAGTTGCATTTTTAACCAAAACAGATGAAATTTTTACCAAAAGAGATGAATTTTTGAAGCAAAAGACGAATTTTCAACAAAAATTAAGTTTTCAACCCGAAAATATGAATTTTCAACACAACAATTAATTTTTATCCAGACACTTAAATTTTCAATCGAATAGTTGAATTTTTAACAAAATTGTTAAATCCTCATAAAAAAGAAATTATTTTTCAACCAATCAGTTACATTTTGAACCAAAAAAGATGAAAGTACTACCGAAAGAGATAAATTTTTGAACGAAAAAGACGAATTTCCAACAAAAGGGGTGAATCTTCAAACCGAAAATATTAATTTTCAACAAAAAATTTAATTATCAACCAAATTGTTGAATTTTCAACAAAATAGTTAAATTTACAACAAAATAGTTGAATTTACAACAAAATAGTTGATTTTTTAACAAAATAGTTGAATTTTCAACAAAATATTTAAAATTTCAACAAAATAGTTGAATCCTCAATAAAAACAAATTATTTTTCAACCAGACAGTTGCATTTTGAACCAAGAAAGATGAAATTGGTACCAAAAGAGATAAATTTTCAAACCAAAAAGACGAATTTTCAACAAAAGGGTTAAATCTTCAACCCGAAAGTATGGATTTTATACAAAAAATTTAATTTTCAACCATATAGTAAAATTTTTAACAAAATAGGTGAATTTTCAACAAAATAGTTAAATCCACAATCAAAATAGATTATTTTTTAACCAAGAAGTTGCATTTTCAACCAAAAAATATGAAATTGCTGCCGAAAGAGATAAACTTTTAAACCAGAAAGACGAATTTTCAACAAAAGGGTTGAATCTTCAACTCGAAAATATGAATTTACAGTATAAAAGATAATTTACAACCAAGTAGTTGAATTTACAACAAAATAGTTGATTCCTCATTCAAAACAGATTGTTTTTCAACCAAACAGTTGCATTTTCAACAAAAAAGATGTAATTGCTACCATAAGAGATAAATTTTTAAACCAGAATGACGAACTTCTAACAAAAGAGTTGAATTTTCAAGCCAGAAATATAAATTTACAATATAAAAGATCATTTTCAACCAATTAGTTGAATTTTCAAGAAAATAGTTGATTTCTCATTCAAAACAGATTATTTTTCAACCAAACAGTTGCATTTTCAACCAAAAACGATGTAATTGCTACCAAAAGAGATAAATTTTTAAACGAAAAAGACGAATTTTCAACAAAAGAGTTGAATTTTCAAACCAAAAATATGAATTTACAATATGAAAGTTAGATTTAATGCTTTCACTATGATTCATTATAGTAAAAAGGAGATGTTTTGCACACGATTGAAACCCGAAACATCTCCTTTTTGATATAAAAGTTAATTTTTAACCAAATAGTTGAATTTTCTACTAAGCTGTTGGAATTTTAAGCCAAAATTCAAATTTTGTACAAAACAGTGGAATTTTTAACCTTAAAATTATGAATTTTCAACAAAAAAGTTATTTCACAAATTTAGATATTTTCAAGGACTGAAAAAACATTATTTACAATAAACTCGCGAAATTGGATACATATTCCGATTTTTTCGTGTTAATAACTTAAAATTTAACCATTCATAAGTGGATAATAAATTTAGGTTATTTGAGTATTATGTAACTTGAATGGCTCCATATTATGAAAGATTATACCTGGAACAATCTGAAATTACCTGTAAAAAAACCTGAAATTGTAAGGGATTTATTTCCAAGATTTGAGTAGACACCCTGAAGGAAGATTGAATTTGTAAAGAAATCCTAACTTTGAAAAGTTAAAATGTTACAGAACTTTAAATTTGCAGGTATCAAAATTCAGATTATTAAAATTCTAAAATTTTAAAATATAAATTTTAAAATATAACTTCAAAAAGTTCCCGCTTCTGTTAATATATTTTTTTCTGCAATAAGGTCAGTGAAACTTGAATTCTCATCAGTCCTCTCGATTTCAGCTGCTACTTCAAGTTTCAAACTCCTCAGTCGAAGTTTGAAAAGGTTGAGAACTTTTGTATTGGTTTCAATATTCATAAGCTTGCCGGAAATCGCAGGAATAAATCAGTCTCGCCCATTGGCTGGGTTTTGCTACGTCTTTCGTAATTGAAATAGTTTTTGTCCTAAATGAAATTTAATTGAAATGTATGCGGCGAGCCGGTTGATTTACGACTCAGAAGCTAGAGTAAATCAGGAAAAATGGGAACGAAATCCCTTGGGTGGTCGATGTTCGGATTTCACTCTGATCGGAGACAATTTGTAAATTCCAGGGATTCGAACAAAATTAAGGGATTTTTTTCCAAAGACCCTATCAGAAGTATATTTATCTTGTTTAAAATCGTAAAACAGATATATAATAATCATTTACAGGGCTGCCACACAGTCACTTTAAACACTTTAATGATCTTTTTAATTTTTCAATCACTTTTCAGTCACTTTAGTCACTTTACTTTTAATAAATTGAAACAGAGAACCGAATTAAATCCAGATCTATCCCTCTTTCTGCATCTTATTGAATTATTTGAATTTAGTCTGAATTCTTTTGAATTCCCTTGTTATCCACTGAAATCCAATCTTTTTCCAATTTTTAATTTTTTAAATTCACCTTGAAGACTTTTAAATTCAGCTTGAATTCCTTTGAATTTTATCAAATTCTTCTTCACTGATTCTTCTGACTCCCATTTATTTGAATTCAATGGAATTTTTTTTTGGATTCTAAAAATTTTGTTCCATTTTCTTGAATTATTTTAAATTCATCTTGAATTCGTATGAATATCATCGAATTCTCTTAAGTTCCCTTGAATTCTTCTAAAGTCACTCCAATTTTTACTGTAAAAAATAGAATATTTGAGACTATTTTTTTAAAAATCTATTCCGAATTCACCATGAATTCTTATTAAATTATCTTGAATTTTTTAAAATTATTTGGAATTATCTCGAATTTTGTGAACTTTCCCTGAATTCTTTTGAATTTACTTCAATTCTTCTAAATTCACTTAATTCTACTCAATTCAATGGTTTTTTTGGCTTTCTTTTAAACTTGCCTTGAACTCTTATTCATTTAATCAAATTCTTTTGAATTTCCTTGAATTCTTCTAAATTTACTACAAATTTAATGAATTTTTATAAATAGTTTTGAATCATTTTCAGTTCACTTGAATGTTTAAAAAATTAATCTACTATTTGGATGAGTTTCTTCGAATTCTTCTCATCATTCTTCAATTCCTCTAAATTCACTAATATTCTATTCTCTCCCGTTTATCTCAATTTAATGGATTTTTTTTTATTCAGAAAAAATTGTTCCATTCACTTGAATTATTTAAAACTCAACCTGAGTTCTTTTAAATCAATCCTGAATTCGTATAAATTTTAGGGAATTCTCTGGAATTTCCTTGAATTCTTCTAAATTTGCTCTAATTTTACTGAAATCAATGGAATATTTTGGATTCTTTTTTCAATTCATTTGGAAATCAGCCAGTATTCTTGAAAATTTATTCTGAACTCTTTCAAACACTTTTGAATTACGAGTACCTTCAATTCTTGTAAATTCAGTTCGAGTTAAATGGATTAAATGAATTTTTTAAATATTTTTTAGTTGTTTTCTTTCAATTCACTTGATTTTTAAAAAATTCTCTTTGAATTTTGATCAGTTTCATTGAATTTTTATTTCCCTTAAACTTTTGTAAAGTCACTCGAATTTCATTTAATTTATTGGTTTCTCATTTTATTTTTTACAATTTTTTTCAATTTAAATTTCACTGAATTTTCCATGAATTCTGTTGATTCGCATTTCATTCAATTCGATTGAAATTTTTTTATTTTAAAAATTTTGTATAATTCACCCAAATTCTTATGAATTTCATTAAAGTCTCTTGAATTTCCTTGAATTCTTCCAAATTGACTCCAATTTTAGTGAAATCAATGGAATTTAAAGATTTTTCATATTCATTTGAATCCTGTTGAATTTAACTTGAATTGTTTTGAGTTAATTCTAAATTCCTATAAATGGCCTTGATTTTTTATTTATTCACTCTAAATTCATCGTGAATTATTTTTAATGAATCTTGAATTCGTTTGAATTGCATCTAATTCTCTGGAATTCTCTTGAATTCTTCTAAATTTGCTTGAATTTCACTGAAATCAATGGATTATTTTGGATTTTTCTCAATTCATTTGGAATTCAGCCAAAATAGTTATTAATTTATCCTGAATTATTTTTAATTCTTTCAAATTCCCTTAAATTTTGCAAATTAGCTCTACATTTAATGATATCAATTAATTTTGCAAACATCTTTTAATTGTTTCAAGTTCACTTGATTTTTCATCAATTTTATCGAATTCTTCTCATTTTCTGCATTAACATTATTGATCTTCCAGATGTAAGGTAGTTTTTATACGTTAAAGAAAAGTTTATAACGGCCAAGGAAAATGAAAAGTGAGTCAGGAAAAGTCGTGGATTTTCGAAGTTGGGATTTTGTTGCAACCCTGGTTTCATTTATCGGTTTTTATTATTTTTTGAATTTTTTTTTAATTTACTTAGATTTTGTTGAATTTGCTCTGAATTCTGTTCACTCCCATTTTTATCAGTTCGATGGAAATTCTCTTAAGTTCTTTTAAATTCACTCCAATTTTACTGAAATCAATGGAATTTTTCGGATTCTTGGATTTTTTAAATTTATTTGAAACCTTTTGAATTCAACTTGCATTTTTTTAAATGAATTCCGAAAATGAGATTTTTAAAGTGGGTGTGTGTCAATACTTTTTTTATGATAACTCGAAAACAAGTAGAGCTAGGGTCATGATATTCGAAGGGATTGTTAGTCTTAAATAATGCCCATTATTTTTCAAGTTTAGAGCCGGATTGGATAAGAATGAATATTATTTTTTCGATTTTATATTTTTCTGAAGAATCGTTTTAGTTGTGAATTTTTTTGCAATTCTGATTATATTAAGGAAAAAATTTCAAACGTAGATTTGAATGAAATATATCGTTTTTTTTAAAGTTTGAGCTTTATTCATTGCATGTCGTGAGAATGGTAAAAAATGAATCTGAAAAATTCAATATTTCAAGAATTTTTATTTCAGGATTGGCAGTAATATGAGGCTCTTTAACCCGAATTTTTTAAAATACGGGGTGGTATTTGGTTGATATAACTCAATAGAATATTTATAGCTTTCTCTATATAAAAATTTTCATCTTTGAGAATTTTTGAATTTTTCGTTTGTTAGTAAATTTTTTAAAATATCAAAAATGTAGCAACATAATAAGTACGAAATTTGTTCATTTTGACAACATGAATTGATTGATGTATCTAGAAGCACTCTATGACCAAATGAAGTTATGATATGTACAGATTTATAAATTTCTCTAATGTTTATAAGAGAAAAACTCTTAATTTTGGGAATATACCTATATTATCATTAGTAAATTTATTCGTTATGATGAGGCAAATCGAATGATGTATTTGACAGGACGGTATGACGAAATAAAAGTATGATTTATACAGATTTGTCAATTTGTTGAACGTTTAAAGGATGGAAAATTCTCAATTTTCGAAATGCACCAATATTTTAAGTATAAAATTTTTATTCGTGATGATGAAATGAATGTACTGAACTATATGAAAAACCTTCTATGACCTATACAAAATAAATAAAAATAAGCAATAAGAAATAAGAAAGAAAAAACAAAAAACGCAGGCGGAATCGCCTGTTCCATCCTCTCAGACTCCTTTCACAATCCAAAATGCTCTTATCATAGAAAATATATCAGCCCAATTCTTGTCAAAGAAATAATTATTTATAACAAAACAATCCTCTATGAAGAAGCACAGAATTCATGAAATAATCACAATTAAAGATACACCATATAATGAACGCGCCCACCAAACTACTTTGCAGCGGTTTTTGGATTAGAAATTAGTCACTTTTCTATTTAAGTAGGTCACTTTTTTCACTTTATTCAAGTAAATTATGTTTTTTTTCAGTGGTATAATGGGGTAAATTTGTCTCAATATCTTAAATGCCTTGTTCTGACGATTCGTTTACCTGTACCACTTAGAGGAGAGTAGTTAGTAGTAAAAGCACTTTATCGAGTGACTTAGACTCTAGTGCGCGATACTGGTATGCTGTTCTCTACTATACTATATTGGTACGACACTATACTGGTTTTCTTTCGAATGTCGTAAACTTGGGACCGTGAACTCATTCCTCACTTGTTTTTGCGCCAATGTACTTTTCTCCAAAGCTTGGGGGGTTTCTTCTTCCCCAGGAAAGGGGAGAAAAGTCTAATCGATCAAGCAGATCTTTCTTATGAATAAAAATTCTTCTCTTTTTGCTTCTCCCAGTATTTCCTTCTCGTCGTATAATCAATAAATCCTCGTATTCAGTTTTTTGTTGAAGTTGCAAATTTTTTGGGGCTAAGAAAACCAGATGTTGTCTTTGCTTTTTATAATTGGAGTTTATTATATTTATTGCCTTGCACATAAATTCATATCTCATTTTTCGGTTTCCTTCCGGTGTGAGAAAATGTCATTCTGAAGGTATTTACTATTGTTGCACCGTTGTGAATGGAGGCAGTTTAAACTTGTTGACCATTACTACTTACGAGAAACCTTTGTAGTAGCTGGTTAAATGAGTATGTTTTCACTGCTGAGCTAATCTTGAGCTGTAACCTTGAACAAGGTGGCTGACTCGCAAATACTACTTCTAACAGTATTAATACATTTTACATTCGACTGTTCTTTACACCCTACAATTGTTTTTATTTTACGAGTCACTTCATTTTCTGCTTTGTCTTTAGTCCTAAGTGCTCTCTTTCTAAATTGTAAGTGCACACTGAAGATATTCAATGACCATACTCCAGAAATAACTATCTGAGTGCTTCATTTTTATTTGGAATAAATTATTTTACGAGGTAAATGAAGAGGCCCTGCCCTCTCCACCCCCTCTCTCCCCCTTCCCATTTCCCCCTCTCCCCTCTCAACTCTTCCAGCTTCTTCATCCATTCCTCACTCTGACCATTCCCATTCAAAATCCACTTTATTCTCCCTTTAATACTCTCCCCTCCCCTTTCGTCACTTGTACACCTGTACACCCTCTGTCTTTTTTCACTCAACATTCTCTCGTGATACCTTTTTCTCCTGTTGATTACCCATTTCTCCATTTCCCCTTTCCTCCATTTTCTTACACTTTCCTTCATCCTGTCTTTATTTTCCCTGCATTCGTCGTCCCACCAAACTCTCCTACCCCCCTCTCCATCTCCTTTCCGTCTCACTTCCTCCCTTATCTTATCAATCACTCTTTTAAGTTTTTCTAGCAGCGTGTCTACTCCTTCCTCTTCCATACTCCCTACCTCCTCGTGTTCTATTTTTTTCTCTAAATTCTCTTAACTTCCCCCCAACTACTCATTTTCAATTTCCTTTTCCCCATTCCTTTCTTCTTCCCCCTACCGCGCTTTAATCCTCCACATCTTAATGATACTATCACTAGAAAGTGCTCGGAGTCTATTCCCTTGTCCACTTTCATTCTAACCATCAGCTTCCTCATTCTTTCTTCCGCCAGAATGTAATCTATTACGGTATCCCCTCTACTTGTGAACGTCATTTCCTCTTCTCCATCCCTCTTAATGTTGCCGTTAAAAATAAACTATCTCGCCTCTCCCAACAAGCTCAGCAGAAGCCTCCTACTTTCCCGATCCGTTTCCCTATGTTTCGAGTTTCTTACGAAGACCTTTTCTTCGTCCCACACCTCTCCTCCTTGTTTCCGGTCCATGCGTTCATGCCCCTCTGCTCCCTATCAGCACCAACCCCTTCTCTTTCCTCTGTCCATTTCTTATCATTCTTCATCCTCCCACTTCTCCTTATCTTCTATACACGCATATAACAGCCACAACTACTTCCCTACTTTTATTCTTCTCACCATTGCTACGTCCTTTTCTTCCGTATCCTTTTCCCTTTCTTCCTCTACCACCATTTCCTTTCTTACCCCTGACACCATGCCACCCATATCTTTCCCTTTTACGTGATCCTTTCTCGCTGCTTGCACCTTCTACACATATCCTTTCGGTATTATTCTTTTGATGTGTTTCCACTTCTTCTCATCCACCCACGTTATGATCATCATTATTACATCCCACTTTTGCAAATCCTTTCAAAATCCTTTGTCCATGTTTTCTAACCCTGATACATTCCAAAATGCTACTTTCATGTCCTTCTTTTCGCATTTCTCTCCTTACTTCCTTGCATTCAATTCCTCTTGTCGTTTATAAGCCTCACCGTAACACCTGTATTCTCATTACCCTCCCCTTTTTTCCTTTCATTCACTTCCCGTTTCCTGCCTTCTCTCAGGCCTTCTGTTTCATCATCCTAAATCCAGGCCTCTTCGTTTACCCATATCCTGTCTCTCCCAATCCTTACCCTACCACCTTTGTTTCTCTCAGCCCATGCCTTCCTCTTGATTAGCCACTTTCTTTTCCTCTCTTCCGGATCCATCTCCAACACATAAATAATAAATACATTTCTTCATCAGCAGTTGGATTAATCGAAGTATTCTCAATTGAGGCCTCAATCTTTTGTTGATTAATAATTTGATTTTTTCTTTTCGACAATAGTCGGAAGTGTGTCAGGCGGCGGTTGCAGCTGCTGCGGCTGCAGCTGCAGGAGGTGGAGCACAACAACAGGCACCCACACCCGGAGGAAACGAAGCAAGTCCTGAAGGTGGTGAAGCTGGAAGCATGGTACCTGTAACTTCCGGCGCAACGACGCCGGCAACAGCCACACAAGGAACAGACCTCAAAGGACAGCCTAAACGTCTTCACGTTAGCAACATACCCTTCCGTTTTCGAGACCCTGATCTCAGGGCGATGTTTGGAGTAAGTTCAAAAAATACGAACATGCATACTTTAAATCCAAAATGAACTCGAAGTTTACATGTCACTAACATGGCTGCCACATAGTCTCTTAAGCAAGGCTGCCACACAGTCACTTAAGTCACTTTTAGTCACTTTCTTGTTTCAAGTGACTTTTTTAAAGGAAAGGGTCACTTTAGTCACATTTCTTTATCTAATTTTAGATTTTACCAAGAAGAAAAAGAAAATCTAAGTAATGTATGTATGGAATCTACGAGGCTTGTCCAGAAAGTAAGAGTACTGTTGCCATTTTGGGCTGTGGGAATTTTTTTTCACCAAGTTTGGCAATACTGAGTGGTAGAGGGGGTTCTCCCGAGCACAACGAGTACAGGAGAACCTCGGTACTACGAAAACTAAACCCGTAGTGTCAGTTTGCGTGAAAGATGTCAATAAGAATTCCCGCCAAGTGCTCAGTGCGCAGTATCATCCAGTTCATCCACGCAGAGGGAAAAACACCTCCTGAAATTTTCCAACGAATCCAAGCTGTTTATGGTGAAGGTGTTATGAATCGAACGAACGTTTTTAAGTGGTGTCGGGAATTCAAAGAAGACAGACAAAATGTTCATGACGATCAGAGGAGTGGAAGACCTTCCATTTTGACCGATGAGTTGATGCAAAAATCATGGCTTCTGTGTTTTGGGACCGAAAAGGGATCATTTTGATTGAATTTCTGCCTCAGGGGAAGACCATCAACGCAGAAAGATACTGTGAGACCCTAAAAAAGCTCAAGAGGGCGATTCAAAACAAGCGGAGAGGAATGCTGACGAAGGGAGAGTGACTCATTCGGTTGGGATGTTTTGAACCATCCCGCTTACTCCCCTGACTTGACGCTTTCAGACTGCCACCTGTTCACCTACCTAAAGACTCACATGGGTTAAACAAAATTTTCCACTGACGACGAGGTGAAAACAGAGGTCCTGAAGTGGGGAAAGGCGGTGGCGGGAAACTTCTTCAAGGAGGGCATCAAAAAACTTGTGCCACGGCTCACTACTTGCATAGAACGCGAAGGCGACTACGTGGAAAAATAGTTGACATGTACACGATCAAAACCCTGTAAATTTTTTTTAAATACATTTTTTTAAATTAGAAAAATCGAGTACTCTTACTTTCTGGACATCCCTCGTAAGTGCAGTGGTATTGTTTCAAGATGGTGAAAGAAAAGATAAATTAACGGGTTAACTACCTATAGACTAAAAAGCCACAGTAATGTTGTGGCGAAGGCTTATGCACTGCCTAAGATACACAGACCAGATTTAAAATGCAGATTAATTGTTTCCACAATTGGGTCACCGGCTTACAATTAGGTAAAATACTTATCAAACATTTTTAAGGCAATTTCAGGAAACACTGAGTCGTTCATAAAAAACAGTTTGGATTTAAAACAAAAGAATCAAGTATCTTATAATACCTCCTACTCATTCTTTAATATCTACAGATGTCGTCTCAATATTTCACAACATTCCTCTTGATTTAGCTTTGCATTGCATAAAAGCAAGATTAAATTAAAAAAAAAATTGACTAGAATATAAAAAATAATGAAATTTTAATTGCGGTCATGACTATCTACCTACCTACTCATTCTTTAATATCTACAGATGTCGTCTTAATACTTGACAACATTCCTCTTGATTTAGCTTTGCACTGCATGAAAGAAAAATAAAATTGAAAAAAAAATTAACTAGGATATATAAAAATAATGAAATTTTAATTGCGCTTCGAAATATTTTAATAATACCGTTTTCTTCATTAAATAACCAACTGTATAAACAGTTGTCAGTTGTTCCCACGGGATCTCATTTATCTCCCATTGTTTCAAACTTTGGTTATGGAAGACGTAGAAAAAAGAGCCTTATCAAAACTAAACCTTATCAAAAACTAGTGAAATTTTAGAGTTTTTAAACGTCTTCAAAAGTATTGATGAAACTATCTAATTGACACTCGAAACGAAAAAAAATTACACTTTAAATTTCTTAGATGTAGAGATTCATAAATTGCCGAATGGCAACGTAATTACAAATTGGTATAAAGAACCTTCTTGGTCCGGTTGCTTTTCAAATTATGAATTCCATCGTTTGTTAAGGATTGAATAAGGGTTTAGTTGATTGATGCATTAAATTAAGTGATATAAAATATAAGAAAAAAAATTTGGACCAAATAAAAGCCACCTTGCAACTAAACAATTATCTACTGCTGTTGATAGAGAATATCCTTAAGTATAAAAAAAGTATTAAAAAATAGAACTTACGAACACAAAAGAGATAGCAGGATTGACAATTTAAACACAGGTTTGTCACAACACTTGAAAACTTGAACTTTTTGCTTTGACAATATTAACATTTTGGCTAGGGAAAATAAAACCTTCAAAAGGAGAATTATTGAATCAATTTACATTAATAAAAATATCAAAACTTCAATCAATTTAAAATTCGAAATAATAAGCTTTGGCACGCTTTTATTCATTAGACGTTTGTTACGGTTCATTTGATAAGTTTGGCGAAAAATCAATCAATTTTTTTTTTAGTTTGCCTTCATTTCTCAGCACAGTCTCCTTCTAGATGTACACACTTAGCCCAGGGAGATTCCAATTTTTCTATCCCTTTATAAAAGTAAGATTTCTCAAGATCTGCAAAATACGCATTAACGCATCGATTACTTCTCCATTTAACGAGAATCTCTTCCCACCAAGCCGGGTCTTCAAGCTGGGGAACAGGAAGAAGTCACACGGAGCCAAGTCTGGCGAATAGAGTAGATAAAGAATCAACTCGAAGCCCAGTTCGTGTATTTTTGACATTGCGATTGTGGAGATATGAGTCGGTGCGTTGTCGTGATAAAAGAGCACTTTCTTGTGCGCCAATCTTGGTCGCTTTTTATCTCGGCTCGAATAAATCCTTGAGAATCCCAAAATACTGTGGCGATCATCTTCCCAGCTGACAAAACAGTCTTCGCCTTCTTTAGCCCACTTTCCCAGGCAGTACTCACTGCTTGGACTGCTGCTTTGTCTCGGGTGTATAGTGTTGGATCCAGGTTTCGACCGCAATCTCGAATCGACGCAAAAAGTCCTGCGGATTCCGATTAAACTTCGCCAAACACTGTACTGCAACATCTTTTCGGTTGCGCTTTTGATCGGGGATCAGCAATCGCAGTACCTGTTTTGCACACACCTTCTTAACCTCTGGTTTTTCGTACAAGCCCGGAGTGCGCTTCATCTTTAGTTGTTGTTTGAGTACGTTTAAGTTTATTTATCCAAAAATAAAGGGGTTTCAACGAAGGAGCAGACTCTCCGTGAACTTCGTCTAACTCAGGCTTGATCTGCGCTGCCGTCCAATTTTTTAAATAAAAATGTTTTATCACTGCACGGAACTCTTCTTTTTCCATTTTTTCGAAAACTACTTTCACGCTCACTTCAAATGTATGCCAAACGCAAAGTGGGCATCGGTTTTGGCTGAAGCTTGGTTGAAGTTAGTTGGAAGGGTGCTATTCCTTTGCCATATTCTACAAAGTTCAGTTTGGCGCTACCTAGCGGGAAATTTACCTTACTTATCATTCAAGCCTCGTAAATTTGTCGCCCTATTATAAATGCCCCTTCGCACTACTACATTTTTAAGCCTACAATATACCAGCCTGTCTCCTATCGTCCGTCCAAAAACATCGTATCATTAAAAATGTTAACATTTCTTCATTATTTGAACCTCTCAAAAATGTTTGATGCCCAAACTAAACTACTGTCTACTATGTCGTATTTTGCCTTAAATTCTTTTAAATAATTTTCGAAAACTAAACATGCTAATCTGACTCATGTATGTTGTAGAACATATTTTTTGACGACTTAAAATTTTGCAAACCTTCCAATTTTTTTAAAGCTTTTATTTGATTCTAGGTTTTATTTGACTCTTGATAGAAACCCGCAGTGTGGTCGAAACTTTGAGTAACCTTCCTAAATAAATGTGTTTTTAACATATTTTATTGCCTTTTGATTTGAAATATTGACCGTAAGACCAAATAAATTTGCTGCCACAATTTTGTTGGAAATAAAAAAACGGTCGAAGAAAGGAGAAACAGCTCTGGATCCACTTTATCTGGAATTGTTTGTAATTATTAAAAATATAAATGTTCAAATACCAAAGAAATCAAATGTTTCGATCTTAAATTATTTCTTACGAAATTTGTAGAGCATAAATAATTGACCTGAACTCCTCGTGGTTAAACTTCGAACTTTGTGGTTTCTGAATGAGATGCTAATCTATTTGGTCTGGATTAAACGATTCAAAGGTAAGTAAATGTCAGCAAACTTACTATATTCACAGTGAAAGTGATAGATGGGCTCGTGCTCCTCCACACTAATGGCTATTAGCTTCTTAGTCTCAGGTGACCTTCCACAATTCATGACTTATCAAACCCAATCGACAACTACTGATCATCCAGTACCCCATTTTTATGATTTATAGTGCATATTTCAATTTAAAGTTTACTCCATACCAAGGGGTTAATTACTCGGATTTTTGGTGTACATCAAATTGCAAGTTTGCAGATCGCACGGGATTGCAAAAGATTGCATGAGATTGCAAGAGATTCCACGAATTATGAGAAGTTTATTCTACAAAAATCATCATATAGAAAACGATTATAGAATAATCAGCATTGGAATCAATAAGGGGCCGTCCATAAACTGCGTTACCAATTTTGTCATAAGATTTCAAAAGAAATTGAAAATTTCCATAAGATTATAAGAAATTTTTATAGATTTCGCATTTATTCTGCGTTTTTTCGCATATCTAGTGAGTTTAGTTGCCAATATGCTTACCTGACGAAAAAGATTTTCTACCAGAAGAGATGAATTTTCAACCCAAAAAGATGAATTTTCAAGCAGAAAAATAACTTTTAGCCAAACAGTTGCATTAACAACCAAATAGTTAAATTTTCAAACCACAAAGACGAATTTTTTCGGAGACTGTTGAATTTGCAACAAACTGTTAATTTATCAATTGATGATAAGTGGTGTGGATGAATGGATAGATGAATTGGGTGTGGAGATGAATTTTTAACCAAAAACATTGATTTTTCACCAAAAAGACGAATTTTCAAAAAAATACATGAATTTTCAACCGAATAGTTGAATTTTCAACTAAAACAGATTAGTTTTTAAACAAGAAGGATGAATTCTCAGCAAAAAATGTCATAATTGATATTTCAACCAAAAAGGATGAGTTTTCAAAAAAGTAGTTGAATCCTCAACTAAAACGGGATGAATTTTTACCCAAAAAGATTAATTTTTAAACAGGAAGAATCATCTTTTACCAAAAAAGACGAATTTTTGACAAAATACATTAATTTCCAACCGAATAGTTGAATTTTCAACTAAAACAGATTAGTTTTCAACCAAAAACGATGAATTCTCAGCAAAAAAATGTAATAATTGATATTTTAACCAAAAAATATGAATTTTCAAAAAAATAGTTGAATCCTTAACCAAAACGGCATGAATTTTTACCAAAAAAGGTTAATTTTGAAACAAGAAGAATAATTTTTTACCAAAAAAGACGAATTTTTGACAAAATACATGCATTCTCAACTAAATAATTGAATTTTCAACTAAGAAATAAGTATTTTCCAGAAAAAATGGAAAAGTTCAATTTTCACTTGAAACTTAATTTGCAAACCAAAAAAAAACACGATATTTGAAAAAATAATAAATTTTCAACAAAATAGTTCAATTTTCAAGCAAAGAGATGAAGTTAAACCAAGAAGATTAATTTTCTACCAAGAGGACGCATTTTCAACAAAATACATAAATTTTCAACCAAACATTTGAATTTTCAACTAAAAAACACGTGTTTTCAACCAAAATGGAAAATTTAAATTTTCATTGAAGAAAATTAATTCGTAATCGAAAAACACGATTTTTTCACAAAATATTTAATTTTCTACCAAAAAGACGCATTTTCAACAGAATGCACAAATTTTAAACCAAACAATTTAATTTTCAACCGAATAATTGGATTTTCAACTAAAAAACACGAGTTTTCAACCAGAATGGAAAATTTCAATTTGCAGTTTAAAAAATTATTTTTAAAAAAAGTAGAAGAATTTTGAACAAAACGGTTCAATTTTTAACCAAAGAGATGAATTTTTAACTAAAATGATGAATCTTCAACTAAAAAAAAAATGGATTTTTAACTAAGTAGTTCAATTTTAACCAACTAGTTAGATTTTCAACTAAAGAAGTTGATTTCTTAGCTAAAAATGAAATAGTTGATCTTTCAGCCAAAAAATATATTTCAATTTTAGGTCAAAGGCAGATGGATTTAACAAAAAAAGACGAAATTAAAAAAATATATTTCAATTTTCAAGCAAAGCAGAATAATTTTCATCCAAACAGTCGCATTTTTAACTAAGAAGGATGAATCTTTTACCAAAAAAGTAGAATTTTGAACCAAAAACGAATGACTTTCTAACATAATTGTTGAATTTCCAACAAAATAATTAAATTTTCAACCAAGTAATGAAATGTAAAAAAAAAAGATGAATTTTCAGCTGAAATGATGAACCTTCAAATGAAATGCTTACATTTTTAGTTAAAAAAATTAATTTTTAACCAAGAAAGCGAGTATTCAACTGTGGAAAAAAAAAATTTTCTAAAAGTGTTTCTGTATGCTGCTATAACTGACACTCAAAAACTCATGAAAATTCATATGACAGGCATGAATTGAGATACAAAGATATTTTTCTTCTCTGGTAACTCATCAACACATTCCAAGAAGGAAAAATTTTTTACCGATTGAGAAACATGTATTTTTTTATAAATAAAGTTTGAATTTTGAACCCGCTCGCGGCATTTTTCACCAAAAGCATCGATTGGCTATATCATTGGTTATTTCGTTTACGTACTACGAGCATTACCTAGCACTTTCGCATTTCATATCAGTGAAAACAAGTGAGCAGTTTTCTGCAGAGTTTACACTAAATATCTGGAATCACGTCCGCAAAACACTTTTTTTAAAATTCCGTTTGATTCGGCTTGAATTTTAGTTGGGATAGTACGGATTTTCGATTTTGTAATTTTTGGGCATTTTTAGGTAAGGTTATACAATCAGCTGTCAAGCCGAAATCCGAGACAGTCACTTAATCTGATTGGTCAAAATTGAAAAAAAAATAACATGGCGGCTAAAGTGCTCTGATTGGTGCAGAGCAGTATATCTTAGCAAATCTGTTTCAGTACGACTAAATAGACAAATTAAAGTGATTTTTTAAATAGAATTAAGAACTTCAACATTTTTTACTTTTCTCCGTAACGTTATTCGTTGCTTCCAGTTTCTAAAAATATTTTGATCTCATCTCATGCAACATCCCCATTATGGGATCAAATTGATCAATTGGTATTTATTGTGTCTATACTAAATTCAGTCAAAACTCAGAATTTTCTTGCGATTCTAATAAATTGAGTAATAAATCTCGATTTCAATTAAATTATAGAAGAAAGTGAAATATGCACTGCATCCTGGTATTTGACCTTAGATCGTTAACAAAGCTTCTTTCATAACCTTCCATCTTCTGGTAAGCTGCAATTGCAATCTTAGAGGATAACATCATTACATCGACTCGCATTACTCTAGGTGTGCGCAATTTCTGAAATTTTCCACACTTATTGTAATTTTCTCGTTTTCAGGGCGTGCCACGTTGTTGAAACGAGGCATCTCAGCAATAAATGTACTATTGATCATGCTTCTTCAAGATCCGTGAGCTAACTAGAAACGTGACAACAATCTTCAGTTATTGAAAAAAGCTATGCAACTACGCTAATCGGGAAAAACTGATAATGATTCATCAGACAAGAAAAGAAAATTTTTCATGCGCCCAACGATTTTTTTATATGTGCAATCATGCTTAGACATGTGTAACAATTTTTTCATATGTGCAATCGTTTTTATGAGCGTATACAACGTTTTTTTAGCATGTGCAACATTTTTTACGCATATTGAGCGAAAACGAAAAAAATACATTCGGAAAACTACTATTCTTTCTGTCAGAAATTTAATTTGTAAGGTTGAAACAAAATTACCGCGAGCAAAAAAATTGCGTTAAAAAATTACGGTTTAATGTCTTCTCTTTTAATTCATGTGGCTTTTATTATGGAATTGTTGGGTAAGAATTACTTTTTTCAGACCTGACGCTCATGAGTGAATCTTAGTTTTCTTTTGCAATTGTAATTTTACTTTTTATGCTTACGTTTTGAAAATCTTCCTAATTTCACAAAACTTCATTAAAAATGTATAATGCATTTAAAAAATCGAGCAGAATACAAAAAGCGTTTGGAAATGAAAAAACGTTGAATCACTTTCAGTGACGGATAAGTTACTTTTTAAAAGAAACTAGTTATCGTTACTATCGTTTTTTCAAAGTTACTTTTATACTTTAGAAATATATAATCTAAATTTTACTTTCACAAATTAAAAAAAAAATTATTTCAACCAAAAAGGATTTGAGTTTTTAAGGGGTTACCCTACAATCTTTGCAAGTAAAATTTTTGTTTTTTCATGGAAAAATTTATTTAAATTGTTCAATCTTTCTGCACACGAAAGAACAGGTTTCACACTTGTACAGTACATTTTTGATTTTTATTTTGTATGGAAAATCTGGCTGACCCGGCTGCCTAAAGTTGACCCTGCTGAAAACTGGTTGACACGAAATTTCCACTTTAAAGAGCCTGAGAGCAAAAATTCCGCCATATTATTAAAAAGTAACCCTTCCGCTATAGCCGGTACCTCA
>JAUMHM010000085.1:22045443-22059406 GCA_032362435.1 Melikaiella ostensackeni
ATCATCTCATATCAGTTTTGTACATTTTCATTTTTACTTTGAAAAGAAATTCACATCAGCCAACAGTTTCTATTGTATTATATAAACAATCAATTTATACGCTTTCTGGGTTACGAATGGGTCGGGGGTTACGAACCGGGGCCTTTACCTTAGAGAGTGTTTTTTTTTTCTAGGAATTTGAGGCTCTTTTTTATATTTTCAGTTTGGAAGGTCTGGATTAATGAAACAATTTCCTTAGACCGTCATATTTATCAATATCAATGATAGCAACTCGAGAATTCTATAAATTATGTGATGAGACCCTTCATTTATTATTCAATCTATGGAAAAACAAGTAGAATTCCAATTTTAAAACAATGCAACTTGAAATCGATAAAATTTTCAAAAAAAAGGAAAATAATATGTTAAGTTTTTATTTTCAAAACTTTCAAAATTTATAAACTCTTTAATTAAAGAGCGTTTCAATTCGAAATTACTTGAAAAGGGAAACTTTTTTATAATGTCAACAAATTTTTAACTCTAGCAAATCTAAACTTTACTTCAATCCAGCAAATTAAAAAAATTTCAGTTCGGAAAGTGTGAAAGTTGACAGCTTTAGATTTTGAAGCAGGAACTTCCAAAACCTTGAAAACCTTGAAATTTAAACGCTTTAAATTTTGGAACTATTAAAACTTATATGTTCTAAATTTTTGCAGAGTTGAAATTAAAATTTTTGTAAATTTGAGGGGTGAAGAAACTAAAGTTGATTAACGATTGTCTCAAAAAATTTCGCTCTTCTACCTATTTGAAAGGTTTCAAGCTTTATTATTGTTCATGAAACACTAGCATTAATTAGGAACTTAACAAAACTTTGTAATAACCCAGATTTGTTAGATGAATGATCTTCTATAAATAAACAATCAATTATATATTGGAATTGGAATTATTCAAAAGGCAATACGAGCCCGAGATTAATAATTATTCGCTAATTAACCGATAATGAGAGCTGTGAACCTGGCACCGGAAGTGCTTGTGGCTATATATCCTGTGGCATAACAACCAATCACAGCTTGTGTATAGAACGTAGAACAGCCTCCATTCACTTTCCATGAAGAAAGGTTGGGGATTAATTGATGGGCCGGTTTCTATAACCGCCTATAAATTTTTCTCCATGAACGGCATTGGCCCCTGGACACTTTTCAAACAAGTTTGAAATTTTAGTTTTCAAATTATTCAGATTATTCCATTTTTCAAAAAAGAAAAAGGTAATAATCCAAACCAATAATACATTTCTAAATATTGCTAAAGGGTGTCGACTCACCTGGAAAACCTGGAATTTTCAGGGAATTTTTACATACCTGGAAAAACCTGGAAATTTCAGGGAATTTTTTCTTAAGTCAGGGAAATTTTTTCGAGCTTGCTAAATTTTTTTTTCCAAGTTGTAATAAAAAAATGAATAACAATAATTTTTTATTTGTAAAAGTAACTTTCATAGTACTGGATTTATACTGCTCTAAATCAAACTTCTTTATATCATTTTCACTATTCTCTGGAAAATATCTCTCATTTAAAGAATTAACATGTTAAATATGCACTGAAATTTGAGTATGAAGATGAAATAAAAATTTGTTTCAGTCAGTATTCAAATTCATGTAATTTAGGAACAAATTTAAGAAATGAATAATTATGTGTTTAGTATTATTAATTTATTTACACATTCGAATTCTTAACAGAATAGTTAAAGTTGCCACTTGCCAATCTGAGCAAAACGATCAATTTTCTACAAAAAAGACGAATTTTCGAGAAAATACATAAAATGTCAATCACATAGTTGAATTTTCTATTAAAAAAGATCATATTTCAACCAAAAATTAAATAGTCAAAGTTTTAGTTTAATAATAAATTTTCAGCCAAAAAAAAAAGAGTTTCAACAAAATAGTTCTATTTTCAACCAAAAAGATGAATCTTCAACCGAAAAGATTAATTTTTTAACAAAGTAGTTCCACTTTCGACCAAGTAATTGAAATTTTAACTAGAAAAAGACGAATTTTCAACAAAACAGTTAAATACTCTACTAAAACAGATTAATTATCAACAAAACAGTTGCCTCTTCAACTAAAACGATTAATTTTCTACACAAATAATGAATTTTCAACATAATCCATAAATTTTTATTCACGCAAAAGTTAATTTTTAAGCAGACGTTTAAATTTTCAACCAAATAGTTGAATTTTCTGCCAAACTATTAAAATTTCAAGCTAAAAGGCGAATATTCTATAAAGCAGTTGCATTTTGAACTCGAAAATATACATTTTCAATAAAGAAGTTAATTTTTAATCAAGTGGTTGAATTTTCTACAAAATAGTTGAATGCTCAATAAAAACAGATTATTTTTCAACCAAACAATTGCATTTTGAACCAAAAAAGGTGAAAGTTCTACCAAAAGAGATACATTTTTAAACCGAAAAGACGAATTCTCAACAAAAGGGTTAAATCTTCTACCCGAAAATATGATTTTTCAACTAAAATTTAATTTTCTACCAAATAGTTGAATTTAAAAAAAATAGTTAAATTTTCAACAAAATAATTAAATTTTCAAAAATGGTTGAATCCTCAATCAAAACAAATTATTTTTTAACCAAACCGTTGCATTTTCGACAAAAAGTATGAAATTGCGACCGAAAGAGATAAATTTCTAAACAAAAAAGACGAATTTTCAACAAAAGAGTATACAGTATAGACTATTTGGTTGAATTTTGAACTCTTTTGTAGAAAATTCTTCTTGTTTTTTGTTGAAGATTCATCATTTTGGTTGAAATTTCATCTCTCTGGTTGAAAATTTAATTATTTTGTTGAAAATTCGTTTTTTTTTGTTGAGAATTAATTTTTTTATCTGAAAATGTAACTATTTCATTTTCAGTTAAAAAATGATCGTTTTAAGTTGATAATTCGTCTTTCTGGTTAAAAATGCAACTGTTTGGTTGAAATTTAATCTGTTTTAGTTGAGGATTCAACTATTTTGTTGAAAATTCAACTGTTGTGTGAGAAGTTCGTCCTATTGGGCTGAAAATTCATCTTTCTTGGTTAAAAATAAACTTTTTTTGTTGAAAATTCAACTTTTCGGGTTGAAAATTTAACTGTCTTCTAAAAAAAATCATCTTTTTGGCTTGAAAGTGCAACTGTTTTTTGTTAAATTTTAATCTTTTTTGTTTTTGATTGACATTTTGGCTTTTTTTTCATGAACATAAGTCACTTTTGGTTACTTTTTAGCTTTAACTGGTCATATTTTCCAAATTGTGTGCATATTCCGATATTTGAATTTTGAGTAATTACGATCATTGAATTGGATGGACGGATGCTAAAGCATTTACGCTTTTAACGTTTGGAAAATAGTCATCCGAAAATTTCAAAATAAGAAGAAACCCATTTTTAAATTTTCCTCGAAATTTTCGTTAGTAATTACAATTTCACCATTCACAGGATGATTTTAATTTGAGTTATTCAAGTATTATGTAATGCTTTGATGGGGTGTAGGGTCAATTACATACTTTAAAAAATGCCATACTAAATTCTTGAATGGCTTTGTATTGAGAAAAATTATGCCTGGAAGATTCTAGAAATACCTGAAAGAAACCTTGAATTGTCAGAGAATTTTCTTTCGGGATTTTATTAGACACCCTGGTTAATCATTAACACCTTAATTGAAAGAAATCTTAAGTATTCATACGCAACCCTGCAGATTGGAACAAAGCTTTGCTTCATGTCTCCCTTTTAAAATTTTTTAAAAATCGAAAAGAAATCTACTTTCTTATGAAATTTTTTTTTGTGTACTGAAAAAGGAAAAAGTTCACAAATCAAAATTAGACTTCGAGACATTAGAGAGAAATGTACAATAAATCTTGCACCTTACCGCTAAATTGAAAGCCTTAAAAGCCTTTTCAACCAGTTCTTTCTTAACTTTTACGATCTTCGGATGAGATTTTCTTTAAAGTCGAATGTTTCTAGTACCGATTCAAGAAAAATATTGCCTCTATCTACTCGAACACCTTGCGCTTTAAAGTTAACGGAAGAGGCTACAATGTAAGAAAATTGTATCTTCAGACTACTTGGATGAACAGCTTGAGGAAAGCGACTCGAGAAAAATTACATTCAGAAAAAAAAGGAATGAAAAAAATGTAAGCGTTGCCGATGCTTTTCACCTCGGCTTAAAGAACGACGAGACGGGATCTCATAAAGTTAGCTAACGCTCCAAATAAAGTGAAATTTAATTCAAGTAATATTGACTTGTAAAAAGAATTGAATTTTAAATAGAATAACATTGAAGATAAGTTTCAAATAATATTGAACTTTGAACAACATACAAACTTAAAAAAATTCTCAAAATTTTATTTATAATAGTAATGGACATGAAATCCTGTCGAATCGGTCGATAACCCATATTTTCAGCGTCATATTGCTTTTGCAAAATGAGTAATTTTACATAAATGTATAACGTATTTTTGATAAGGTCAATGCACAGCGGCAAACAAAATAATTTGCCCAGTTTTTACATAATTTGTAAAAGCTCTACGCTCTATCAGTTCAGTGCTCCCAATTCTTCTCCCTAACCGCACTGAGCATGCGCCGCACCAGCAGCCTCATTGGGTGTTGATCGCACGCTTATTTGAAATTATTAGACTTTAAGAGTGAAAGGTAAATTGATTATTTGATTTTACTTTTTTCAAACAAATGATCGATTTGAAATTCAGTGGAAGAAATACCTTTTGTCACAAATGTTAATATCAAAATAATTCTTCGAACTTCGTGATTATTATATATTGTAAAGTTGTAAACAGTTGACTTGCTTATTTAAAGATTTCAAATAAGCGCGCAATCAACAGCCAATGAGGCTGCCGGTGCGGCGCATGCGCTGTGCGTTTGGGGAGTAGAATTGGGAGCACTGCTTCAGTTGTAAGAGAGAGAGAGAGAAAGAGAAACATTCTCAAAAGCTTCGTCAATGTAAATGGAATGTGGCATCCCTAATGAACTGTAGCATTTTTGAAAAAAAAATAATAATTTTGGAGTACTGCCAAGAAATGAGTGTCACCGCTCACGTTTCAAAAGTCCGGCACAAAGAGTTGCTCTTTGATCGCTTAGATTTTCAGATTCTCAGATTCTCAGAGTGTCATTGTTTCATCACTGCACACAATTGTCATGATTATGATTATAATAATAATTTATTATTATAATAGCTTTTTTCGTTCTAGAGCATTCTGTAATTGCACGCCATTGCTTTTGAAACGGTCGGTACACTGTAATTACACCGTGTATGTGCCAGTGACACATACATACCTACAATATAACCAATGGTGTTAGTCCTCGTAGTTGTTAGACGAGCTGTTGCATTTTTTCTAGCTAGCCTTCCGCATTTTATCATTGTTTAATTAATATTTAACTCCCATTGGTTATAAAGACGCTCGAGAAACTCTAGGTACCGAAGCACCGCTACCATGATTGCGCAAATTTCAAAATATTGCAAAAATATATAAATGTTGCAAAAATATTTTTTGTATGAAATATTTCAAAATTTTCAAATTTTGAAAGTAAAAATAGGTCCCCTTTTGGCGTTAGTATCGATTTTTAGAATTCTAGACTGAATCGTAGAGTTTTATAACTAGAATCAATTTGGGTCTTGAATTTCAAGTGGAAAATGTAGCGACTACAATTATTACTGTTGTTAAAATTATGCTGATTTCATATTTTGCAATTTATTTAGATAGCAAAATTAAAATCGAATTTTGATTTTTGTAATTTTTTGATTTAATTTAATTTATTATTAATATATTGTTTCATATAATATATTATATTATATTATAATATAATCTTATATATCAATATATTATTTTATTTATGAAAATTTTTTTAAATTGCTGCGCGAATTCTTTTGAATTTTAAAAGATTCGAGGATAATCAATTTCAAAATCGAAAGATTTTCAAGTTTTTCAATTCCAAACTACTTAGCCCTCGATTTTTTGTAATTTAATAGCTTCTCGATTCAAACATTCAATTCCTTCAAAGTTTAAGTGCCTGAATATTGAAAATTTTCTGAATTTCAAGGTCTTTTCGTTCTATATCAATAAAATTTAAACAGATTTTAAATTTTCACAAATATACAGGGCTGCTACATTCACTGAAGTCACTTTTAGTCACTTTAAGTCATTTTTATTCACTTTTTGTTACTTTTTTTCTTCTCAAACCACTTTTTAGTTACTTTTTTAAGATAAAGTCACTATAGTTACTTTTTTTAAATTAAAAAAATCACTTTAGTCACTTTTTCTCAATAAATTAAACAGAGAACCCAAGGGTTAACCAGTATTGAATTCAGGTCTATACCTATTTCAGAATTTTCTTAAATTCTTTTGAATTCTTTGGAATTCGTTAAAATTCACTGAATTTAATGAAATTTTTTTATTTAGAAAATTTTTCCTTCCACTTGAATTATTTTTAATTCACCCTGAATTCTTTAAAATTCATCTTGAATTCGTATGAATTTCATCGAATTTCTTTGAATTTCCTTGAATTCTTCTAAATTCATCTTAAATTCGTATGAATTTCATCGAATTCTTTTGAATTCCCTTAGATTCTTTTAAATTCACTCGAATTTCATTTTATTCATTGTTTTATTTTTTTGTTTTTTAAATTTATTTGCAATTCAGTTAAATTCCGTTGAATTCGCTTTGAATTCTGTTTACTCCAAATTTATTCAATGCAATGGAAATTTTTTGATTTTAAAAATTTGTTCCATTTACTTGAACTTTTTTAAATTCACCCTAAATTATTTTAAATTCACCATGAATTCTTTAAAATTTATCTTCAATTCGTATGAATTTCATTCAATTCTTTTGAATTCTCCTAATTTCACTCCAGTTTCGCTCAAATTAATGGAAGATTTCGGATTAAATTTTTTTTTCAATTCATTTCAATTCATTTGGAATTGAACCTGAATTTTCATGAATTTATCTTGAATTCTTCTAAATTTATCTTGAATTCATATGAATTTCGTCGAATTCTCTTGAATTTCCTTGAATTCTTCTAAGTTCACTCCAATTTTACTGTAATCAATTAATTATTTTGGATTAAATTTTTTTTTATCGATTTGAAATTCAACCTGAATTCTTGTAAGTTCTTTGATTTCTTTGGAATTCTCTTAGATTTTTTCAATTCACTTGAATTCTTTTAAATTCACTCAGTTTTGGTCTCTGCATTTTGTCACTCGAATTTCAGATATTGTTTTTTAGTTAAAATTGTGTGAAGAAATTTTGTATAAAAAGTATACTCTGACAGAAAACATTTCGGTTTTCACCATTTTATTTTTCATTCAAATCAATAATATTGATTTTGTCAGAATTCATAAACCACCAGAGTTGAATTGAATATTAAACAAAAAGAAACAAAGAACAAAAATTCTTTGAAAATATTGTATTTCATTTCGGAATAAAAACGGGCGAATAATTTTAATTGAAATTATTAATTGTTTCTCATTTAAAACTTACCAATTTAATTTTCATTTTGAAATTTATAAAGTTATACTTTTGTCTGAAATCAAACAAGTAAAAAAAGGGAAATCGTTGATATTTCTGAAAATATAAAATCGAAACCAAAATCAGTATCATTAAATTGCAAGTAGTACTTTAAAAAAAATCTCTTAATTTCGCTCGCCTCTGACTCGTACTGAAAAATTACACGAGTTGTAAAAAGTCCTCTCCCCCTTGATGCATACGATATTTTTAAATAATAAGTGCATGATTTCAGACAAGATTGGAACGCAGGAACGGTTTCTGCTTATATGAAATTTTCATTAGAAATTTTTGAAATTTTTAGTTACTATAAATTACCGGAAGCTTTTAGAATGTTGGAAATTGATAGTCATTTTGGGAATTACCGAATATTTCCGGAAACTTTTGGATCTTTAAAGTCCCAGAAATTTTGAGGAAATTTAAAGAATTAAAAGATATCTGGTAATTTATAAATTTCCAAAGTTTTCTGAAATTTTCGGTAATTTATAAATTTTCAAAATTATAAAAATTTCTGGAAAATTTACAGAAATTCAAGGATTTTATGAAAATTTGTAGTATTCAAAAATTTCCGAAATTTCTGTAAATTTCCGGTAATTTATGGTTACTTAACATAAATTTATGGTAACTTATCGCTTCGAGTTTGTCCAATTTGTTAACGCGATAAACTGATCGCTTGACATTCACTTCTCGTGAGACCAAAATGTTAGCTCATGGATGTATAATTTATATTATTCACATCTGACGTCAAATTTTACTGCATAGGGAGTGAAAAGTAATTTTTACTCCCGTGGGAATAAAAAGTAGAACTAGAGCCTCGCTTCACAGGCATCAAAAAAGGGCTGAAATCATGCATGTGTTATAAAAAATGTTTTTCATAACACTTTCATGATTTTAGCCCTTTCCAAGGCCTATGAATCTGGACTAAAGTTCTACTTTTCAGTCCCTAGTGAGTTAAAAGCATTTTCTACTCCTCAGGGAGTAAACAGTAACGTCAGAGGTGAATAATGAAAATTATCAAGCGATCGGCAGATCGCGTTGACGGATTGTTTGACAGATTGGACCAACGCGAAGCGATAAGTTACCATACATTACCGATAAATTACCATAATTGACCATAAACCACCGATTTTTTATTATAATCTGAATTTCGGTAAATTTCTCAAATTTTCAAGAATTTTCAAAATTTCAGAAACTAAGAAAATTCCCTAAATTCATATTAAAATAAAAATAAAGATTCTAAAATTCCTCCATATGAGCTGAAATCATGCCTGTGTTCCAATCGTGTCTGAAATCATGCATTTGTTATAAAAAATATCTTATGCACCAAGGGGAAGGCGACTGTTTTCGACTGTGTATTTTTTCAGCACTCCTCGAAAAAGTCCCTCTTCTCTCCCCTGATGTATAATATAATATTGTACATGACAGGTCGAAATAAATAGAGTGCTTGAATAGCTAAAGTAAATTTTCCCCCCTCAGAGACTTTGAAACTTGTCTCCCCTCGTAGCGAGCCTCGTAGTTAAGGTAGCGGCTCACTTCCGGTACATAGAGGGGACCCGAGCGTCGTCACTTCCTGTCGCGAAGGAAACCTTGGGAGATGCTGCCCATTTGATTTGATGAAACTTTTCACTCATCTCGTTGTCCGATGCTGTTACATTTTGTTCTCTCTCAATATTTAATTTCCCACTCCAATCCTACTGAAATTTCAAGATCTTCCTTCTTAAGAATTTCCTTCATAAGATTTTGCGTCTTCTCTCCTCTTGCCATCAATTGGGCGTGGATTGATGGTTCAAAAGAAGATAGAAGAACAAAAAATGCGACAATTGTTGCTAATTAAATTCGTTTCTAAGCTCAGACCGTGGGCGTCCCTTTAGTCGCTGTTACACCACGATGTGCCTGAACCAACTTTAAATGAAAGTTCATAGCACTCTACATTTTTTTCTTGTTTTCGATTTATGATCTCAAGAATAGTTTGCAAAACTAATTTTAGCAAGATTCCCCGAGTTGTAACTAAACAGAATGTCGGCCGTTATCAACGATTCAACAAAAAATAAAATTAGTTTAACAGGTGTCGAACATTGTATTCTTGTACAGCTTTTATTAATTTACTGGAGAAATGAGGAAGTGTGCTTGAAACTTTGTATTTAAGCCAAGTTGTTTTAAAATCCGAATGTACTATATAGATTCCATGGTCTGTTTGCTGAAAAATTCAAGGCCTTTTCCTAATTTTCGACAAAAATCAGGAACATGAAAGAAAACAACTTGAACTCTGTCTGCAGTCAGAAATATAGTCTAAGTATGTTGCTTCTAGAGTTGTGGAAAAACAAGAATCAAGTTGTTAAGCATCTAACGTATTCGAAACAACCAATGCTACGCAGTAAAAAAGAAAGATAATTTTTGTTGCAGACCCTTTTTGCTCCAGCGATCATTTGACTCTCGAGATCATAATGATCTGTTCATTCGGATCATTTTATCTGCTTTTAGGGTCATCTGGTAGGCTCGACAAAATGGCCGTCAGTTTCTGGCGCAGATGTCATAACCTAAATATTTTATCTAACCGCGCGCGATTGACTACTACACTTAACAGGAGATATATTCTATTATCAAGTATCGTTATTTTTTAACTTTTCAAATATACTGCACGATCAGAAATCATGAGAAGCTCGAATATGAGCTAAAGTACTCCGAGAATGTCGGCCATCTCGCTTGACTTTATACATGACTCCGAATCAGATCATTATGACCTCAAAGATCGATCATTTATCCCGACCGATCAAAATGTTCTGGATTTCAGTGTTATTTTTGTTGCATATAAAAATGATGTTGATTTCCTTATCATATCAATTTTGTTCAAAAGCATTTTAGAAGAATTACCCACGAACGTATAGGACTTCCTTGTACAAACTCGCGAGTAACATTACACATTTTGGCCCATTTGAGATTATCATTTTCAAACTCCATTAGCATGTGTTTATACAATTTATTCACAACCCCAAGCATGGGATTTAGTTCTGGTGGTGGAATTATTTCCAATCTTTTTGTGTCACGCAGTTGTACGCATACTCCTATAATTTTCTCGGAAGATGGTGACACAAAAATATTGGAAATAATTTCACCGTCAGATCTACATCTTATGCTGATTTTTTTGAAAATGACAGTCTCAAATGGGCCAAAATGTGTAATGCTACTCGCGAGTTTGTACACGGAAGTCCTGCGTTCGCGGGTAATTCTTGTAAAATGCTTTTGAACAAAATTGATATACTGCGAGGAATTTGTAGCATTAGTTGTTTAGAATAGGTTTGGTGCTTTAACAACTTTCACTTCGTAGTTGATTCTTGTTTTTCTACAACTCTAGAACCAAAATACTTGGACTATATTTCTGAATTTCAGTGAAGTTATTGCGATTTGAACCTTTGTTCAAGTGTTCTCCAATGGAACCCTTTTGGTTCTCCACAGGTTTCTATTGGAGTTCAAGTTCGAAAAAAACACCAGCTTTTATTTAAGCCGCAAATTTAGCAAACCACCAGTTTTTGCTGTGAAAATATGAAAAGGCCTTGGATTTTTCAGCGAACTGGCCATGGAATCTGTACATTCGGATTTTGAAACAACTTGCCTTAAGTAATAGAGAATTCTCCAGATGTGGAATGACATCCTTTAGACCAAAAAGACCTCAATGATGTTAATTGGATCATTTATTTGATGAACTTCTACGACGTTTCGAGAGTCAACATGCTCTCCTCATCAGGAACATTAATCACATTAGTCAATTTTACATGTCTATCAAAATTATCATCTATTATTTCTCTTCTCGAGTAAAGTCTGTGATAGGATAAAATTTTCTATTCAAAACATGTCGAAATGGTTGATGGTTATAAAATAGTAAAGTTAAATTAAGAACGGAGTTAGAACATGCGTTCTGCCCCATTTTGAGGTTTAAGATTTCCTCGATGTTCAGCCTCAGAATGGAGCAGAACGTATGTTCTAACTCCGTTCTTAATTTAACTTTACTATTTTATAACCATCAACTATTAACCATTTCGACATGTTTTGAATAAGAATTTTCATTCTATCACAGGCTGTACCCGAGAAGAGAAATAATAGATGATGAATTTAATATAAAACTCTTGTTAACAATGGACATTTAAAATTGACTGATGTGATTAATGGTCCTGATGAGGAGCGCATGTTGGCTCTCGAAAAAAAGTGTAAATTTATTTCATTTATTCAAAAAAGTTGATTATTAACCCTTAGAAAACACTTTTTTCAAAAACGGCTCGGGGGATTTTGCTAAAATGTATTTTGCACACCATTTTTGGGATCATAAATCGAAATTTAGGGTGCTATGATCTTTCATTTAAATTTGGTTCAGGCACACCGTGACACGTATCTTCACACCGCGTGTGACTTTATACTAATACCACCTGCAAAACAGCATGAGATACGTATTATATAAATTTATATATATGTAAATAGTAGACGCACGCTTCATTAGGTGAGACAGGTACTTAACAAAAGACCCATGCTTACCTCTTTTACTCACGTATGTGTTTAGTATAGAAGCTGCTTAATTTTCACCATTCGGCGGCCGTACACCGCTGTTCCTGTCGCAAGATTATTCTCGTCACTCTTTTTTCTCAAAACCCTCAACGAACTTGGACGTCACGTGTCTGATCTTACGAAACCCAAAAAATCGTTCCCCCTTCGGATTTGTCATATTTTGTATTATTATTTATATATTATTTAAGAAACTACGGGTCGTTACTTTTAAACCAAAAGAAGAAAATATTGTAATTTAAATTTCACGCTACAGTGTAGAGATTTAGTCTTAGTTTCCAAAGATCAAGTAATCCAAATTGAATTCTTTAAATTTTTAAAATCGAAAATTATAAACGATTTAAGTTTTAAAATCGATTAACTTCGATTCTTTTAAATTTCCTAGTAACCTGAAATCAATTTTAGAGGTTTTTCCAAATGTGGCATTACGATTTCAACTTTATTATTGAGCGAAATTTAAATTACAGTATCTTATTAGGGAGCGTTCATTAATGACGTAAGGTTGGGGGGGGGGGGGGAGAATTTCTTACGTAAGTTTCCTCTTTCTGATTATTTTTTTAAAATATGCTAATTTAAACCATTCTTGGCCGTGAAAATATAGTTTTTACAGTATTATACACATTATATAATTATTTCTTTTATTTATTATTTAATATGACATATTACATACGTCCAGTCAATATAGAGTCGAGGAGTTGAACATTCTTAAAATCTGGTGTACACCTTTCATGAAATCTCGTGGAATCCCTGGAAATCCGTTGAAATCCTATAAAAACTGTGGGAATCCCTTCAAATTTTTGAAATCCCTTTAAGATTCATTAAAATCTTTAATATCCGTGGGCATTTTTCCGAATCTCTTAAAATCCCTGACAAAATACATTAGAATCTTTTGGAATCCCATCAATTTTTTGACACATTTTGAAATCTCTTAAAATCCTTGGAATTCCTTAAAATTCTTTGAGATTCCGTGAAATACTTCAAAGCCTTGAAATCGCTCGAAACCTTCAAAATCCCATAAAATCCCTTGCAACCCTTAAAAACCTATAAAAATCGGTTAAAATCCTAGAAAATTCCGTAAAATATTTCAAAGTATTACGAGATCCCTTTAAATCTTTAAAATCCCTTTAAAATCCATTGAAATCTGTAAAGTCTGTGGGAATCTTTCCAAATCTTTTAAAATTCCTTCCAATATTTAAAAATCTACTAAAATCATTTAAAAACCATTAAAATTCCTCGAAATCCCTTGAAATCTTTTATAATATTCGGAAATCCTTTGAAATTCCGTTAGGTCTTTCGAAATCCTTGCAATCGCTTGAAATCTTCAAATCCCATAAAAATCCAATATAATCCTTGAAATTGCATGAATCATTTCAAAATATTACGAGATCCCTTCAAAACTTTGAAATCCCTTCAAAATTCATTGAAACCTTTAAAATCCGTTAGAATCTTGTCAAGTCTCTTGAAATACCTTGAAATCGTTTATAATAATCAGAAATCTTTTGAAATTCCGTTAAATCTCTTTAAATCTTACAAAATCCTCCAAAATCCCTGAAGATACTTTGGAATCTTTTGAAATCTCTTAAAATCCTCTGAAATCCCGCAGAATCATCGAAACCGCTTTAAATCTTCTAAAGTCCGTAAAAAATTTTTAAAATAATTTTAAATCTTACAAAATCCTGTAAAATCCGTGGATATACTTTGGAATCTTTTGAAATCTCTTAAAATCCTTTGAAATCCCGTGAAATTATCGAAACCGCTTTAAGTCTCCTAAAATCCGTTAGAATGCTTTGAAATCTTACGAAATCCTCTCAAATCTGTGCATATACTTTCAAATCTCTTAAAATCCTTCGGAATCCCTTAAGATATCTTGTAATCCA
>JAUMHM010000085.1:22080384-22093850 GCA_032362435.1 Melikaiella ostensackeni
GAATTTTTTTGGAGTTTCTATAGAATTTTACGCAAATTCTTATATTTTTAAAATTACGCAGAAACTGCTAAAATTCTACATAAATTTCATAGAATTTCTTTGAAGAATTTAATGTTATATTTAAATTTTTATACATTTTTTGACAGAATGTCTTATTGAATTCGGAAATAAACCAGGGCTAAGCAGCGCATTTGTGGGGAAAGCGGCGCACATTTAATTCTGTATTTGAAACGCGATAATTCTTCTACGTTTCTAAATTGAAATTTTACAATTGTTAGTTGCAAGCCTTCATATTTCTTACCTAAAAGAAGCAGATTTAGCTTTCAGAAATGCAGAATCAAGGGTGCGCCGCTTTCCCCGACATGCGCCACTTAGCCCCGCTTTACGGTATTCTTGAATATGACATCTATAGGTTTAGAGTTTGCACTCAGGAATCAATTAACTACGGTTAAGGAGCTTTAAGTTGGAGGGAATGTTTGAAGCAATCCTTTGATAAATAGCTCAAGTTCAACTTTGATTTATGAAAGACCTTCAATTGGATAATACTCCCCTTACCAGATATTCCATATCCAATCAAACGTTCTTACTCTTGCAACATCAAGATCCGATTTCATTTGTCTCCCTTTTAACAAAAAAAGTATTGTCTGGCACAATTAGATGCACAAAAAAAGAAAAGGCTGAGACTCAAGGATTCTTCCTTTCATCTCCCACTCAGATGCGAGAATTAATTAGTACTCGATATACAAGAGAAGAAAAGCAAAAAAAAAAGAATAACAAAATAATTTTCACTCCAATAAGAGATCGAGAACATTGCCCAATTAATTTCTGAATCTAACAAGGGGAGTGAGTCTAACGGGGGACACGGATTTTAATAATCTTTTGTGAGCGAAGAGGGCCTAATATGAAAGGAAAAAAGCTCAAACTGTTTTGCTTGGATAGAAAGCGGTTTATGAGAAATAAGGGTTGAAAGAAATCCGCGCTGAATAACTACCGGTCGAATTGTAGAGTGTTCGAGGAAATGCGACAGATTAATGGTCTAGGTGCTAGACTAGAGTTCTACGTCATGCGTTCGCGTCCTCGTACTTTTTTTCAAAAATATTTTTTTTTTAATTCTTGTTTTTGCGATAATTTAACCGGAAATATGCATAAATATCATGAAAATAATAATAGATAGTAAAAAGAATATTTTTTAATTGAAAAATGTATTATTTCTGACCCAGAAGTTTGTTTATCAATAAGTTGATGTCAGTAATATATGATACATTATTTCTAACCAATAGGCATTATTATTTTGCAACCGTTCGACGTTTTGACAAGCGAAAAATTAATGGACACATATGTAATTGTTGTGATAAATTTGAAATGAAATATTTTCAAGATAAATATATTTCGAACATCAGAAAAAAGATTTTTTCATCCTTAACGATAAAAATCTTATTTTTCTCGAAAGCGACGCAAAATACAAATATAAATATTTACATTTCAAAATTGTTCCCTTTTCTGCAATCTATGAAATCATACCCTTGCTAGATGTTTATTTTCTGTATTTTAAGCAATTAAAAAAAAATTGATAAATGGATAAAAATAGACTAAAATAGCATTTACCTTAACGAATTTCAACATTTAATTTTTTTAAACGTTTGGTTTTAGTCCAGTTACAATGTGAGAAACATGTTTTATGAGATTATTGAGGTTCCTGAGTTTCAGAGTGAAGAAAAATTGGGTTTGATCTCTAAAATTGAAGAAACATAATTTTCAACGATTAAAATTCTCATTTTTCTCGAAAACGACGCAAAACATGAATAGTAGTTCATAGTTCTAAATTGTTTCATTTCCTGATACACTGTAATTCCAATATAAGTCCGACTTTGGTTCTTGCCTAAATGTTATTCTAGTTGATCTTTAATCGATTTTTCATATTTTTTTAGGAAGATTTCTTGAAATATACAAGATAAACATCAGGTTAGGGCAAATTTTATAGATTTCAGGAAGTGGAACAATTTTGAGCTATGAACTACTATTCATATTTTGCGTCATTTTTGAGAAAAATGAGATTTTTGATTGTTAAAAATGATTTCTCTTTAATTTCAGAAACGAAAACCTATTTTTCTTTCATCTGAAGCTCAGGAACCTTAATAATCTCATGGAGTATATTCTTTACATTTTTACTGCACTAAAGAAAACTTGTTTAAAAATAAATTGTTGAAGCTCTTCAAACTGCATGCTATTTTAGTCGATTTTTATCGATATTTCCTATTTTTTTGAAAAAAATTGTAAAAATACACAAAACAAAAATATAGTAAGGGTATAATTTTATAGATTTGAGGAAGGGGAACAGTTTTGAACAATGAACTGTTACTCATATTTTGCGTCGTTTTCGAGAAAAATGAGGATTTTAATCTTTAAAAATTCGTTTTTCTCAAAGAAGCGTAGTACGATTTTTCCTTTCTTGACTCTAAATAACCAAGGGGCATCTACGAAACACGGGAACAATAGAAACTGGATGTGCAAGCATTTTTGGGTTGAACTTAATCGAGGCTAGCCGTGATACATTACAGACGTCAACGAATTGATGAACAAATTTCTATGTCAGAAATAATAATTTTCTGGTTATATATTTTTTACTATTTATTATCATTTTTATAATGTTTATGCGTATTAAGGGTTAAATTATTGAAAAAAGAAGAATTATAGAAAAAAAGTATAAGTACGAGGATGCGAACGCATGACAGCAGATCCTCCAGTCTAGAACCTATACCATTGCTCTACCGCAGTTGCTCGAGCACTCAGCAATTCGACCAGTAAATTATTCAGCGCGGATTTCTTTCAAACCTTTTTTCTCGTAAACCGCTTTCTACCTAAGATTCAAAGCAAACGGTTTGACCTTTTTTCATTTCATGTTACGCCCTCTTCGCTCTCAAAAGATGATTAAAATCCGTGTCCCCCATTACGCGCACTTTTCTTGTGACATATAACAATCAAAAGACAACCTGAAGATCCTTCTCATTTAATTAATGTTAGAAATTAGCCTCAGCTTCTGTCTGTGCTTTATTTTGAGAAACACATACCGAGACATCAAAGCCGCCTTTTGGAATTTGAAACTTGATAAGTCTTTGAAATGTGAGAGGTATCAAAATGTCGACAAAGGGGTGCATGTGGAGCGCGGCAGTCTGTAAGTTGAGTTTAATGCATGTTGTTTTGTCTGTCCTTGCATGCAGGGATTCGGTTTTGTAACATTCGCAAATAGTGCTGACGCGGACCGGGCACGTGAGAGGCTACACGGCACCGTGGTTGAGGGCAGAAAGATTGAGGTGTGCATGACTTTCTTATACTTATAAATATACTTATAAATATACATATATACATATATCAACCTCGATAGCTTTAGTATATTATAATACTTGTAATACTATATTAATTAATGATATCGTTTAACTACTTAATTTTTCTTCTTGCAGCTCGTCCAAACGTCACCATGTCGATCTTGAAAAAAATTATCTGATTTTTAATCGACCTGCAGACGATTGGACACTTTACTTTTAATGTGTACACATATGCATACTCATACGATCATTAGAAATAACATTATGTAGATGCGTGACTAATGCGCATAATAATCATGAAAACGTGCAAATTATGCGTTGACACTTTTTACTCGCTTGCGGTGGATGAAACGTTACCGTTGACAGAAGCTCGCTTTTGAAATTTGCTAATTATTTTAATCTCGATTGTAATCGAGTTTTTTATAAGAAAATAATTTTCTTATGGAGGTTAATTTGAAATTTGGGGTTTAAAACCTTTTTTATGTGTTATTAGAGGATATTTTTTAATAGCAAGTTTTGATTGAGAATTAATAGAGAAAGATGCGGTAAATTCATTAGTGATCTTTTATTCCTCTTGATTTTTCTACCTGTGGAAATGCTTTGCTGGCATTTTTCAGGAGTGAGCTTCTTCCTTGATTCGAGCATTAACAAGTTCTGGCGGTTCCTTTTTTTAAGCGTGTCAGCAATGGACTGGAGCTTTCAGTCGAAATTAGTAAACCCAGGATCGCAGGTGCGAAAAGTTTCTCGAAATTAAGCTTTTAATTCAAAAAACTTTAGATTAAATTTTTTATTTAAAGCGAGGTTAATTATTACTAAAATCAAATTTGCATTAAGCACATCAAATTGATTATGATTATGGAGATAAGATAATATTTGATAAAAGAAAGAGTTAATGCATTTTTTGAAAAGTGCTGAGTTAATTTCTATTTAAAATCAAAGAGAGTCTGACAAAGAGGAAGAAGTCAGAAGTTGGTGGAAATTTTCTTCATTTCTTTTACCATCAGAATTATTTTAATTTTAATTCAAAAATGAATAGATTCGTACTGTTGGTTACTTTATAAATAAAAAAAAATAAATCTTGTAATTTAAATTTCGCGCCACAATTACGTCAATTTTCAGAAGCTAGGTATTAAATTGTGACGTCAGCTGGCAAGTTGGTCGCACGACGAGAGCCAAGCAACAATACAAATCGCATGGAACGAAATCTTATTTTTTTAATAACTTGTCAAAAAATGATATTTTATCATTAGTATATTCATATATTATTTTTTATTTCCCAAAAGCTACTCAATTCAATAATAAAATCGTTATAAAAAAATTTATCGATTTTATTATTTAATTAAATATCTTCTGAAAAATAAAATATATTATCCAAAGATACTTATGGTGTAAAATCATTTTTTTCCAAGTTATTAAAAAAATTAAGTTTCGTTTCATGCAATTGGTGTTATTGTTTGGCCCTCAGCGTTCAGCCACCTTGAATTCCCCCCACCCAACCTGAAATACCTAATTTCACGTTGTGGCGTCACTGGGCAAGGTTTAGCAAGATGGCCATATGCTCGTGCATAAACATTGGCCCCAATTTCATGTGACTAAACTTGATTTTTCAATATCTGCGTAGAAAATAATTTATCACTATAAGTGTATTTGGAAATTAGTTTTTATTTTTCAAGATCGTTTGATCGATTTTATTATTTCATAAAATGGTCCTTGGAAAATGAAAACTAATTTCCAAATACACTTATGCTGGTATGTTTATGCACTTGCGTATGGCCATCTTGGATCGCCATATTGGAACATGAAATGCCCAGTTACGTTTCTTAGAAATGTCTCGATTTTGAAGTCATCGTGGCGCGAAATTTAAATTAAAATATTTTTGATTGTTTAATATCGAAAATAGAAACAGTGTATATGAATTATATACATATGTTAATTTTTTATTTTTTCAAATTTTAAATCCACTAAATTTAAACATTTTATTCTTGTATCCAAAGATCTTTATGTATTTGTTAATTATTATTAAAGCGACTAGAACATTCGTATTAAATCAACCATTTTTGCAACCATATTTCCCAATGTAAATCATGTAGTTACAAGATGAGCAGAAATCAAAGCTTTATCTCATTCAGTGAGTAAATCCAGGTAGAATTTGATTTAAATGAGAAAACTTTTCGCACCGAGTGTCACGAGATATAATCAGAAGCGTTGAAAACACATGGCATTGATGTCACGGGATCGTTGATAATTATTACGTTGATTGCTGTATCATGAATTAGGATTGTCAATAAATTGATAGAGCGCAAATGATAGGAAATTATCGTGACGTTGATTGCAGAATACAAAATCGGCAGAAATGGAACTAAATTTTGGCGAGGCATGGATCGATTTATCTGCGCAAAAGTTACTCTGGTCAAACTAATTTATCAGTTAGATTGGCTCTGACCCTCGAAAATTCAAAATTACCCCCGAAGTAGACACTTATCTGCATCGATGCAACCAAAACTGAGTTGGATGGGCACTTAGTCCGAGAAGCATACTATCAATTGATGGAACTTGTCTTGCATCGACCTGAAAGCCCTTTAATTGGACCACTTACCTGGCTTAAATTTCGCACGAACCAAGTTTTATTGGCCAAATTAGTCGCTGAAAGAGCTGACTCAAATGCATTTAAATTGAAATTTATTGAATTTTCAAGGTCAACGTGGGTCATTTGAAAAAAAGTTTGAAGACCATACTTTTCTATTTGGATTCATTTTGTAGGAAAATTATTTTCGTAGATTACGAAGAATACGTTTGAAACTCAAATTTTCTACTAGTTAGTTTGAAAACGACAACAGGGAAACTCTGAATTCAAATTTTTCGCCTCTATTGTGTCTAAATTTAAAGGTTATGCTCAAGCGTGGCTGTAGGATTATGACTTCAATCTGGCGCGAAATTTAAATTGCAACGTTTTATTTTATTACTAACATAAATGAGTGAAGATGAAAGAGTAAATTTTTTCTAAAATATAGATTAAACTTATGTTTAGGCTTGAGATCCAAAGTCAAATTTAAAAATGATATTTTTATACAAGTTTATGTATAGTTCCATTGATGAAAAAATATAGTTTAAATTTGGAAATATTCGATTTTTAGTCATCAGTATAAATTAGTGTTTATAATTGACAATTTATTTTGTTTTTTCGGACGTGCTTTTCCGAAATATAACTTATCCAGCTTCGCCAAAAGAAAAATTCAATGATAATGAATGATAATAAGATGATGGCAGCAAAATTAATCTAGAATTACGATAAACAATCTATTGATAATAAAAGTAGAAAAATGTACTGCTATATCAAGTTTGTTCAAAAAATGATTCTTTATGTTTGTTTAGGATTTTATGGAAAAGTGTGCGTAAATTACTTAAAATTTCAATCTAATTTTTTTGAAAATACTATAAAAACAAATTGAGTTTTTTTTTTGTAGAAAAGAATTGATGTACAAACCATTAGTAATTATAGAAGCAAAGACAGAAGCTTCATTTCAGTTTATTATTGGCAGAGGATATTCGTATATTGAAATTTAATGAAGAAGAAAGTTCATATAATGAGACCCTTTCATATTCACGCCAATCATAATTAGTGACTGTTCAGATATATTTATTCATTTTAATGAAATTTGCTTTACTCGTTTGATTCTAGATTTGATTAACGCAGAACTTTTTTTGCATCCGCCTCTCTTAATTTTTTTTCTGTCATTTTCTAAGATGAATAGAATGAGTTTTTGGTACTGCTGTCATTATCTCTTTTTCTACCATATTTTCAGTTCCAAATGTTTCTTCCAGTTCCTTCGTTTTGCGTGAAACGAGGCTTTTGAATCGTTCAATTCTTAAGAGACATTAGTTTCGAAAAAGTTTAAATAATATTGAAGTATAAAAAACGGAATCGCCATTGCCGTTTAATTAAGTCTGTAATCTAACCTGCCCGTTGGAAATGTAGAGGCAAGAAAATCGACGTCTCACGCAGATATCTCTCTTATTGTCCCGTAGAGCTACTCGCAAAACGAATTGCGAGTGAAAATGAAAGCGAAAGAGAGAAAGAGATGAGATAGCGAAAGAAAGAGAAAGAGAGAGCGAGCAAGAGAATCGATGCTCTTCATTGATCGATGATCGATGATTGATCGAAAGAGAGTAGACAGGCAGACACTTGGGCACTGAGGAGGGCACCTTACCTCAAATAGTGTCCACAAAGGTAAGAAACAAAATGAAAAACAACCGAAAAAAAACGCAAATCAAACTCGCACTGCCCGCTCTCTCACGAGGCACACACTAAAGTCGTGCCGTCGATCTACTTTTTTTTAAAATGTAACTTTTATCGTTGTTATTCTCGTTATCACTTCTTTTTTTATCATTATCGTTCTCTCCATTATTCTTTTACGTTTTACAGAATTCCACTAACGCCCAGAGTTTTTTATTTTTTCATTTTCCCTTGGCGCGTCATTTATTTTTAATCGTCTCTTTTCGCACTTTTTCAACGTCAGTAGCCGATTGTTCGTGATCAGTTTTTTTTTATCGTTGTAATCATTTCTCAAGGAATTAAACATTTGCGACAAGAATTTTTGGGGTAAATTTAATGGAAAAACTCCAAGCTACAATTGCACAAAAATAATAGTTGTTAGACAAGCAAGATTGCAGATTGAAATAATTTGCCGAAAGTATTTATAAAAAAATCAGATCCACTAATTCAAACAGGTTGGCGAGCGACTGGAAAACCGGGAAAAGTCAGGGAATTTAAAAAATCTGGAAAAGTCAGGGAATTTCGACAGAAGTCAGGGAATATGAAATAGTTATTTGTGTGGCAAGTGCGAAACAATGCTGATTTCGTTAGTGCGTAAAGTTAGCAGCGCGAGCCAGAGTCGAGTCGAGTGGAGGCACCGCAGGCGCCAGACAGTGATGTCAATGTGGGCGCCCTGACCTATTGCGCTTGCGTTAGGGCCGCGCGCGGGTTGGCTGCAGTTGGCGCGCAATTCAAAATGTGTATCAAATACAATTCTTGTAATTAAAACAAAAAATTATTCAAAAATGCACAACAATGTATATGAATTGCATAACTTTTGATTTCAGACAAGAAAAAAATGTAAAAGACATATATTTTCTTAATAACAGTTTATTTTCTTTGAATACCAAAGACTAACTTATATTTCACAAGACATTTTTTAATAGATACAATTTATGTACATTATTGTGAATTTTATAATAATTATTTATTTTGATTGCAAGAATTGTATTTAATATCTATTTTGAATTGCGCGCCAACTGCGGCCAACCAGCGCGTGTCCCTAACGCGAGCGCAGTATATCAGAGTGCCCGCATTGACGTCACTGGCACCGGAATCAGACGGTGGCGAGTGATGCGAACTTCACCAACGAGCGGAATCAGCGTTTCGCACCTGTCGCACACAATATTTTTTTTTATATCCTCATCGCGAAAAAGTTCGATGAAAAACACTAACGAACTGGAAAAGAAAAAGATGCAATTATTAAACATCAACATTGAACCACGACTACAAGACATGAATGGACCATGAACTGTCATTGCTGGGCATTGGCTCGGCACTGCCTGTTTCTTACGCTAGGAGACGCGCTCAGATTAAATCACTGCAGCCAACCGAAGTTCACTACAGCCAACCTAAATTCATTTTAGTCATCTTCTGAACAGTGAATTAAAGATTAGGTATCCTTCCACCTCCATCAATCATCATTATCTTTTCACGCTCCTTCTACTTTTTTTCACGGTTAGTGTACCGCCCTGAAATTGGCCACTTTTTGTGTTTCTTTACAGTCACGGAACATCGACTTTTTCGCGGAGTTGTAATAAAAAAGTATCCGACGGTTGTCAAAACTGGGATGAAATACGTGAAATAAAGTGCACTCATCTCTCGTTACTGTGCCGGCCTTGGGTGTGGTTGGCACAGTAACGGGCGCTATTTAAACCTAGTTTCAAAAGGATCTAAAGCAACGAGTGAGCACTTTTACGTAATACTGAGGACCGCATATATAGTCTTTAAACCTGGCACACGTACAAAAGTGTATGCCCACAGAGTCACGATGTAAACAACTTCTGATACGGCACTGACTGGCCGAGCGAAGAGCTTCAGTATAGGGTGTCAAGGGACGCTCAGAGAGGGGGAGAGAGAAGCAGTCAAGCGTCAACAACCGGGAAGCCAGCACAAGAACGGTCTGCACAGTAACGCGAGATGAGTGTCATTTTTGTTGCATCGAGTTCATTTCTTCGTTATAATTGGGTTTATGCCTAAGTATTTAACTGCCCATGAAACTACCAATAACGAAGATTTGAACTCGATACGAAAAAAATTATTTGATTTCACGAATTTCATCTTTCGATCAGGTAAAAGTCAGGGAATTTTGAAATCCGTTTCCGCTCGCCACTCTGTCAAATCATTACTTCATAAAAAACCATCCGAAAATTAAAATTTGAATGTGTTCCATGAATCAATAATCCGCATATGCTCGAGCATATACTTTCGAAAGAGGATTATGAATGTGATTCAATTTCAGCGAAAAATTACCGGAAATATTGAATTTTAACTGAACTGGAAAATCGAGATCGGAGCGGTTCTACCTAACCTAATTGCTTTGATACGAAATGTAGTTATTAAAAGCTCACAAAAAGACTCATATTGGTTACTTTGCATTTTAAGTTTATCATCCTAAAAAAGAACAAATCGGCTGCTGTTTTTTTTAATTAATGAACTTTTTAGCACCAATCATTTGTCTAACTTTCCTCGTTTCTCGTTGACATCCATAACCGTCTTACTTTTCTTCTCAAAGTACGAAAACGGCACTCGCGTTTCGCTTGTTCTTTATTTTTATAGCCACTGTTAAACCTGCATTAACGTGGTGCGTACTTGCAACACGTGTAATTATTTTACGATATAATAGGCTTTAAGCGTAACTAGTTAAGAATTTACGATTACGATTATGTGGTTCTACACGCGTTCTGCGAAAGTACTTTTACGCCTGGCGGCACGGTTATTCGTTGTCTTTTTGATACGCGATGGCTTTGATCGCAAAGTTCATAATGACTTCGACACTGAGAAAGCATACACCGAGAGAGCAATTTGCATTTTCCATGATATTTAATATTTATGCACTAGAACCTCCATTTAACGGCCCCCCATATACCTTCTTCGTAAAATTTCCGCCGGCTGCATTCGATGATGAGGGGGTCCAAGGGGCCGAGAGAGAGGCGCTGCGAGCTCAGCGTAGTTCAACAGTTCCGTAGCCACAGAGCGGGCAGTTCGAACATTCGCGTGCATATTCCGCATTTATTTTTAAATACACGCGGAAAATTCTCTTTTCATTCATTAGTCTTCATTATTAAAAAATGTCCATCCTTCATGAAAAAAAAATCGACATTTGTACTAAACACAGTTAATTGGTATTATATATTCCTACTGGAAATGGTTCATACGGCTCTGACTGTTTACGATATAGAAATTCTTGGAAGGACTTCACGGCCAGCGCAGGCCATACCCGAGGCAGCCTCTAAATCGAGGTTTCAGTGTACATTTTTTTCCTCCAGCACTTACAGAAAGTGCAGCGATTGTGTTGCGATGTACATATACAGGAAACAAAAAGTTTAACGTGGGATTAGAAAATTTGTTAATTTTTTTTATTTGAATTTAAAAAAAAACATTTATGTCATTGAAAAATGACCGGAAAATTGATTCAGTAACCGGGTATTGTTTTCTTGATTGTACTAAAATGCATATTAAAAGTGTTTTGTTGTATAGGTATTAAGTATTTTGATATATTTCTTGAATCTGTGAACATAAATTAAATAAAAATTTTAAAAACATAATACACTAAATTCTGAATTAAATAAGCCCAAGGTGAAGTTATTTTATCAATTTTTTAAGAAGCTGTTGCAAAAAAGTGCAAATTGTAATTATTAATGTTTTCTTAAATTCTCAATAAAATCTGAAATTATGAATATTTTTCAAAATTTTTGGGCTCATTTTGAAGAAACATTTCTAAAAAATCACATTAACTTATCAACATAATTGTTCAATTTTTTTTGCACCTTGCAAGAAGTTGAAGTTGGAATAAAAAAGTTGGAAAAATTTGTATTCATCTCATTAGATTACTTATTCCATATATTTAAATAAATGTGTTTTCTCGGCAGAAAAAAATATTTCAATTTTTCCATGTTTGTTCCAACTCAAACTGCTTGCATCATGCAAGAAAGTTTGTTTGAAACCATTCGGACAAGTTACTGCGATTTTGCAGAAGTGTACTTTGAAAATGAGCACAAGAACATCGAAAAATGTTTATTATTTTGGGTTTATTTAAAATTTAAGAAAACATTACAATTTGAACTATTTTTGCAATAGCTTCTTAAAAAATTGTCAAAACAACTTCATCCTTTTTCATAGAAAATATAAATTTTGACTGCTTATGGAAAGTATAAGATGTCTTGAAAGTTAGCATGAAGAGCAATTATTATAAAATTCAGAACCCTTGTTCTTGAAATTCAAAAGAAAATCATTTCGAACTGTATGAAAAAGATAAATGTTTAAGGTTACCAATAATTTTTTCCAAAATAATTTGTATATAAAATACGTATAAAAAATAGCAAAGTGTTTTTTAAAAACATTTTTTAAATGCTTATGAGTTCGTCAGAAATTACATTATTGAATTTTAACTTTTTGTAAATTTTTTTCAAATAAAGTAAAATGTGTAAAAATTTCGAATTGGTATTTATTGTCTTTCTCGTAAACCTGAGTTTTTATTTTTAAATATGATAGCGGGTTTTTTGGAAGTTAGTTTTTCTACTCTTTTAACTTGATCTTTCATTCAAAAGTACAAATGGGCGTTTTTTTCATATTTTGTTAGTTATTCAAAGAATACCCTCATTATACGTGTCAAACATTTTTCAGTTTTTTTTTCGAGGGGATGTTTTCTCAAATAGAGTGATTTGCAAAAAAAAGTGGTAACCTTACAGATATCTATGTTTTATTATTTATTTGAAAAGTGACGTGAACTTTCGCCTTATTGCTCATTAAACTGAGCCTGACAAACATGGTAATCTAAAATTGACAAACATAAAAAATCTAATTTTGTTGCTTTGTATTTCTTCATTAATTAAGATCATGATTTTCTTTCATATTAATTCAAAGGTATTCCGAAAAACTTAAGTTTGCGATTTCACTTATCCACTGGACATTTTTTTCAGACCGCTTAATTTATTTTATCTTTGCAAAATATCGACCCACTTCTGAACTGAAAGAATACAGCCTGGAATATTTGTTCTTGTTGAAGAAATAGTTAATAAAAATATCAATCTATAAAAAGAGTATTCGTCTAACCCAGTTTTCTAAAGTGAAAAGGACTTCGATTTGAAATAAAAGTTCGTTTTATTCCGAAGGAAAAGCGGAAACCGTAAATTGAAAATCGCTTTAGCTTTTCATTTTCTACTAACGAAAACCACGTAACTTTTAAAATACATTTCGAGCTGTAAAGCGAGGCTCAAAAAGAAATTTAATTCTGTATTCTGCAATGTTTTCCCAGCCGGATTATGTAAATTGAATCACTTGTATGACGTACAATTTTACAATGTACATGTTCAAACGAAGTACGTCTACTCGTATATTGTTTTTATTCTTTTTTCAACAAAAATCGTGCTTAAATCGTGATATATATTATTGGAAATGAATTTAATTCCAGAGCTCTGTTACAATTAAAAAATAACAAAAATAACTCGCTTTTTGTTGACTAGATTCCTTTGGGATCTGTTCATATAGGAGTTTAATATCAAACCATATTAATGTGGAAAGCTTTGCATACGCTCCAAAGCCACAAACTTTACCAATATGGGATTTCAAGCTATTTTTTCTACTTCTTTTTAGATATTTTCTTTGAATAATTTGCATTTAATTTTGATTTCTCAATTATAAAATACCGCTAAGTGACTCTTCTTTCTGTCAGTTGAGCTATGGAAAACGAAAATTGCCTAACTCCATTGAACCTAATTTTACAGGAGAGACGAAAAGCCTTTGCAGGTGAATAATTTGCAACAGATTGAGTTTAAGGACCACTATGTCAAAAAATAGCGCTGCGTACGCATTTTATAATTTAATGGAAA